>JACEFZ010016529.1:0-56008 GCA_014155875.1 Cepaea nemoralis | reverse complement strand
CAGGCAGGCCGACAAATGGGACGAGTTCTGCAGGAAGGTGTGCTCCGAGCAATCTCTTACGACATTCTGGCGCCTCCACAAGAGCATGAACGGTGCTGCACAACGTAGGGGTATTCCAGACTTTCAAGGCACAGACCTCGCATGGAAAAAGTCGGATGCGGATAAAGGTAAGGCCCTTCTTGCACGCTACATAGAACAGACTGACCATAAAGACGAGCCCGCCAGACAGAGGACCACAACAACACTCTCTCAGTTGTGCGAGGGGGTCGGGACAGACGAAGAATGGACAATCACAGTTGACATATTGCATGCGATGCTCAAGAAATCACCTAACACCGCCCCAGGCCCAGACGGCATCCGATATGGTGACCTAATGGTGATATCAGATGATGACATGGAAGAACTGGCCAGAGAATTCAACACCAGTATCCAGAGGGGTCAGGTCAAAGAAGAATGGCTACACAGCTACTTGCTGCCGCTGCCAAAATCGAACAAAGACCACTCCAAGATAAGCGGCTACAGACTCATTACGATGCAGAATACTGTTGGCAAGCTACTGGAGAAAATTGTAGCACACAGACTTGCTTGGGACTTGGAACAGCTCGGCTGCTTCCCGCCCACACTTGGAGGATACAGACGCAACAAAGAGTCATGGCTGAATGCGGCGGTCTTTGCTCAAGATGTTTACGAAGGATTTCAGGTCAGAGAAGAGACATGTGCGGCCGCCATAGACTTAGAGGACGCATATAACAGAGTATCTTTCGAGCACTTGATGCAAACCCTCCTCAGACTGAAAGTGCACCCTCACCTTGTACGATGGATAGCTGCAGTTCTACTCCAAAGTAAGGTGGTGCTAAGATGCGGGAGTTGGTCTTCTGAACCGATAACGATATGTCCAGGATTGCCGCAGGGTTCACCACTGTCACCAGTACTATTCAACGTGTATACGGTGCCGATCACTGAACAACAGTTGGATGGGAGGGGTAGGAATCATTCGTTGACGACATCCTCGTGTATCGACAGGGTCGAGATAGACAGGCGGTTGCCAACTATATGCAGGGCGAACTAGATCGAATTTCCTCATGGTGTGCTGATGCCGATGCCCTTGTCAACCCTGCAAAGGCAACGGTTACATGGTTCTCACTAAACAACCATATTGTGAAAACAGACCTGCCGGCAGTAAGAATGAATGGGAGCATTCTGAGTAGAACCCAGTCAATGACATATCTTGGCGTGAGGCTTGATCGTAGCCTGTCCTTCAGAGATCATGTCGATTATGTCATAACGAAGGCTCGAAAAGGTTTGGCAGCAATGAGAGTCATGGCGGCTGCCAATATCGAGCAAAGACTGCTATTACTTCTGTTCCAAGGACTTGTGCTTTCACGCATCGAGTATGCCCTGGCCATCCTCACTGTCAGCCCTACACAGATTGGAAGACTTGAAAAGGTACAAAACGAAGCCATGCGCATCATTTTGGGCTGCACGAGAGACACCAGCTGTGTAGCAATGAGATACCTCCTTGACTTCCCGACAATGGAACACAGGATCAAGATCTGGAGAGCTCGTGCATACTTAAAAATAAGTGCAGATGAGCAGCACCCTCTGCATGACGCTATATTCAGAGAAAAGGGTGACAGGCTAAAGAGGGGCAAATCATGGATGGGTCGGGCGGAAGATGTCGTCGGACAGGTCTGCAGTCTTACCAGTATCAACCCTCGGCAAGGAATGGGTGCCGGTGCCTCCAGCTTTTAAGTGTACCTTCTCCTGCATTATCACACTCGACAGACGGTGCAGAGAGCAGAACCCTGCCGCTGTCAATGCAGAGGTTAACGCGCTCATCTATGATCACTCAGATAGCCCCGAAGTGCTCATCTATACAGATGGATCTGTTGTAAAGCAGCAGAGAAGTGCGTGGGCATTTACAGCCCGTTCAGCGGGCCGAACCATTCAAGAATCCAGTGGTGCCCACTCTATGACCACGAGCAGCATGACGATGGAGGTGATGGCAGTTACACAGGCTTTCATATCGCTGGAATCACAGCATTATACCAACGTGTGTGTACTAAGTGATTCAATGAGCATGATTCAGAAGGTCGAAGCTGGATCTGTACGTAGACAGTGGACTGAGTCGCTGCGGAAGTCTGTTGTCCGCAAAGTCACCTTCATCTTCGTCCCGGGACATGCGGGAGTCGAGGGAAATGAACGAGCTGATAAATTGGCTGGCTCTGCACCCCCTGTAGATGGCCAGCCCATGGATCGTGCCGATGTTATTAACGCCCTTAAAGATATGGCGAGAACAGAGGATTTTGACGCCAGTGATTCCACATCGCTTTCCAGGATGAAAGACCTGGGAGTAAGAATCGGCACAGCCAGACGCGAGAGGTACATCGGGAAAACAAAGCGCCTCGTCAACCAACACAGAACTGGCACTATTAGCCACCGGACGCTGATGCATATGCTGGGGGGAGGATCTGAGCACCTATGGACATGTCCGGAGTGCAACGAAGATACCCCAACTGATAACTAACTAACTAACTAACCCATCGGCTGGCCCTCTTTATGACAGTTGTAGTACACGTCTATCTAAAGTTGAGTTTAAATGTGCTACTCTTCGTATGTGGTGTATTGCCGACAACCACAAGTACAATGCGGAACACTGCCGGGACTGTGTTTCGATCGCGGTGTACGGGATTATGAATTGCGTCCGAAACCCCTTGGCCACAGAGCCGGTTTGTCAAAGGGCACTACACATAGTCAACATAACAAAGGTGAAGACAGACAACTCGATACTTACCCTTTTTGCACAAGTCTCCAGTGAATCCACTCTTACACCCCTTGAGGCAGGTCCCAGTCTTAGTGTCACACGAAGACACGGCTGCCTTGCCAGAGGGCGCACAATTCGGGCTGCACGATTCGGTGCAATTCATACCAAACTTCCCAACACCACATTCTGAAATTGTCCAAGTTCCACTACTTCAGTAAAGAACATGACTTCTACATTTTACATGGACATCAATAGACACTTACAATTACACTAACCGTTATGTTACACGATCACAGACATTGGTGTAAACAGAAGATGAATGTTCCAGAAATATGAATTAACATGGTAGACAAGATGTCATATATGTTTACAGTTCCACAATATAGCTGCTCATATTGACGGCAAAATGTACACTGCAATAAGCCCATAGATTGTTGTCGTTCATTATTTATATCGGGAATTGTTCCCTCACCTTATTTATATAGTGTCCTCTTCCCATATTTATAAAGTGTTCTCTTTCCTTATTTATATATTATTCTCTTTCCTTGTTTATATAGTGTTCTCTATCCTTGTTTTTATATTGCTCTCTTTCCTCATTTATTTAGTGTTCTCTTTCTTTATTTATGTAGTTTCCTCTATCCTTATTTATATAGTGTTCTCTGTCCTTATTTATCCAGTGTTATTTTAATTATTTATATAGTGTTCTCTTTCCCAATTTATGTAGTGCTCTTTTCTTAATTTAAACAGTGTTCTCTTTCCTTATCTATGTAGTGTTCTTTTACTTATTTATATATTGCTCTCTTTCCTTATTTTCATAGTCTTTTCTTTCCTTACTTATGTAGTGTTCTTTTCCTTAGTTATGGTGTTCTCTTTCATTATTTATGTAGTGTTCTTTTCCTTATCTATATATTGCTCTTTGTCCTTACTTCCATCCATCCATAATGTGCCATGCCGTTAAGCGTGGGCGGTCATGTTTTGCTATCTCACTCGATCACCAGAGTCGTGGATCAGCTCCGTGTTTCTATTCGACCGTGCCACATGGCCAAGCCATCCAGGTATTTACTTCTCGGTCTTCCCCTTGGTCTGTTCCTCTCTATCACCAAGTTCTACAATTATAGGACAGCGGAAACAATTATAGACACTGTCTACTCCTGCAATCACCCTTATAATCTCCATAATCTATTGTATTCCTTCAGTTCAACATGAGTACAGTATGTCTATAATTCACAACACATCTTTTAGATCTGTCTCTCTATCAATAAAACTGACTCCGTGTGTGCACAACCTCTACCCAATTATAGCCTTTCAACATTTCTCTTTATCATTGTCCAGAAGTCCTGCTCTGGTCACAGCCAGTTATAGATTATTTATCAAATCCTGAATCGATCTTAGACATAATTGTAAAATAAATTCAAAACAAAGGACTTATTCTGAATGACATTTTAAAAAAAAGCACAGAAGTAATCGGTACTAGCTTCAAATTATTTCACGGCGGCAAGCAGGGAGCGGAGAAGCTGGTTGGGGCCCACCCATCTGACATGCTCTGAGAGATACTTGGTAATGTCAACCTTGAACGCTATATCACACAGTCACTTGCCATAATTGAGTTCCTTGACAGCATACATGTCTATCTCGTTATGAACACATGTGTGTCTTGTATATTCTGTAATCGACGACAACTGCTTGTACCTCAGCAATTACATGTTTATAATAATAATAATAATAATAATAATAATAATAATAATAATAATAATAGAATTATATGTTGCTATGTGCAAAAAGCTCCTAGACTGACTGAATTTCAAGTTTTGCGCGCGATTACCTTGTTAGGGCCAGCCCAAATGATTTCGCGGACCTTTTACGGCCAGCTAACATAAGGCATCCGACCCTGCGCTTTACTGTTAACCAATAATTAGCACTCACATATAGTTTACTAGTTAATATTGTAGAATTTTAAATAATCTAGATTGTTACAAAAGCAATGGCAAACTACTGAGCGTAATCTTGCCAAGAAATCAACAATCAGCTGAGAGATGCTGATGTCGATAGCGATGTCCTGTAAAGGATATGCAAAACATTTTTAGATTGTTACATCTTGTCTATACGTAGAAATTCTCTGTTTATGAATTGTGGAGAAATCAGTCCTCTTCATTGTGTGCATATTTTGCACATTCCCTCAAGCTTGGACAATGGAATTACACATTCATTGTTTCTCGTCCTGAATTATGTCTGCTGTGACGCTTTTATATGGCATATACTCCATTGGAAATTACAAGTAAGAGGAAGAAGATAATGCTTTGTTTGAAACCAGAACTGGGCATAGATATGTTCACAGAGTTGTGTAGCCCCTCTCTTGTACGGTTGTCAAAAGGCAGTAAACATATTCAGTATACCAAAGGTGAAGACAGACACCACAAGACATACCCTTGCTGCACATGTCTCCAGAGAACCCACTCTGACACTCCCTTGTTGCAGACCCCAGTCGTAGTGTCACACGAGGACACGTCTGCCTGGCCGGAGGGCGCACAATTCGGGCTGCACGATTCGTTGCAATTTATGCCGTACGTTCCATTACTACATTCTGAAATTGTCCAAGTTACACTAGCTCAGTGCAGAACGTAACATCTTGTGGCATGGCAGACATTCTCGCCCAGTTACAGACATCGGCACAGCTGTGCAGAAAGTGTATATATGGTAACAGGAAAGCATTTCTGAGAAACTGACGTTTCACTCAGTTGTTCGCATCTCCTTAAAAGGCGACGCATAAATGTCTTACCTCCATGAACAAAGGAAATGAATCACAGTTAGCTAAAAATAGATTAATTAGCGGGGCTATTTAACCCACGGGCTGAGCCAATATCGGCACTTGAATTTTGAACCGCCCTCAAGTCTAAATGTAGGTCGTTAAGGGAGTGCATTTTACTGTGCTTTCTCAGTGCTATGGTAAGCTAATAAGTCTTTTATGAATGTAATACCTGTATTTATGATAAATAAGATATATGTATTGGATGTAAACTTTGTCGAAGATGATAACGACAAAATTACTTCTTGAAAAGATAGCCTGAATTTCGTTTCTGCAGAAAGACTGTCTCTGCCACTCTTGCGAAGTTCTATGCTTACATAGTTATCCTGCTAAGATGTTAATATCTATGGGGGAGACCTACCCCACTATCATCTACGCTCTGAATGCAGAAAGAATATTTGTTCACTCTAATTCCATATCTGAACCCAGGTTCTCTAGAATTAGGAAACGTCTTTGCTAGGCCTTAAGTGAACACTGGTGTACTCAAGAGTGTATATTTATAATTCGTACATGGAAACATATACATATATCGTGTGTGAATCATGTGGTAACCTGTTTAAAAGAATAGCCAGGGAAATTGGTGTGAGTTTTTTCCATGAGTATAATCTCATAGGGAACGAGAAGTGGACACTCTGTGTCTCCAGGAAAGGTGCCACGTCTGCCTAGCGGTGTCAGCATGGCTAATTCGGGTGACTGCCTGAGTGACCTGATTTTATGTTCCGCTAAAGCGTGCAGTGTTTTGATGCCCAAAAGAAGAAGATATTTTACCACCCCCCCCCCCTTTTTGTGCTACCAGAGGGACATGGAGGAGGGGAGATCCATATTCGGTGGGTGATTACTACCTCATTCTAGAGCAAGATTATAGGTGTTCTCTCATAGTGTACGTGGTTCCCAATGCAATGGGAGAGTGTTTGTTTCGTGGTGTTTTTTTGTCCTGTAAGTGGTCGTGGTGTCTGATCGCGCTGTAACGTCAGTTAGACTTTATAGTCACGAGACCCCAGACTAAAATACGGCTAGGTTACAAGCCAACACTCGATACAACCCCCCCCCCCCCTCTCCAATCGGGGTTAGGGACAGCGTAATTCACAGAGATAAAAGAGGTGGGGAAACGCCCTCCCCCCTTTCCCCCATTCGTGTATTTGTTATGTTCTCTGTGTGTGTTGTTTCAATGACAATTGATACGATGTCAAATATACATACGTGTGTTTGTTTTTCCCTATTAAAGGCACTGCAGAACAGCACAGTTAGCGATGGGATAACAACGGCATCTATCTATATATAAAGTATGGAAAAAAAAACCAGGCCTACAATGTTGAAACAGATCTAGAGAAATAATGCCCGACTATAACACGGGAAGTAACTCATCTTATACTTTCCCACGACCGATGGGAAGGGCAGTTTCCAGTTACCTCCTTTGGCAGTCAGCATTTCTAGCATTTTGTCCAGCAAGTATATAGCGGTGTGGTGTTTTAGGCAGTGGATCCTACCTTCCACCAAATACCCTTGAAGAGAACTCGTGCGCTGTGCTGCTTAAAACAAAAGCTATTACAGAAAAGTGGATATCCTTAAACCACTCATTTTGTCTGCAGAGAGCTGGACTGGTAATACTAAAAAGTACATGAAAAAGGTTGCAAGAACAGCTTCAAAAAGGGGCTGAAACTGAGACGACACTCCTGAATTGTATCAACAGTATATCAAACCTGTTTTGGATCCTACCTTTGACGACAAACGAAGAGCAGGACCGTTACACGAACTAGGAGTTGCCGCTCAAATAACTACAACCAACATTACAGAATGTTTTATCTAATCCTGACTCCCTTAGCTCACATCAGGAGAGCTAAACAGCCATCGGTAGAAATACCATTTAAAATGCAGATGCACGCCACTCTCCAATCCTCTACAAGAGAAGAGGGCACAAAAGGAAGATGCCGACATCATTCATTATTGTGTATCATCATCATCGCATAGCGGGAACTAAATCTTAGACAGTGCCTTACTTCATACTGTTATAGTTCCACCGCCATTGGATTACACCCGCCATATTCCAGCATCTTCATTTCAGATATATACTGAGTCAGAGGAACTATTAAACCGTGATAGATTTATGAGTCAGATGCGTCTCGAATGGGATGAACTCATCGATTCATAGGTGGAAGGCTTTATAGCAGAGACATTGCAGTAAATATATCTCATGTTCGTATAGTGGAGCTTAGGTTCAGTGGATTATCAAGCTCGGTGTTGGGTTGACAGTACCTCGTTCTTGAGTACAGGATTTTACAATCCAACGGTTTTAATTATGAGAAAGAACCAAGCCACAACCAAATACCAAAGGAAAGGATTACTTTTTGTAGTAGAGAAGGTTTAATACATGTAATTTTGTTTATGTGATGGGATATATTACTGTATTTACTAAAGATGGTTGTTCTTGATGGAATATGATTCCAGATATGGATGTTGATATTAGGGTGGGAAATTGATTGTGGGGACTGGGTTGCGTTGTGGGATCTGTGTGTGCACAGGGTGCGCTACACAGAGGATGGTTTATTTTGATATGATGTTTTGTTGATTTAGGAATGCAGAGATTTTAGAGTTCACCATCACTCACCCTGAAATCTATATACATATATATTAAAAGCTATAGTTAGAACTAAGAGTGTTCTTACTGTGTTGTGAAGGTTGTTACAATGTAATGTTATTGTGGTGATATATGTCACTGGTTTAACTAAGAACGTGAGAGTTAACGTGGGGAGGTCGAACGCACTTAGCCTATTACTACAGATAGAGGAAATTATTCCCTTGAAGGTTAAGGCAACTGACCTGACTCTCAATATTTCTTCTTGAAGTGAATTAGACTGAGATCAATTCTATCTAGTCTCATTATTATGAGAAAAGAGCCATAAGTCTAGTTCGTGGAGAAGTAAGCAAGGAAGAGAACTATCTATCATTTCTTATATCTCGAATCAAGGACCCTAAATATACCCCCTAGACGCAAAAGTCATAGAATAAATACAAATAACCTCACACTTCTACATATTACATGGACATCAATAAACATGTAACATTACACTAACAGGTATGTTACAACATTGCGGACATTGATGTAAACAGAAGCTGAATGTCGTGGACACTTAAATTAACAAGAACATGAATTAACATGGTAGACTAGACAACATTTACCTTGACAGGTTTATAATATAACTGCTCATATTGAATGCAAAGAATACCATGGACCTCCCCCGATGTTTCTCCACCTTGACGTGGTGGGGGAGCTTGCGTGTCCCATCGACCCCATTTGCTTGCCGATGGATGAAAAACTACATATCGGACAGCTTATGGGATAGGGACCAGACTAAGAGAGACACAACCTGCTGCTCTGCAGGTATAGACTGAGGATAACAGTCAAAAGTTTAAAAGGTGCACGAAGGCAGACGTTTTTGGTCCGGACAAAACTCTTAAGGCTCCCTGTCGAGGGCTGTGGCTGAACGCCTCTAAGACACAAACCCTCGGATCTGAGAGCCAGGCCGATACCAGTCTACCGGAAACTCTTAAGGTTCACTGTCGAGGGCTGTGGCTGAACGCCTCTAAGCCACAAACCCTCGGATCTGAGAGCCAGGCCGATACCCGTCTACCGGAAAATAGAAACATGATACACACAACAGTCTAACGTGTCTCGAAACCAGAGGAAGGCTAACCTCACTAAAAAATGCCCGCCGGAAGTCGGAAGTGTCGTCCTACGGGTGGCAAACTAAACATTGACACTACGCATTTACGTCCGAGTGAAATGTCTCGTGCGAATGTCTCCCGTGCTAGGAACAGCTCTGACTACCTAGTTTCCGAATGCCGCTCTTGTTCGGAACAGCTCTGACTAGGTAGTTTTCCGAATGTCTGTCGTGCCTGGAACAGCTCTGACGGGCGCAACGACAAGCACATGGTGAATACCTTCTGCAGACCTGTCTGGTTTGTGCGGGAACGGCCCGGGGCGAACGAAAAGCCCAATATATTGAAGTGAGGAATTAAAGCAGCCATGAGCATGACGTGACCATTCCCTCGGTGAGCCCAGTATCAGGGCGCTATGTGTCGGCCCTGCAACTATGGAAGCAACCTAGGATGGCGGAAAATGCTATGGACTGTGCCTTCCTTCTCTTGAGGGATGACCGAAGTCCTCGACTGTTCGAACTTTACCAGCTGGGATGTGGACGGTACCACAAAAGTGAGAGTCTCCCAGGATTGCTAACCTGGTCAAAAATGCACGCGAAAGCCGGATGTGTGACCTAAGGGTTTTCAACCCAAGGGTGCCTAACGCACACCACAATCACATCTGAAAAAACACTCCGGATGAACGAAAAGAAGAAGAAGAATACCATGGACAGGCAGAAAAACCAATGAACAAGTCCTTCAAGAAACAAATGAAGGTCGTAAACTGATTAGAGACATTAGACATAGACAGTCAAAATATTTAGGACATGTTATGAGAAGAAATGAATTGGAGAACTTGGTGACAACTGGCACGATTGAAGGGAAGAGACCAAGGGGAAGACCGAGAAGTAAATACTTGGATGGTTTGGCCACGTGGCAAGGTCGAGACAGAAACACGGAGCTGATCCATGACTCTGGTGATCGAGTTAAATGGCAAAACATGACCGCAAACGCTTATCGGCATGGCACATGATGGATGGATATTGACTGTCATATATACACTACAATAACACCCTGGATAGTTGTTGTCCCTTATCTACATCGCTAGCTGTTATATCACCATATGTATATCGTAAGCTATTATATATATAGCATTTTGAAATTGAACACAAGTGAAGTTATCTATGAACAATACATACAGGTGTAGTTGTCTATGAACAACTAAAACACAACCTTGTCATACTCCGGATCTTATGTGGAAGGGTTTTGAGTGTCCTCAGCTTGTTCTCACTATGCATTCACTGTTGTATAAGCTTCTACATAAGTTTGTTTGATGTGTACTCACTCCATATCGTTTAAGGATTCCCAAAAGCTTGTTTCTGTCTACTCTATTTCTTGGTCGACAAAGACTAAGTTGAGTGTGTCATTAAATCCGATTGATTTTGCTATAAGTTGTCATAGACCTTACCTTTATGCTATATTGTACCTTTGGTAAGAATGACTCTCATGTCCTTTTCAGGACCCATCCCCCACTGGTTCAAGCCTGACACCCAGCTCGTGCCTGTGGCTCCTAGTAGCTGTCGGCATGCGACAGCGGCCAACCCCCGGGCAATAGCTGTGAGAGGCTGGCTAAACCAGGCATGGGTAGCCGATTTGGTGTCAAACCAAGCGGTAAACTAGGGTATGCCTACCCAGCATGTTAAGACAGGATTCGGCAGACTGCGCGGAAGAAATCATTCCTGATTCAACGGGCAAGACGGCGTTTACCTGCAAAGCGTTGTGGAACGTAATGAGCACAGCAAGGCACGTAGAGCGCCCTAGTCATCCACTGCACCTGTATTCGTCTCCAGTCGTCTCGACTTGTCTTGCCACTGGACTCAGATGGACTCAGGCGAGAGAGTGAGGTCGACGAATTGCGCAACTCTTCCTCACTTTAATCCAAGTCATCGCGCAAGTCATTCTTCATCCTTTGCCCACATTGTCAAAGAACATTTCGAGCCTAAAATAGGCCTTATCAGCCATCTTAGAACCCACGGCTCCATACCTTCAACCCCACTGGATGAAATGAATGGTCATCATCATTCTTGATGGACAAATAACAACATGCAACATCGTTGGAACGATAGTTACTAATACACACAAGTCCAATACAGACAACATATCAATCTTGTAAACCCATACACATTTCGACGTCAGGAGAGAAACACTATAACATTGATTTATGTGTATAAAAGCCGTATCTTACATGAAAGTCCTTATTGACTGAATAAATATTGTTTTACAAATACGCTCGCTCACAACGCGCAATTACAATCAACCTATGTGTATACCGAACGCACACATACATCTGGTTATCTTATTTGAACATATGGCGTCCTAACCGTCACATCGATAACTTAAATTATCGACGTATATTTTATAAACGGTCGCTATGTCGTCCTAGCCCTGACTCGTTCATACACAATACAGTTACTGCAACACTTCAGTCTAACACTTTCTAACTCATTCAGTCCAGGCTTGAACTCCGTCCTATCCTATCTGATGCCCGGCACATACTGTTTAGTCCTTTCCACGTTCTCCCTGTTTTTCCCTTCTCATTGTTCACCTTTCACGGGCAGGTCACAGGAGATTTGTTTACTCCCACACATCGTCTTGTTGTCCAGTATTACTAAAGATGGAAATGCCTGTGTATTGTGTACAGTCTTTTTTATCATCTTCATAACATCTGTTATTACTCCTCTATACCATTTTTTGCTTCCTATTGTCCTCTCGTCCTATCACCTCCTCTTTATCACCCCCCCCCCCCCACCCGTCATCTCCTCCTCCCCATCTGCTTCAAGTCGTGTGATTAAAACACTTATGAGAGTTATAATGAAACGAATAAAAAGTAAAACAAAACCAAATATGGAAGATGAGCAGTGTGGATTTAGGGAAAGTATAGGTATATCACTCCTGAGCCATATAGTGAAAATGTACGCAAAACTATTGGGACAAAGAACTAGACCCATAGTTGAACAACAGTTAAGCAAAGTGCTATTGAGTTTGCGGAAAAGTAAAAGTTGCACTGATGCGATATTTACACTTAGATAAATATGCGGGGCGACGTCTGCAGCCTACCTTGTGCCACACGTATTGGTTACCCTTTCCTCTGGAAAACACAAGATTAGGCCGAGAGAGGGGACATGTCGTTTGGGCACCACATGTTTCTCTGAAGCTCTGCCCAGGCATTGTGATGGAATATTGGCCACATTCCAACTCACATACTTTGGTGTGTCAAGACTGCAAGGTGCCACTCACAAATATGCGGGGGGAAAAAACAGCATCGAATATAGTGCCCAGCAGAATATTGTGTTTGTAGATCTGGAAAAGGCTTTCGATGGAGTTTATTTTGTTAGCATATCCTTTGCAGGACATCGCTGTCATCGTCAGCATCTTTCAGCTGATCGTTGATTTCTTGGCAAGATTACGCTCAGTAGTTTGTCATTGCTTTCTGAGCGACCGGCGCACATACCCCGTAAATTACCGATGCGGCGCGAACCGCTACCGGCTCTCGCGTCGCGCACGTCACGTTACTCACGAGAGTATACGGGATTACGGAGAAAGTCGCTCTCCCTTTTTTCGATGGATTAGACAGATATAAATTATGGACCATCCTTTGAAGACTACGGGATGCAAGGGCAACTGCTAGAAAACATCATAGCCATGTACCACTCGATACGAAGTGCAGTAAGAACACATGAAGGTATATCAGATATGTTCAAAGTCAATACAGGAGTGAGGCAGGGATGTGTGATCTCTCCTCTTCTGTTTAATATCTACACGGACAGAATATCCAAAGAAGCAAGTCTTGACAGAACAGATTCAGAAAATTTAAAATTCTTTACTTCAGATGAAACAACTGATCCATAGGAAATAATTGAACTTCTATTTGCAGACAACCAGTGCCTGTTTTATAGCGACGAGGCCTGACTGCAAAATCATATTAATAATCAGAGGTCAACATAAAGCAGATACAATGTGAGTATACATTACATCCAAAACCGCGGTAATGATAGTTAGCAGATCGCCTGGTCCACTAAGTATACAGATAAATAACACAACTCTCAAACAAGTTAAATAATTCAAATATCTTGGAAGTATGATCACAGAAGATGGCAGTTTGGACAGAGAAATCGAAATCAAATGTCAAAAAGCTAGTGCATTACATATCAACTGTAACCAATAATGAAACATCCAAATATGCCCATGTCCGCAAAACGACAGATAATAAACAGCATATTCACACCGACCATTATGTTTCCAATCTCAACCATGGACTTTAATACTGTTAATGACTTCGAATACTCGATTCTGGGAAGCAAAGACAGTGATTATGTGCTAAGACTAAATTTCACTGGAGTGTATAATTCCAGGTGCCCTATTTAATATGAACTGGAACATTGTGAAAGACCAAAGGGCTAACCTGAATATGGTAAACTATTCACTTAACTGATTTGGGACTTCGCCATTAACGGCAACCTAGACTCGATGGGAAGGAACCCAAAGAGTTAGTACCGAGTGATACCAGCACTTTGCCAGGTGTACCAACCTCGAGCTGTTATTACGCCAGTCGGTCCCATCCGTGAGGAGGATTTGCATCAGCCTGGTGCGAGACCTTCTAGCGCAGACTGCAGCGACCGAATCAGGGACGGCTCGATGATGATAGCCGTACACCTATCCTGCTGATCTGGCCTATAGATTAGTCTTCTGCCAACATCTATCTATCGTTATTTATTGTAAAATCCTAATGTATAATAAATGTTTAGTATGTTTGTTTCCGATCAGAGTTGAGTCAACTCCTATGGATGGAGCGTTAGAGGGTAATGTCCACTGAAAGAAAGAGTGTACGAAGGGGTTGTCCATAGACTCGCGGGGTAGGTAGACCAGAACCCAAGTACCCAATACCCAGAACTGAACCCACGGTATATAGTGTAGCATAGCTCCCCTCACCCCAGGGACTTTGTGACAGAGCTGCCAACTTAACAATCCGAAACCGAGTAAGAAATGTTATCAGACAGACCGTGGGATCAACACATTGTGCCACATTTATTGAATGATAGAAGATCAATTGGCTTGGCCATCACGTTAGAATACAACACCATCAATTGCCATCACTGGCCCTACATAACAGATCATCTGCCTCGAGACAAAGAGGACGCTCAAGAAGAAAATGGAATGCCGACATCAAAGACATTGCACAATCGCACGGAATGACACTATCCAATGCCACCCATCGGGTGCTGGAACACCAATTATTCCCCCCCCCCCCCTCTCCACGACGCTTCAGGCAAAAATGGAAGATAATGATGATGATGATGATGATGATGATGATGACGATGATGATGATGATGATGATGATGATGATGGTGATGATGATGATGATGATGATGATGATGATGATGATGATGATGATGATGATGGCAGGCACCATCAACGTCACATACATCTTGAGAACAATAACATGAAGAATGATTGTAATGAACAGAGGTCTGTATGTGTGCTTTATTGACTACACTAAGGGTGTGATGTGAATGACGAGAAATGATTACAATGTTGGAACATCTAAGATTGAAGGATAATTTTAATGAATTTTTTTGTTGTGTTTTGTTTGTTTGTTTATTTGAAACGATATATATGATAAAGTAAAACATGATGGACTTATTAAAATTTTGGAAGATATAAACATTGATGAGAACGATCCTGGAATAATAAAGTAATTGCAGACACCAAATAGCAGAAATTAAATTGGGAATTATAGAGAGACATAATTATGAACACATACTCTAGGAGTTCGACAGGGATGTATTTTGTCACTGGATCTATTCTACCGCTATAGCGAAGAAATATTGAGAGAATTCAAAGAGAAGCCGAGGATACTAATCGAAGGTTATAATATAAACATTCGACGCTATGACGTATTGTGACTTGTAATGCAAAATATCTACAACAATGGTTGAACATTGTAATAGCAGAGATTGTAAAGAAAGGACTCTCCTTGAATATCAAGAGTTCTGTAACTATGGTTATATGAAAGAAAAATGTAAGATCAAAATCTCAAATGGAATTAGAAGGAAAAATACTTTACAACGAGGGTAATTTTAAATACCTAGGTGCAATTATAAAATCAGATGGAAAGTGCACAACATCGACTAGGAACAGAATAAAGCGAAATAAAAACCATATTCAGAAAATGAAAAGAAAGTATGCAATAGCTCACCATCTTTGAATGTTAGAAAGAGAGTGTTGCGATACTATATAGAACCTGTTTTGCTGGATGACCGTGAATTTTGAAGGCTATGGGTGTTCCATTTCTCCGTAATCCCGTTTATCCACGCAGGGTCTCGCAGCGAGGCGAGAATTGGAAGCAGTTCGACCCACGCTCGTGACTTCCGGGATAATGAGCCGGCCGCTCAGAAAACAATTGCAAGCTACTGAGCGTAATCTTGCCAAGAAATCAACAATCAGCTGAAAGATGCTGATGTTGACAGCGATGTCCTGTAAAGGATATGCAAAAAGAAAACATTTATGGGTGTTCCAAGATAGTTCCACCGACACAGTTTCTGCACAATGAGCAGACGGGCTGAACAACATCTGATGGCTGAGGAAATGTTGTTACTGAGGAAAATGCAAAGAATACCCTGAACAGACAGAAACACCAATGGCCAAGTCCTAGAAGAAACAAATGACAACCGTAAACTGATTAGATAAATAAGACGTAAACAGTCCCCATGTTTGGAGCCGTTATGAGAAGAAATAAATTGAAGATCTTGGTAACTACAGGCATGATTGGGGGAAGAGAAGAAGAAAAAGGCAGAGAAGTAAAAGCCGGGATGGCTTGATCACGTGGCATCGTAGAAACAAGAATACTGAGCTGATCCACGACTCTGGTGATCGCGTTAGATGGTGAAACATGACCGTCTACGCTTACTAGCATGACACATGATGATGTTGTTAGTTTCTAGGCAGGTGTTTATAATATGAATGTATCCTGCACGTGGCCACATAATATGTAACTACCCGGTGTCCCAGAAGGTTAGCTGTCCAGTCCACCACCCTGGGATAAAGGAGGAGCGTGCTATCCTTGTCTTTTGTCGTAATAGTACATACATTCAACAGTATGAATGGAGCAACCATGCTCTAGTTAGAGGCACTGCGCTTATCTAAGGCAATCCACCATCGTTCCTCAATCATATGTTGACATCTAGCATTAGTTAAAGATCTCTCTCTCTCTCTCTCTCTCTCTCTCTCTCTCTCTCTCTCTCTCTCTCTCTCTCACACACACACACACACACACACACACACACACACATCGGTCGGGCCTTACTGTCGATGCATGATTCTCCAGAGAAGCCAGCAGCACATCCGGAAGTGCAGCCTCCAGTGCTGACGAAACACGTCTCATTCATGACACATCTGCATGGATGCTCACAATCGCGTCCAAAGTGCTGAGGGTCACAGATGGAATCTGTAATCAAGATGGAGGCACTGGGTGAAACAGTGATGCGTGATAAAAACACCGCCACTGAACAAGCACTACAGGAGGCTTCTAAGTGTCAGAATACGTCCACCTTTCTGGCATTTTTCTGCCCTGTAACACTCTCTTGGACAGGGTCCACCCGAGTCATAATTTTCTCCTGTCGTGTGTTCATACCATTTCCAGTCGTTCGAGTAGTTTTCCCAATTACCCCACAAATGCTCATTATACCTGCTCACAAGCCACACCTTCCTCGGGGATGAGAACATCGAGCACCCGGTGCTTTTTGCCCTCACACATAATCTAGCACCTTCGGTCGTGACAAGCCAGCTGTTCCCAAGACTTTCGCCTCTATTGTCTCCACTTCGCTATGCGGCGGTACACGTCATTGCTGCAATGAGGCTTTCTCTGTAGTTTGTTCATGGCTCTTGGAGTCATACTCCTGCTCGACTCTGGAAAGCCAGCTCTTCATCTGGGCTAATTGGTTAAGGAGTCTGGCTCCCCAACCCTAACCCCGTTTTTGCTGTGGAGGGCAGTCTTCTTTTGTCTGGGTCTGTTATCGGATTCTATTGTAAACGTGCAGTCATAATTAATATTCTAGCGAGAAGCCCAAATTGTCTGAAATGTAGGATAGCTGCCGCATATTTATGTAACATCACAAGCCACCAACCCAGTTTGACAGAAGTGACAATTTTTGACCACGGACAGGCAACCAATTTGTCAGTGGACTAAGTTGATTTCGGGACTTGTTGTCTAATATGTCAGTAGTCACTTTTCCTCACAATGGTGTTTTCTTTGGATGACTGATCACAGAAAGGGAAACTCGAGACCAAATCTATATGGCTGAAATAAAGATTAAGCGCCTGGCGACCCAAGAGTACAAATGAGAATGGCTCGTTTAAAAGATAAATTAAGATAGTCTTGGTACCCTCCCTAAAGAGTGGGAAGGAGAAGGTTAGATGCCTAGGTTTAAGTCTCACACCAAAGTTATCACACCTGACAAGACTCCCCTTCCGTGGTTTAAGTAATCAATATCTAGGTACGCAAGCACAAGTATGCACACTTGGAACACAACAGATAACTATGAGTTAAAACAAACTAAAACTCATTATTATCACTATGAAAAACCTATTAACTACAGGAAGACTATGATAAGTATTGTGTTAAGAATTACAACGTTCACATGTAGTAGGTAAATAATTAACCTAAACATGACTTCGAGTAGAATGTCAGGATCTGTTGTCGGGAATGTACGGTGAGATAATGCCTAAATTCCGATAAGAGTCTACTAATGTCCAGTAACAACATCCGGGTCGGTATTCGGAACCAGTGTTCAATCTTGACGCCACCATGTCCCTAATCGTTGTCAATGAACGAGAACCGAGTGCTCTTGGTGAGAGCTTGATAACAGATTAAAAAATATTTAGTGTCTAAGTTCTGCATCACTCCTATACACCCACACATATTTACGTGTTTGGCAGTGTCTCTCTTCCAGTTTTAATATGGTCACTCTCATCGTTCCATATATATCTCTCTATTCAACATGTCTCTTCTACTTTCGAGTCGGTTATGACTTTTCCAGTAGTCGAACATGCCCGTAGTTACATATCCGCGCTTTCTGTTCAACTGTCTCGTCATGAGAAATGAAACGTCCTAAGTCCATGGCACATAATCAGTTACCCAATTCCTTGCAGCCGCTCCATCAAAAGTTGTGTTAGAAGACCAAATGTTATTACACGTGTATGTGATCGCTGTTCTTGCGTGCCGGTGATCAGGCTCTGTGTTCATCCTCAGCGAGTTACGATAAACGCTCGTTCATCACAAACATGCTATGAATACCATATACCCTTTACATAGTTGGGTAATGTCTCCACATCTGCTTCAAACACAAAGCTCCTAGTAACAGATAATATTTGCCATGATGTTAACATATTACACATAGAGCCTGCTACGTCATTAGACAACATGTCTATGCGCTCTGCTCATAACACAAGAGCACAGCTATTCAACCTAGTGGGTTAACACCATATGACATGCAATATCTCACAAATATTCTAAACGTTATGATGTGAAATATATTCCGATATAAGTAGGAAGAATGAAATATACGTGGTGATTTAGTTATATATAACAAATTGAGAAATTAATAGTTCCTATAGACCTGACAACCATTAGACAGCCGAAATGAAGATCGGCCGACATCTGTCACTACTTAGCCATTGCCGTGGTAAGAACGAAATCTAGTAAGGCACTATGTATCCACCACATGAGAAATAAAAGTTCTCAGTCGAGCAACACGAGACAATGGTATTTCTCAATGACATAACCATACTGGTAAATAGTTACTTCGAAATAACATTCAGAGGAAATCCGGTAAAAATGACGACGACCTAACGCGTTCATTCTTCTGGAGACGCTGTTTTTAGTGTTTTCCTGTGGATTATGTAGTGTTATTTCGTATTCGTTTATTGGAACTGTTCAAAAGAAGCCATGGAAGGCATGTGGTGGATGAAATTTTGAGGGCAGTCGACAGATAGTTGTTGGATGTGGTCTCAAGTTTCACGACGGTAGGTAGAAGATCTCTTTCACGAGGTAATGGCTGGCGTCACCGATCAGTATGGTCACTGCCAAGGAAGGAAAGCAACGGCAAACTACTTTCTTTAAAAGTGCGTAGTTCATTATGATTCGCCTAAAGACAAATCATCGCAAGACAAAGACAAAGACATACAAATAGCAACAGTGAATGTTAGGACGTTACACGGCGACGAATAATTAGATAACATCAAACAAGAAATGGAAAGAGAGAAAATTAATATTTTATGTGCGAAACGAAATGGAAAAGAGCAGGAATTAAGATAGATGAAGATTTTAAGATTATTTATTCTGGAGGAGAAGATCGACAAAGGGGGGAGGGGTGGTAGCAATTATCTTGGACCAGCAAACATCAAAATATGTTCAAGGATAGTGGGCCTTGTCAGAGAGAGTTCTACTAGATAAATTAAGCGGCAAACCTTTTAGCATAAAAGTGATTCAAGTATATGCCCCAACAGGGGAATTTAGTGAAGATAGTGTAGAGGAATTTTATAATAACATAGAGTCTGCGTTAAAGAAATGCACAAAATTCAGATATAACATCATAATATTTAACTTCAATGAAAAAGTAGGAAATCAATGTGATAGAAACACAGTAGGAAACTATTGTTTAGGAGAGAGAAATGAAAGGGGATACAAACGTGTAGAGTGGGCACAAGAGTAGTAAATAATTGCAGGAAACACCTGTTTTAAACAACACCCTAGAATATTATGGACATGGAGGAGTCCTGATAGTAGGATTAGAAACCAGATTGATTACATTCTGATTAGCAGCAGATTTAGAAATGCGTTAACAATAGCAAAAACAGTTCCCAGTGCTGATTGTTATAGTAACCACAGATTACTTACAAGTACATTGAGGGTAAAGTTAAAGAAAGTTAAGTATATAACAGGAAAGACTAAATATGATATGTGCGCATTGAGTAATGACAAGGAAATACAAAACAATTTCAACATAGAAGTACATAACATATTTGATATATTGTCTGGGCTAGAGATCATATTCCAAGATGTGGAATATCAATGAAAAATGTTGAAGAATGTAATCAGTTTGGCTGAAGAAACAACTATTCAAAAATTAAAGAAGGTGGGTCGCAAGAAATGGATGACTGAAGAAATTTTATAACTAATGGAAACAAGAAGACTAAACAAAAATAATCCTGCCAAATATGAAGAAATTCACAGACAAGTCAGAATATTATGTAAGGAGGGCAAGGGAATCATGGCTTTAGAAAAAATTGCTTAGAAATTGAAAAACAACATAACAGTCGAAATATCAAATTAGTGCACAAAAGAATTCAGGAGCTTACTAATAAAAGAACAAGTACATCAGCAGGCTGTCTAAAAACTAACGATGGCAAAATCATAATAGAAAAAAGATCAGATTCTACATGTATGGTCAGATTATGTGAAAAACCTTATGATGCTAACAGAGATGAACAGTATTATATTCGATTTAATCATGAAGGACCGCCAGTTTTGAAGATGGAGGTGGTCTTAAAAAATGTTCTTAAACATATGAAAGCTGGCAAGGCCCCCGGTTCAGATAACATCACAACATAAATGATTACAACTTTAGAAGAATATGGGCTAGATAAAGTCACCAGATTGCTGAACACGTTATGTTGTTTGTTGTTGTTGTTTGTCCATCAAAAATGATGATGACCATTCATTTCATCCAGTGGGGTTGAAAGTATGGAGCCGTGAATTCTAAGATGGCTGAAAAGGCCTATTTTAGCTCGACATTTTCTTTGACAATGTGGACAAAGAATGCTTGACGTTTCTGGAGAAGGATTTTCTGCAGTGGTTTTTCTGTTCTGTCTTTTCTTCACAGCTCTTGCAGTCCTGGTTGCCTCACAAGTGACTGCACCCTTGCGAAATGACGTACGCCACGAATTTCGGTCTCTGGCTGCAGTCTCCCAGGTGTCATGATTAATTCCAAAAGCATTCAGTGAGATTTTCAGAGTGTCTTTAAAGCGTTTCCTCTGGCCGCCTTGGGAGCGTTTACCACGACGCAACGCGCCGTAAAAAAAATTCGTTTAGGAAGCCTGTGATCTGGCATGCGAGTCAAGTGACCAGCTCAGCGAGTCTGATTCTTCATTAGTAGAGTGTGGATACTGGGCATGGACGCTCTTTCTAGGACTTCAGTGTCTGGGATCTTGTCTTGCTATTTAATCTTCAGTAGCTTCCTAAGGCAGACTGTGTAGAAGTGGTTTAATTTCCTAGCGTGTCGCTGATAAACAGTCCAGGTTTCACAAGCATATAGCAGTGTGGATGCTGTGGGGGCGGCGTGGTCTCGAGGTATGGTGTCCGCCTCGAATGCTGGAGGTCCCGGGTTCAAGCCCCGGTGAGGACCGGGATATTTTCACGTGGAATTCTAGTAAAAATGTCCCCTGGTCTCTGGGTAGTGAATGTAGGACGCCCGTGTGTATTGTTGCGCACGTAAAAAATACCTTGGCAGTTGGAAATCGAAAAAGAGTAGCCTAACGGCGCTGCCCGGGCAAAATTTCATGTTAAATATCTATCTAAAGTATTTCAGGATCTTCGCAGGTGCTACGGAGTTCGTGCACTGAGCTGAGTTTCTCCAGATTTAGGTTGGAGTTAGGAGAAGAATGGAGCACTTATGGGTTTCCCCCGTTTGCCGTGATTTTGATCCGTCGACTAAACTAAACTAACTATAGCAGTGTGGATAATACAACTGCTTTGTAGACTTTCAGCTTTATTTGCAGGCTTATTCAATTTCTGTCCCATTTATTCTTGTACAGTCTGCCAAAGGCCGCGCTGGCCTTGGAGATTCTTGCATTCACTTCATCATCAATTGTGGCATCTTGTGACACAGTGCTGCCAAGATAGGTGAATTTGTCCACAACACTTAGACGATGACCATTCGGCACCATTCGATGATATTCGGCACAGTGTGATTATTCCCTGGAGCTGGCTGATACATAACTACAGTCTTCTCCAAGTTGATATTGAGCCCAAAGTTGACACAGGTATGTGAGAAAGCTGAAACATTGCGTTGCATGTCTGCCTCTGAGTTGGCATACAGAGTGCAATCATCAGCAAACAGGAGCTCTCTGACGGTGTCGCTGTCAATTTTGCTTTTAGCTTTCAGCCTTCTAAAATTGAATAACTTTCCATCCATGCGGTAGTTGATGTCTATTCCTATGTCGTTGTTCTCAATAGCATTCGTCAACATAGCTGAAAATATGAGGCTAAACAGTGTTGGTGCCAGGACACATCCTTGCTTCACTCCATTGGTGACAGGAAAGAGCTCAGACAGTTCACTATTTTCCTGTACTCTTGCCTGCATACCATCATGAAATAGCCGCACTATTTGGACAAACTTTCGTGGACAGCCATATTTTGCCATAATCTTCCATAGTCCTTCTCTGCTGACTGTATCAAAAGCCTTGTTAAGGTCAATGAAAGTGGAGAACATTTCGCAGTTCTGTTCCTGACATTTCTCTTGCACCTGCCTTGCATGTCAATAGTTCCTCGATCTTTTCTGAAGCCACATTGACTCTCAGGAAGAAGACCTTGATCGAGATGGGCAGTGAGACGATTTAGAAGAATTCTGGCTAGTATCTTACCTGCAATTGAAAGCAAGGAGACGCCTCTGTGGTTGTCACAGGATTGGCGGTTAACTTTAAGTTTGTAAAGGTTGACTATTGACGCGTCCTTGAAATCTAGTGGCATGGTCTCGTTCACCCATATGTTTGTAAAGACTTGATGAAGCTGCTCTGTTAGGACCGGCTCACCTGCCTTGTATATCTCTGCTGGGATGGAGTCAGGACCAGGTGCCTTGCCACTGGAGAGTTGCTGGATGGCTGTGTTTACTTCCACTATGGTTGGCAGGTCATCAAGTGTATCATTGGTGGGAACTTGAGGAAGGCAGTTGATGGTTTCATCATCGAGGAAGGAAGTTTAATTTAAGATGTTGCTGAAATGCTCTGCCCAGGTCGAAGGATTTCTTTCTTATCGGTGACCAATGTTTCCCCCATCTGCACTGAGTAGGGGAACTATGCCTGGTGATATAGGACCATAGACCGCTTTCAGTGAGTCTTAGAAGTTTTTCATATCATCTCTGTCAGCAAAGCCTTGAATTTCATTAGCTTTGCTGCTCAGCCAGGAGTCCCGCATGTGCCGAAGATTCTGCTGCACTACTCCATGAATGTTCTTGAAGGTATATTTTTTTTTAAATGTTGACTTCGGGTCATTCAAATATGCCTTGAGGAGAAGATGTTTCTCAGCCAGCAATTGGTTGATGTCTTCAGAATTTTCATGAAACCAGTCTTTATGCTTTCGGGGGGTTGGACCCAGGATTTCCATAGCAGTGTTGTAAATTATGTCTTTTAGGGCTCTCCATTCTGTTTCTGTATCCTGTTTAGCTGCAACAATGGGCTTGAGGCGGTCTTCTAGCATATTTTCAAACGACAGCTGCATTTTCTTGCTGTTTAGGCGGGTGACATTTACTTGTTTTTTTTTTTTTGCATTTTCACCCTTTGAGGACGCCGCGGTGGTTTGATGTGTATGTTTATTTTCCAGATAATGAGACAATGGTCTGTCCAACATTCATTTGGCACCACACATGGATTTTGTCACCCGAACGTCTTGTCTGTCACTCCTCCTGACGATGACATATGATACCGGAGAAATACCTTCTGAATTATGTTATTCTATATTTATTGCAATCCCAAAGAAATCAGGATCCTTGGAATGTGATCAGCAAAGAACAATTGGTATAAAGAGTCACATCACAAAGATTTTGCTAATAAGTATCATGCAAAGAGTTAGGAGGAAAATACAACCTGACATAGGGGAAAAACAATGTGGGTTTGTAGAAGGATAGGGTGCAGTAAATGCTGTGTATATGCTGCGATCAGCTATTGAACGTTCTATAGAAGTAAACAAAGATATACATCTTTGCTCTATTGACTACACAAAGGCTTTCGATAGAGACAGACATGTCAACATGGTAGATATGCTTACAGATCTACACATTGATGGGAAAAACATTAGACTAAAACAAAAAACATATATTGGAAACAACAAGCTGCTATACGGATCGATAATGAAGTGGGACAATGTCAGCCTATTAAGAGAGGTGTACGGCAGAGATGTGTGGTTTCTGCAGATCTGTTTTCCCTGCATGGTGATATTTTCAGAAATGAAGAAGATATAAATGGAGTCAGCACTGGAGGAAGAAACATCAATGATTTTAGATATGCAGATGATACAGTATTGTTTGCAGACAATGAGCAAGGTCTGCAACAATTAGTAGATGCGGTTGTTGCACGCAGTCAACAATTTGGCTTAGAATTAATTTGTAACAAGACACAGATTATGGTCGTCACTAGGAAGAACGAAATACCACAATGTAATATACAAGCAAATGGGAATATTCTTCAACAAGTGAATCGGTACAATTATCTCGCAACAGTCATAACATCTGATGGGAGATGTCTTGAAGAGATTACAACAAGAATCGTCTTGGCGAAAGTAGCCTTTAGCTAGATGAAAAACATACTGACCAATAAAAAGATAGCAATTGAAACGAGAAAAAGAGTGTTGAGTGCTACATAGAGCCTGTTCTTTTGTATGGATGTGAAACTTGGACAATGAGTAGTCAAGCTGAAAAACATCTTATGGCTGCAGAAATGTGGTTGCAGAGGAGAATGCAAAGAATTCCATGGACAGACAGAAAAGCCAATGACCAAGTACTGCATGAGACAAATGAAAATCGTAAATTGATTAGAGAAATTAGTCGTAGACAGTCAAAATTGTTTGGACATGTTATGAGAAGAAATGAATTGGATAACTTATTGACAACTGAAAAGATCGAAGGGAACAGACTGTCACGAAAAATAAACATGCTAGTTTCGATCGATGACAAAAGGAGACATTCGTCTGCACAAACAGGCAACCCTTTGATGTGGGTTGTTCGAGGAACAAAATAGGTCGCGTTACAATGTCTACACCGGTCGGCATTTTGTTAACAAATTGTTGCTCGAGACGAACAATGGCGCCATCCGTCTATAAGGTGGGAGTCAGCCTTTGAAGTGATAGACGGAATGTCTGGCCAGAAGTCGGAAGGATTATGTGATGTAGGGAGAAGGTCTCTGGCTCACAGACAGCCAGGATCTTTGTTGAATGAGTCAAAAAATTCCCCAGATGAAAGTAAACTGGACGGCGGATTGATTCCAGTCAGTCGAAAACAGGCGGAGACAACCAGACTCTGGACTGATTGGCGTCTAGACTTGTTAGTGACGTCACTCAAGCCGATATAAAGGCCGTTGCGGTAAAAAGGTTGCGTTAGTCGACCAAGATTTCTGAAGTGTTAAGAATCGGTGCAGTTTCCGAGTTGTGTTCAATGAAAGAAACTATAGTGTCCAATTGTTGATATTTAGCGGCGGACATAGATCAAGTCTGTGATTGCATAGTTTCAATCAGCAACCGGAATAGGCATATGGTATTCTATTAATCATATTTAACTTAGAGTATGATTATGAATAGAATACAGTTCTGTGCGGGGATATAATGTATTATAGGTGTAGTGATATAGTGTATTATAGGTGTGGTGATAGAATGTTCTATAAGTGCGTTGCTAGAAAGTATCATAGGAGCCTAGGCACTAGTATCCTATTGTGTGGCTTTACCTAGCTTGTGTGATATATCATTTTACTCAGGAAGTTGAGGAAAATGTAGTGGGATAATAATTAGAGAGATTGAGGATGGTTGGGACGGAGGAGGGGAATGTGAAATGGTAGGATCTTCAAGTAGGGCATCTGCTGGGTTTCTACACGTTCCTTTATTCTTTCCTGATGTTGCTATGTCTCAGACCATGTGATGAGCTATTTGGCCATATGACAGAGATCGGATCTCTGTTGTAGATCTGAGTGCTGCTATTGGCTTACACTCACCTAATTCCGGCCAGGATTGAGTTGCTCTCACCATAGTATTCTCTACTCAACAGGTTCCACGTAGGTGTGCTATGATATTCAACAGTGAAGCTAGTACACAGTTTAGAAGATGATGGCTCAGGATTTGAGGACGGAAGTTGCTGAGAGGCCTCGACATTGGGCTTATACCCAAGTTGGTCTGCGGGAACCTGGCTTCTGCTGAGCAGGAAATGCTGATGATACTTATGTTTAGCAAGTGATAGTTGTATCACTGAACAGTCAGAACATTTATATATATATATATATATATATATATATATATATATATATATATATATATATATATATATATATATATATATATATATATATATATATATATATATATATACACACAACACTAATACCAGGAACATTCATATAGATTTATAGAAATACCTGGAACATTCAGATTGTGGTGTTAATATTGGGAATCTTTTCATCCAGTGACACTAGATCAATTAAGATTTCCCAAGTAACAGTGACAATAGTGTTAGAATTCTCTGAGTAACAAACAGTTAATAACAGAGGAAATTCCTAGTGGGAATTAGATTGAAGACTCTCATTAGACAGTGTTTGTCATTGATGTCCAAACATCTGGATGCCTCGAGAGATAGCGGAGAAACTCTTTACGTGACCGGAGAAGCATCACCTCGGTGAGGTTGTTTGTCTGGAATACATGGTGCTGGTGTGTTCTCAGCACAGTGATGAGAATGACTATACTCCTGAACACTGATCTGAGTCTATATACACCTTAGAATATACGTCACACAATCTACACATTATACAATTACACACACTTCTCCTACATATACTCTTTGCTTTAATAAATTTCTTGTTTTTATTTGTTGAAGCTGGAGTTGTCAAGTATGTTATGTTGAGGAAGAATGAGAGGGGCATGATCCAGGGGTGAGTAAGAGTGAGAAGAAGGTGTCTTCAGATTAAGTGAGTGTTGTGGACGGAGTCTGCTGGATATCTCCAGGATAGTGATTTTGAATTAAAATAAATGTGGGTGTTGATTACCTCACTCCAGGGACGACACTAATGTAGTAAAGAAAACAAATAACTTCTACGACATTCTTTAAATACGACATTATTGGGGGGGGGGGGGTCATAAACGTGATCTTTTGGGCAGCGGGATTCTTGTAAGCGGATCTTCTGACAGCGGTTTCATAAGCGGGGTCTTTTAACACGGGGTCTTTTTACACGGGATCTTTAGTTAGAGGATGGAGATATCCCATTAAGAGAATCCCGCTAGAGTGAATGTGGATAGGGGTTTAAAACACTTATCTCACCTGTTTACACCCACAGTTGATAGGTTGTGGTCCAGATTCTTCTTTTCATGAGTGATTGTGTTGTGTTGTGTGGTTTTGTTATTAAATATATAGATTAATTGTATTTATCATTTCTATATATTTTTTTTTAGAGATAATTAATTTCTACCTGCTGATTTACCTCTCTAAACCATGACCACTCCTAACTACCTACGGCAGAACTAAGGGAAAAGGGGGGGAAGAAATGGGTTTGTGGGTTCTGCACTAACAGATTACATACAGGAGGTGGGAGGATTATCGTTAAGCAGAAAGGGAATCGAAGGGCCGAGCTGGAGTTGAGAAGGATGTAGTTTAGAAAAAAAGAAATGGGAAGCAGAACAAACTGCTAAAAAAATTGAAAGCAGAACAAGCTGCTAGGCAATTGGAAGAACAAACTGCTAAGAAATTGGAAGCAGAACAAGCTGCTAGGCAATTGGAAGAAAAAAAGCTGCAAAGAAAGGGGAAGCAGAGCAGCCATGAGAAGGCTGGAAATTGAAGCTGAGCGGGCCAGCTAAAAAACTGGAAGCAGAGCAAGCTGCTAGAAACTTGGGGTTGAGCAAGCTACTAAGCAAGGGGAAGCTGAACAAGAGGCTCAGAAAAGGGAGCACGAGTACCGGATGCGGGAACTCGAGTTTAAGAGGCAATCTAGTGGGGAAACTGAGGGAGCAGTGGGAGATTCCTCTCTCCCTGGCTCAACAACAGTAGGAGGACATAGTTATCACGCTATGAAGTTCCCTCTAGCGATCTACGAAGAGGACAAGGAGAAGATTGACCAGTACCTTCAATGCTTCGAGGCTATGTCGGTTGCAATGGGTCTGGAGCGTGACAAATGGAATTTCAAGCTATCCCAGGGATTACGCGTGACCGGTTACGAGGTTTATTCTCTCTTGCCACCAGGACATGAGAACAATTATGACGAGTTGAAGACGGCTCTGCTGAAACGATTCGAAGTTACGCCACATACCTAGCGGGAAAAATTTCGAGGAGCGAAACGAGAACCGGGGGAGTTGTTCGCCGCCTATAGTCTGCGTCTGACAGCCTATCTCCATAAGTAGATGGATTTGGCTGGGTTCGCGCATGACTATGAGAGTCTGGAAGAGCTCATGGTAGTCGACCAGATGCGAAAGCAAATGTCGAAACCTCTTAGGACATTCTTGGGAGAACAAGGGGCAGAACGAATCGACATGGTGATGAAATTGGCAGAACGGTTCGTCGAGGTACATGCGGAGGCAGCAGAAAACCTTTCTACAAACACCAAAAGTCAGGAAAAACATAACCTGAAGAAAGCCAAGAGCACAGGAACTAAGAAGGTGGAACCATATGTCAAAACTTCAGAGGAGAGTTTGGAAAAGACGAAAGAGGGAAGCAAGAGCACTTCGAGCTCTACACAAAAACGACCGTTGTCGGAGAAGTGGTGTTCGATTTGTAAGTCACCTTCTCACAATACGAAGGGTTGCAAATCGACGACTAAGAGCCCTCACTTCGCGGCATGTCAAGTGACTTCAAAGCAGGTGGACACTGACAATGCCAAGATCGACAAGGAAGCTCACCAGCAGGAGAGCTCAATAAAGTCCGGCACTAGAAAATCTAGGACAGGGAAATGGTGCAAACACTGCAAGTAGAATACGCACAATGCTATTTACTGCAGGGGAAAGTCAGGAGACTCTAAATTCGTCGTGTGTCCCGGGAAACCTAAGGTGGAGCCCACCGAACAGGTCGAGGCCGAGGAAGAGACTCCAGACCAGGATCAACCACCTGTAGTGGAATTGGTAGAAGTTAATGGTCGTCAAGTGGAGTGTTTTTACGACACAGGACTGGACGGGGAGGCCTTGATTTCTGCGGATCTGGTACATCCAGAACAATTCACAGGTGAGACCATGGAGACACAGCCTGTACAGAAGAATGCTGTAGCCATGAAATTGACCATTGCTAGAGTGGAGATTCGGTCAAGATATGTCACGGGCACCATCAAGGCCGCGGTGTTGACCGATCCCATTTTTCCCGTAATCCTCGGTTGCCGGTATGTCTTTCTGGGAATGCCCAGGGAGCCAATCCATCATATGGGAGCAATTCAGACTCGCTCTCAGACGAGAACGGATAAGGCAGAAGCAAATGTGACTAGCCCACTGCCAGAAGAGTTGCGAACTGCCCAGAGTGAGGATGCTACTTTACGTCCTTGCTATAAAAAGCTGCAGAGAAGTGCTGATCCACCTAAACGGGGGCAGTACTATATGAAGAATAGGATACTCTACAGGAGAGCCGGAAGGGGAGACAACCTACATGGTCAGTTGGTGGTCCGAAGGCCCACCGTTCCCAGATTCTTCATATGGGGCATACCATCTCATTCAGTGGGCATATGGGTATTGCCGCCACGATGCAGGGAATTTCCTGCCACTACTATTGGCCGGGAATGACAGGTGATGTGCGTCGGTATGTGAAGTAATGCCCTGAGTGCCAGAGGGTGGCACCAAAACACTGGACAGCACCGGTGGTCTTGGGTGAAACTAGTGGCGGACGCACTGATGGAGGCCTTTACAAGATTAGGCATTCCTAATCAAATACTGACGGGCAATGGGTCCCAGTTTGTGGAAAACTAATGGAGGAGGTATTTAGGTTGTTCCACTCTAACCATATCCATACCTGCCCTTACCACCCTCAAGCCAATGGACAAGTAGAGCGTTTCAATGGCACGTTGATGACAATGCTCAGGAAACTGGCACAGGAAAAACCTGATAGGTGGGATGAATATATCCCAGCAGCATTTTTTGCTTATCGGGAAGTACCTCATGGCTCAACAGGACTACCACCCGCTACGTTGCTGTTTGGTCGTCCATCAAAGGACGTTGCAAGCCATGTTGAGGAGTTGGACTGAAGAGGGGACGTCAGAAGAAGTGATCTCTCTTATAAATATGTGGAGGAACGTAAAGAGAAACTTCACAAGGGATGGACTCTGGCGAATCAACACTTGAAAAAGGCCAGAAAAAGACATGCGGCTTACTATAACCGTAGGTCTAAAGACAGATCTCTAGAGGTGGGAGACAAAGTCTTGTTGCTACTCCCAACGGGAAACAACAAACTGGAGATAGGTTGGCAAGGACCATTTTCCGTGGAAAGGGTGACATCCAGGACCAACTATCAGATCTGGATCCGGGGAAAGTCGAGGATTTTCCATATCAATCTCTTGCGGAAATACGAGGAGAGACCCGGAGACAAAGCAGCTCACCTCATGGCAATGACAGTTGCAGTGGAGACAGAAGTGGGAATCAACGAGGGCAGGGAATATCCCCTGGTACACCAGGAAACCTACAAGGATGTGCAGGTGAACCCTGATCTGACTTCCCAGGAGAGGGAAAAGATAACCCAGGTTCTCGAGTCTCATAAGGAGATACTGACTGATAAACCAGGACGAACGAGGTTTGGTGGTGTTCGAGATGAGTTTGACCACCCAAAAGCTGTTCGCCAAAAGGTTTACCCAGTGCCATTCTCTAAAGAAAAGGCCCTGGAGGAGGAATACAAAAAACTGTTGGAGGATGACGGGATTGCGCCATCCACATCCCCATACAATGCGGGGGGGTTTTGTTGCGAAAACCAAGTGGAGAACACCGGTGTGTATAGACTACCGACTTCTGAACAGTTATACACAATTCAGGTGGAACCTTTGCCGAATCCAACTCAGTTATTCGCGAGGCTTCATAAGGCAAGGTATTTCTCAAAGGTGGATCTGAGTCGCGGGTATTATCAGATTCCGGTCAAACCAGAGGTTTGACCACTGCTGGCTTTCAGTACCCCCTGTTAACATTTTGAATTCAAGGTCATGCCTTTTGGACTCAACAATGCACCTTGTGTGTTTACCCGCATGATGAGGACTTTACTAAATCCCTAACAGGATCCGTCCATCATCTCATTCATGGATGATATTCTTAATTCCAGTGACAGTTTGGATGACCATTTACAATCCTTGGAAAGAGTTTTTAATAGACTCAAGGAAGCAGAGCTTACCGCTCGCCCAACCAAGTGCATGATTGGTTACCAGACTCTGGAATTTCTAGGTCACAACATCACTCCAGGACAAATTGTCCAAGAAGAAAAGAACCTAGAGAAAATCAGATGTGCTCCAAGGCCAAAAACGAAGAAGGATAAGGGATCTTTTCTCTCGTTGTGTGGGTTCTAACACAAATGTATCCCACATTCACGGGAAATGGAAGCTTCATTAAAAGAAACCTTGAAAAAGGGATTCCGGACCAAATTTTTTGGACACCGGAATGCGAGAGTGCCTACAGTCGTTTAAGGAGGCCCTTTGGGCAGAAAACCTGTGTTACAGCTCCCGGACCTTTCCAAACCATTTTTGTTGAGAACGGAAGCAAGTGGGACTTTGTTACAGGAAGGGGAAAAAACGATGCTTCGGTTTTGAAACCAATGGCATACGCAAGCAAGAAACTTCTCCCGGCTGAGAGGAATTATTCGTCCTTAGAGAGAGAGTGTTTGTCTCTCGTATGAGCCGTGAAAAAATTCCAGCCCTATTTGTATGGAGTTCAGTTTCGAGTTCAGTCGGATCATCAACCTTTTATGTTCCTGGCCACTTCTCAGAAGCTCAATGCCCGTTTGATGCGGTGGTCGTTGCTACTTCAGCCATACCACTTACAGTGGAGTATAACCTGGAAAAGAAAATGTTGGAGCTGATTTCCTGTCTAGACATCCAGTCCGGGTGAAGAGGAATAGATCATCTGGATCGAACCTCCAAGAAGAAGAGTTGTTGCGGACTACTCTCTTAGGAGGGGGCTTATGTCACGAAAAATTAATTTGCTAGTTTCGATCGATGACAAAAGGAGACATTCGTCTGCACAAACAGGCAACCCTTTGATGTGGGTTGTTCGAGGAACAAAATAGGTCGCGTTACAATGTCTACACCAGTCGGCATTTTGTTAACAAATTGTTGCTCGAGACGAACAATGGCGCCATCCGTCTATAAGGCAGGAGTCAGCCTTTGAAGTGATAGACGGAATGTCTGGTCAGAAGTCGGAAGGATTCTGTGATGTGGGGAGAATGTCTTTGGCTCACAGACAGCCAGGATCTTTGTTGTATGAGACAAAGAATTCCCCAGATGAAAGTAAACTGGACGGCGGATTGATTCCAGTTAGTCGAAAACAGGCGGAGAAAACCAGACTCTGGACTGATTGGCGTCTAGACTTGATGGTGACGTCACTCAAGCCGATATAAAGGCCGTTGCGGTAAACAGGTTGTGTTAGTCGACCCATATTTCTGAAGTGTTAAGGATCAGTGCAGTTTCCGAGTTGTGTTCAATGAAAGAAACTATAGTGTCCAATTGTTGATATTTATCGGCGGACATAGATCAAGTCTGTGATTGCATAGTTTCAATCAGCAACCGGAATAGGCATATGGTATTCTATTAATCATATTTAACTTAGAGTATGATTATGATAGAGATACAGTTACTGTGCGGGGATATAATGTATTATAGGTGTAGTGATATAGTGTATTATAGGTGTGGTGATAGAATGTTCTATAAGTGCGGTTGCTAGAAAGTATCATTAGGAGCCTAGGCACTAGTATCCTATTGTGTGGCTTTACCTAGCTTGTGTGATATATCATTTTACTCAGGAAGTTGAGGAAAATGTAGTGGGATAATAATTAGAGAGATTGAGGATGGTTGGGACGGAGGAGGGGAATGTGAAATGGTAGGATCTTCAAGTAGGGCATCTGCTGGGTTTCTACCCGTTCCTTTATTCTTTCCTGATGTTGCTATGTCTCAGACCATGTGATGAGCTATTTGGCCATATGACAGAGATCGGATCTCTGTTGTAGATCTGAATGCTGCTATTGGCTTACACTCACCTAATTCCGGCCAGGATTGAGTTGCTCTCACCATAGTATTCTCTACTCAACAGGTTCCACGTAGGTGTGCTATGATATTCAACAGTGAAGCTAGAACACAGTTTAGAAGATGATGGCTCAGGATTTGAGGACGGAAGTTGCTGAGAGGCCTCGACATTGGGCTTATACCCAAGTTGGTCTGCGGGAACCTGGCTTCTGCTGAGCAGGAAATGCTGATGATACTTATGTTTAGCAAGTGATAGTTGTATCACTGAACAGTCAGAAACATTATATATATATATATATATCTATATATATATATATATATAATATATATATATATATTATATATATATATATATATATAATATATATATATATATATATATATATATATATATATATATATATACAACACTAATACCAGGAACATTCATATAGATTTATAGAAATACCTGGAACATTCAGATTGTGGTGTTAATATGGGAATCTTTTACATCCAGTGACACTAGATCAAGTTAAGATTTCCCAAGTAACAGTGACAATAGTGTTAGAATTCTCTGAGTAACAAACAGTTAATAACAGAGGAAATTCCTAGTGGGAATTAGATTGAAGACTCTCATTAGACAGTGTTTGTCATTGATGTCCAAACATCTGGATGCCTCGAGAGATAGCGGAGAAACTCTTACAGTGACCGGAGAAGCATCACCTCGGTGAGGTTGTTTGTCTGGAATACTATGGTGCTGGTGTGTTCTCAGCACAGTGATGAGAATGACTATACTCCTGAACACTGATCTGAGTCTATATACACCTTAGAATATACGTCACACAAGTCTACACATTATACAATACACACACACTTCTCCTACATATACTCTTTGCTTTAATAAATTTCTTGTTTTTATTTGTTGAAGCTGGAGTTGTCAAGTATGTTATGTTGAGGAAGAATGAGAGGGGCATGATCCAGGGGTGAGTAAGAGTGAGAAGAAGGTGTCTTCAGATTAAGTGAGTGTTGTGGACGGAGTCTGCTGGATATCTCCAGGATAGTGATATTGAATTAAAATAAATGTGTTTGTTGATTCCCCTCACTTCAGGGACGACACTAAAGTAGTAAAGAAAACAAATTACTACGACATTCTTTACTTACGACACAGACCAAGGGGAAGACCGAGAAGTAAATACCTGGATGGCTTGGCACGTCGAGACAGGAACACTGAGCTGATCCACGACACTGGTGATCGAGTGAAATGGCGAGTCATGACCGCCCACGCTTTCCGGCATGGCATATGATTGATTGATTGAAATCTCAGACAATATAAGAATCAGACTGTTGAAATGTACACATATGAAAGTCGCTTTCTGTTTACGTGATCCAATCTTAGGTATATCTGATTTGGGACTTCCAAATCCCATTCTATTTATACGGGCTATTAATTACTCTTATCTATCTCCCGCCTGTTCCTATCTCACTATGCGTTTATTTCACTGAATAAAGCTTGGTGTCGTTTCCTTTTCCAGGAGTGCCTTCATTCACACCTTTCTCTGGTAAACGACTCCATCAGTGGCTGGTCCGATTCATGCTTCTGCCCGGCTAGGAGGTCAGTTTATCCGCGTGAACGCTCCAGTCAGTCTGACAATATCTTTAAACCTCTCTCTCTCTCTCTCTCTCTCTCTCGCTTTCTCTCTCTCTCGCTCTCTCTCTCTCTCTGCAGCTGTCTTTGGTAATGTGATGAGAAGAGAGGCATTGGAGAGCATCGTGACAACAAAGATCGAGGGGAAGAGAGGGAGAGGCAGACCAAGAGAAGTGATGCTGGACAGTGTCACCGTCCTAGATACCTAGGGGAATGAAACTCGGGCTCATACAGGCAACAAACTCCGTTCAGATACAATCGAACATCATTTATTTATATTATGTTACATTAAGCTGGCGAAGAAAGGGTTTCGCATCCAGCAACCCTCGAATTGGAGTTTACAATAAACCAATAATGCATGTTCAATACAACAACTCTATCAGCTATCTAACGTATGCGTAAGACCCCTAAATACACTTGGATTTTAAGCTATCAAGTCCCCCTTAAGGTAAGCCCTGTTGCTTCTTCGATGTCCAGTCCGTGTCTGCCCTCTAACGTGTCTCGATCGGACACGGACTGTAAATCTCCTTGAACTTCTCGTGGAACAGGTCCTGGCACGCGGTCAGCGTGTCCACGGAGCTGTAGGCGAACTGACCTATGCTTCTCGAAGGCTCTGGATTGTTCGAGCATTCGAGTGTGTCTCCCTTGTATTGGGGTTATGCCCCTTCTCTAATTCCCTTCTATCTTTATGTTTCTACCGACTCCATGTGAGACTCTGACAGACAGATTAATACTGTGGCATTGAGCAATATCATCGGCAAAGTTGATCCAAAACACAAAACACTGAGATCTATGGAGAGACATGAACGCCTACGCCAGCTGGCGGGCCACTTGATGATGATGATGACGTGTACTGCTTCTCGACTCGAATGGGACTGTCAGCTCGCAGCGTTAACTGCCGAGGCCGAACGGAGTGCAGCACAATGTCAGGTCACAACTAAAACTGTCGAATCAGTGCCGGGTGAAGACCATGACCTTTCAGGTCAACATATAGATCCTAGCCCTCCGCGCCATCTAAGATGGAATGTAAGTCTGAAGCACAGTCCTCCAAGTCTCCACGGTTATATCCACCTCTGACGGAGTAAATCCACATCGGCCTGACAGTGGTCCCTCCGTTAGACCACCTCCTTGCTTTTGTCCATCCATGGCTACCTAGAACAGAGAATACTTTATTCTGACATAGTATGAATCGGCCATCTCAAAGGGCTACTTTATATGCAGACAGCACATGCTCTATTTTCTGTTTTTCACCTTAACGAGAAGGATTTGCAGGTCAGTTTATATACCCCACTTGACCAGGCTGGCGTCTGATGATAAGACAGCGTAACTGTGATCTGACAACGAAGCATGTACCAGATATCATTGCCATGTCAAGGACCTCTGCATTGACCCCTCCCAAAACACACATTGGCTCTACTGCCGAATATTAGGGCAGCACTATGAGTGAAGTAACATACGCACAGGAAGATGAAGAGAAAGACAAACTGAAGAGAGTGATATAGCGAATAGTGGTTTTACGCAGATTTTGTTCCTTTTTTATAATTTTTTTTTGTCGCCTTCTTTTGCTTCGTCTTCACATACTCGTTTGGTTATTCTTCTTTTTCTTATTCTGATCCTCCTGCTCCTTCATCTTCTGCTTCTTCGTGTTCTTCTCCTCATATTTCTTGGGCATATTAGGCTTCTTCTTCTTCTTCCAAAAATTATACAATAGATATTAGACGGCCATATAACAGCTGTACTAACACGATAACACGAACTCACGAAGACGTCAAACCACCATTACCTCCGTAAATTTCCACCTCACACAGTGTTATTAGATTTAGTGTGTTATTTGAAGTCAACACTGTCATCTTCACGGGTATGGGAGAATGAAGAATCCTGTAAATCAGTTCCCCGTATGTTCTTTCGTCTTGATACATAAACACTTGTTGGTTCACGGAGTCGAAACTTTCTAGCGTGAATCCTATCAGTCGGTGATGAATACCTTCAAAGGGAAAATGAAATCAATGCAAGCATTCGTATAAATACAACGAGAAAATCTTACAATTAAATTGCTGAAAACGTCTAACACGATCTTCTACATGTAGATCGAGTCGACACAGGTAATAGTACAATGTGGTTTCTTTCCGATTGATGAATGTGTCTGATATTTAAGCTCCCACTCTTGCCTCACGGTAGCCCAGGAATTGTGAGTATCTTTCATTGAATGCCTGCATGTCACGCCTTGAGGTCGGTGCGTATAGTGAGGAGTAGTCTTCCATTGATACATTCCATCCACATTAGGTCACGGAGAATACCCGTGACGACGTAAACAGTAGTAGAACTTTAGGGTGAACAAGTACTAGACGAGAGTACTACGTGACAAATAGAACAGCACGGAGAGTTGCTGGCCGCACGGGGGATTTTGACCACGTAGGCAAGCGACGGGCTGAGTTGGGGCAGACAGCGACGAGACAGCTTCCCGACAGGATTTGTGTTTTCCGACAGCCTATATCGAGTGTAGTGAACGCATTTTATATTAGCGAGAGAGTTGATTGTGTTTATTGCTATATATGCTGTGTGAAGAGAGGCAACCATTGTATTCATTTGATAGGCCGATAACGCCTTGTCGCAAGTGTGTGATTATCAGGCTTTGCCTGTAATAAAATCCTTGAAACCATCTGTACAAGTGAAGTTATCTGTGAGGTATAGACGAAGTCGCGAGAATGCCTGTGCGTGTAATGTAAGACTGTGACAGGCAGCGAAATATGGTGTCAGAAGTATTTGAACGCATGCGTGTATGGTATGAACTTATTAGCGAAGTATGCTAGAACAAGTTATTGTAAGTGTGAACTCAGAGCGAGCTATTTAAACGCATGCTAGAATAGTATTAAACGCTCGAATGAACTCATAAGCGAATTACGGTTATGAACGCAAAAGCGAGCAAGAGCGAAATTATTGATTGAGAAAATAATCGTGTGAAGTGCGCAGGGTGACATTTGAGCGAAATTAATACCTGCGGAAGTTTGTAAACGTGTGATTATTGATCGATGGAATTCAGGAATGAGCGAGCAGAACTGTTTAGACGAAAGTTGATATCGGTGATTATAACAGAGTGTGCTAAAGGCGTTTCAGCTGATGATTAAGCCAGTGAAGACATGACGACAGACACAGACACGGCAACAGACTAATATTAATAATTAAATACCACATTTCAGATTTCTGTCCAGCCAACTTATAGAACTTGTTGTGCATTATTCTGTCAGTGATTTATATCAGATAATAATTGTTTGTGCTCTATATACCAGATTGTGCATGAACATGTTTGTACCATCCAATTGAGGGTGACAGGAGAAGAATAGAAGATATCTCCCAAAAAGAAGTAAAGATCCTGATCAAGTCGAACGATCAGATAAGTATATACAATTTTGATGTGCAGTATATAGTGGGAGAGTTATGGTCAGAGACCATAACTTTATGAAGGGAAAATCCCAACTGCACCTCCCCGCGGTAGAGGATGGAAACACACTACGGTGTGGCTAACACAGCTCTGGGGACCGAGTATCCACCGGAATAAGTGGACAACTCTGCAGCTGAGCAGAGCAGGGCACTCACTTGTCCTTACAGTCGGAAATGGCTGTCAAAGGCAGAGGTAAAAAGACCACTATGTGAATGTGGAAGGCAAGGGAAAACCACATTATCTTCCTAAGACTTCATGGCAAAACATATACCAAAGTTAGTGAAGGACGTTAATGGCTGTCTTAGGGCATCCTCGTCCGGTAGGGACAGTCATGAGCCACAGGTGACACCAGACCGTCATCCAGCTACTGATGGCAAAATCTTAACTAAAATAAATAAATTTAGAGTAGGAACATGGAATGTTAGGACATTAAATGAGCTAGGAAAGTTGACCAATGTTCTAAGAGAGATGGATAGCATGAAAATGAATAAACTAGGCGTTAGTGAGATGAGATGGAAGGGATCGGACAAAATTATAGCTGACAATCACACAATAATGTATCCTGGAGGGGATACACATGAAAAAGGTGTAGGAATAATATTAGACGAAAAAACAGCCAACTCAATTAATGGGTACTGGTGTATTTCAGATAGAGTTATTATGGTGAAAATCAAAGGCAAACCAATAGACATAAATATTATACAAGTATATGCACAACAGCAAGCACTAGTGATGAAGAGATACAGCACTTTTACCACGAAATAGAAATGGCGATGGCTCAAATTGGATCACAAGAAATAAAGATAATACTTGGTGATTTTAATGCAAAAGTAGGAAAGGGAAAAATGGAGGATGTAGTGGGGAATTATGGTTTAGGTACAAGAAATGAAAGAGGGGAAAAGCTAATAGAATGGGCAAATATCAATGATATGATAATTGGAAACACATGGTTTAAACAACATAAAAGACGACTGTACACATGGATAAGCCCTGATAAGAAAATACGCAACCAAATTGACTACATACTAATTAATAAAAGATTTAGAAATGCTTTAATTAATGTAAAGACAATGCCTGGTGCTGACTGTAATAGTGATCATGTACCACTATGTGGACAAATAAAAGTAAGATTAAAGAGAGGGGGAAAAAATGGTTAAGAACATGAGACTTAATAAAGAGGTTCTGAGAATAGATAAAGAAATGCAAGAACAATACAGAGTGACTGTGAAAAATAGGTACAATGCAATAACTAAAATACAGAGTATAGATGAACAATGGGAAATGTTAAGGGACTCCATTCATTAAACTAGCAAAGAAGTATTACCGGAGAGAGGCAAAATAGCTAAGAAAAAATGGATGAATGAAGATATCTTAAAACTGATGGACAAAAGAAAACAGAGTAAAAATGACAAACAAGAATACGCTAAGATAAAAAAAGAAATAAAAGATAAATGTGGGAAGGCTAAAGAAAGTTGGTTAAACGAGCAATGCAAAAAAATTGAATTAAATTCCATTAAAGATACAAAAAATATGCACAGACAAATCAGTGAGCTTACAGGAAGAAAAATAAGAATAAATGCAGGGTGTTTGAAATCAAAAACATGAAAGATAATATTAGAGGAAGATGCTATAATGAAGAGGTGGAATGAGTATATAAGAGAATTATATGAAGGAGAAAGGGAAAAATTAACAGAAGATAGTAACTTAGAAGCGCCACCTATTCTGAAAGAAGAAGTCGCTAACGCTATGAAACGTATGAAGAAAGGAAAAACAGCTGGGCCAGATGAAATAACAATAGAAGAATTAGAAGTATTGGGAGAATTTGGAGTAGATATATTAACCAAAATGTTGAATGATATTTACAGCAGTGGATATTTACCCAGTGATATGCTGAAATCTGTATTTATAGCTATACCAAAAAGACCAGGAGCAATTGATTGTGAAGATTTTCGTACAATTAACCTTATAAACCATATCACTAAGCTTCTACCCAGAATCATAATGAGAAGAACCAAAAAGAAAATAAAAATGGAAATTAGTGAAGAACAGTATGGATTTGTGGAAGGAAAGGACACAAACAATGCAATTTATACATTACGGACACTAATAGAAAGTTCAATAGAGAAACAGAGAGACATATATTTGTGCTTCATAGATTATACTAAGGCATTTGATAAAGTAAAACATGATGAACTGATTAAAATGTTGGAAGATATCAACACTGATGGAAAAGATTTAAGAATAATAAAGAATATTTACTGGAACCAAGTAGCAGCAATTAAAATGGGAAATAAAGAGGGTAGTTACGAACAGATAAAGCTAGCAGTACGACAAGGGTGTGTCTTGTCACCAGATCTTTTCTCCCTGTATACCGAAGTAATAATGAGAGAGATCAAAGAGATGCCAGGAATACTAGTTGGAGGTTATAATATAAATAATATACGCTATGCAGATGACACAGTATTGGTGGCGGATAATTCAACAGACCTACAACAATTATTAGACGTTGTAGTATCAGAGAGTGCAAGGAAAGGACTCTCCTTGAATATCAAGAAAACAGTAACAATGGTAATATCAAAGAAAATGGTGACACCAAAATGTGACAAAGAAATAGAAGGGAAAATCATTAACCAAGTTGATAATTTTAGATACCTAGGGGCATTTATAACATCAGATGGAAGGTGTACAACAGAGATTAGGAGCAGAATAAGGGCAGGCAAAAGCTGCATTTCAGAAAATGAAGAGTATCTTATGCAATAATAAGTCACTATCACTGAATGTAAGAAAGAGAATGCTGAAATGCTATGTAGAACCAGTTTTGCTGTATGGCAGTGAATCTTGGAATGTAAATGAACAAATTAAGAAGAAATTAGAAGCAACAGAGATGTGGTTCCTGAGACGAATGTTGCGAATTCCTTGGACTGCCAGAGTAAGTAACGACGACTGTCTGAAACAGGCTAGTGAAACTAGAACATTATATACTACAATAAGACAGAGACAAACAGCTTTCTTCGGTCATGTGATGAGAAGAGAGGCATTGGAGAACACCGTAACAACTGGAAAGATCGAGGAGAAGAGAGGCAGAGGTAGACCAAGAGAAGTGATGCTGGATGGATTGAGACGGTGGCATGGAGGAATATCAGCACCAGAGTTGATCCACAAAACCAAAGACCGAGATCTATGGAGAGCCATGAACGCCGACGCCAGCCGGCACGGCACTTGATGATGATGTATAAAGTAGCATCTTTATTTTTGTTATATTTTCATTGTAAATTTTCCATTGTACTATTGATTATCAGTGTACTATTTGAGTGTGCGAAAGATAAGTAAGAACGATGTCGACACTAAAGGTGTGCATAGAAGCAGGAATAGCACTAGGGTATAGTGGAGATACTAGAACAATGGGCAAAAGCAGAGTATAAAGAATATACTGATCGTGTAGCTGCAGCAGATAAAGAGGAGAGAGACAGAAAAGCTGCAGCGGATAAAGAGAAGGCTGCTGCGGAGAAAGAGGAAAAAGATAAACAGAGGGACGAAAGGGCAAAAGAACGGTTACATCAGAAGGAACTCGCAGAGTTAGCTGAGAATACCAAATTAAAACAGCAAGAGGTGGCGGAAACTAACAGATTAAAGCAAATAGAGATAGAATCACAAACACAAGTAAAGATGAAAGAGCTCGAAATTGAGTCGCATGTCCATATCGCTACAACTAAACTCAAAAGCAAAGAAGAAGAGAATAAGTTTAGCATATATAAAAGTATTGTCAAACCATTCTGCCAGTGTAATTCCATCTCATATTGGTCTGAGAATGTAAAATACCAGTTGAAAGTGCAGGAAGTACCAAAAGAGCACTGGGCGTTGATCTACATGAAAATTCTTTCCGGGGAGCCTCTAAAGGTAATAAAATCCATTCCCAAAATATTAGAAACAACTATGACTACATTCATCAGAGGGTAATGCAACATTTTCTTTTAGACGCCCCAGGTTATCAAATTCAATTTTCAAAACTAAAACCTAAGAACAACCAAACGTTCATTGACTACGTCTCGACTGTACAGGACGTCTATACTAAATGGCTTATGGCTGCTAAGATTAATAACAACTATGACAAGCTTAGAGACCTTATGATTATGGATAAGTTTATCGCAACCATTCCTATCCCATTTGCAAAATTTCTACAGTAGTCCGACATAGAGTCCCTAGACCATCTAGAAAAACGAGGATCTGCGTATTTTTCGTCAAATAGAGATATATTTAACTCCTTTAGTGAGGAAAGTAAAATTGTAGCAGCTGCAATGGGCAAACCACAACAGCCTTATAAATTCAGAGAAAAACAGAGGGGCAATCTACCACAATGCCCAGTTTGCAAATGTCATCACGATCAATCTTCTATGTGTGATCGGAACCCTAATTATCCAGCCCACTTAGAAATGATGATTAAGAAACATCAAACCAAGAGAGAAACCTTTAGACGTGCTGTAAAATGTTGTTTCTCATTCTTTTGGACACTATTCTTCTAAATGTATTGGAAGACAGAGATTGAAAGCAGGTAATGCATTGTTAGTCGATTCATCATCTGAGAGTGAGAGTGAGCCGGACGAAATGCGAGAGAATGATGAAAATGTAGTGGCAGCGAGTGATATATTGAATTACAATAAATGTACAACATGCCATCAGTTCCATGAGAACGGAATACTTGAATGTGGGCATAAAGTGCCGTTTTCTAGTGAAAACGCGAATGCAGCAGTGGCCTCCAGAGGCAGGTTAAAATTCCACCACGGAATAGTCAATAAAAGAGCATGCAAACTCCTGATTGATAGTGGTAGTACATTAATCGGTCTAAGGAAAGAACTGGCTAGGCCAGAAGACTATACGGGAGAATTTTTTTAACTGCCGAACTTTTTCAGGCAGTATAGAAAAATACCCGTTGGCCAAAGCCCACGTAATACTCCTTTCTTGTCCGGCACATTTACGTGCGCGGTTCTACATAACCCATGTACCGATCTGATCTGTTTACCACAAGTGAAGAAATGTACCACTGAAGAAATAGAAGCCGGGAGAGAAACCTACTCCAATCAGGCTAATGCTACTACTAGGTCGAAAACTAGTAAAGAACAAGACCTACAAATAGAAAGGTTACACCTAATCTCACCCAGTGGTACAGTGGACAACAACACCACACAAGAGTTTATACAAGCGCAACGCGCCGATCCATCTATATCACCGTATTTTAGATGTCTAGGTCAAAAACCCAAGCTTACCAAACACGCATCATGGGAGTTTAGACTTAAAAATGGTATTCTCACAAGAACATACAAGCGAGATAACCTACAAATCCAGCAAATGGTTCTTCCAACGAAACACCGTCAAACAATCATACGAATCGCACACGATTCGCCGTTTGCTGGCCATATGGGTTACGAGAAATCCAGAGCCAGAATTTTATCACATTTCTATTGGCCTAAATTTTGTAACGACATAAAACAATATTGCCGTTCTTATACCATATGTCAACATCTAGTTAAGAAAGGTAAACATGTCACAGCAGAGGTTCAACCTACTATACTAGCCTCTAGACCATTTGAGTGTGTTGCTGTGGACATTGTTTGACCACTTAATCATGTATCCAGTAGAGGAAATCGTTATATTCTAACTCTTGTTGATTTCTGTTCACGGTGGCCAGAAGCGGTGGCCTTAAAATACATAAGTTCCAAAGATGTAGCTAATGTTTTTCTACACCTTTTTTCCCGCTTCGGATTCCCCAAAACCATCTTATCCCTATGTTTACAACATTCATTTCACAATGTTTATTTTTCTTCCTATGCAAATGTATAATGCTCTTGATGAACGAAAGACGAGTGATTGGAAGGGCCGAATGTAAGACGGGCCTGCGCGCCCAATTTGTGACCCTAATAAAGTTGATTTGATTTGATTTGATTTGATTTGGCACTCAGTTCATATCAGCTGCAACGCAAGCTCTTACAAAATTGCTAGGGATTAAGCAATGTTTCATTAGCCCATATCGACAGGCTGCGAATGGTATTGCGGAAAAGTTTAACGGGGATCTTAAACATATGCTGGCGAAGGAAACAGCAGAGAACCCATCAGACTGGGATACACTGTTACCAACAGTGTTGTTTGCCTACCGAGTAGTCCCGCAAGCAAGCACGGGCATCTCACCATTTGAGCTAGTTTACAGGACGAACCCAAGATGACCCCTTCACATCTACCATCAGATGATAACAGACACCTCACGTACTCCACAACCGTTATCACCAAACGAGTTAGTCACAGAGACACGCGATAAAATTATGAAAGCATGTGTCTTAGCCAAATAATCTTTGGAACACAAAGGAGAGATGCATCGACAATACGCAAATAAAGGTGCCAAAACCTTACAGCTAGAACCCAATAAGGATGTTTTGTTATTGTTACCAGATAAGAGTAACTTATTATTGACCTCATGGCAAGGGCCATTCAAAGTGGTGAGGAAAATTTCGATTGTTGACTATGAGATATTATTGAACAACAAACTCTAGATATTTCATATCAACATTTTGAAGCCATATTACATCAGACAAGAACAGGAGACAGAAGACCAACACAATACAAGCACACCATTTAACCAGACTCCAGACGAACAGATTGCAAACCCAACAGTTAGTGATGTAGAAGACGAACACATTACAGCCACAGTTATCAATCAGACAGAAGAAGATGACTTTGAACTACCGTTACCGACTGTAGACATCACAACAACAATTAACAGCATACACCTAGGACCAAAGATGACAGACGAACAGAAACAACAAACAATAGCATTATTGACAGAGTACAAACACATTTTTTTCAGACATTCCAGGTAGGACAGATAGGATACAACACTCCATTATTCTCTCAGAATATACTCCAATCAAATGTAGACCATATTCTATCGCTCTAAATTATAGGGTAAACTTAGACAAGGAAATTCTTAGTCTGGAAGCCTCTGGGATAATCCAGAAATGCCAATCAGAGTATTCATTTCCTATAGTATTAGTGAAGAAGAAGGATTCCACCATAAGACTCTGCGTAGATTGTAGGAAACTAAACGCAATAACACACATTGATGCAGAGCCTATTCCTTCCTGTGACGATCTTATCTTGAATATGTCATCATCTATTATCTTCTCAAAACTTGACATAACGAAAGTCTATTGGCAAATTCCGATGCATAGAGATTCCATCCATCTTACTGCCTTTGTAACACCTCTAGGTCTCTACGAATGGCGCTTCCATCCTTTTGGCCTTCGCAATGCGCCTGCTACCTTTGTCTGCCTTACTAAGGAACTCTTGCATGGAGTCACAAATACACAAACATACATAGATGATATTTGTATCCATACAGTTGACTGGACAACACATGTACAAACGTTAAGACTCGTCTTCGAAAGAATAAAATCGTTTGGACTAACAGTCAAACCAACTAAAGTCGAGTTGGCGTTGGACGAGATAGATTTCTTAGGCCACACTATATCCAAGGGCCAATTGAAAACAGATACCAAAATTGTAACAAAAATTTTGAACCTCACTATACCTACCACAAAAAAAAAAAAACAAGTGAGGAGCTTGCTAGGTGTGACGAAACAACTGCAGATAGTCTGGTCTCTGAGTTATATCCCTTTGATGGGATGGCGAAGGGTAAGACTCCCTGGATTATGTAACAATAAATAGGGGGTTCCCCCTCGAAAGTAGTGCGTGACGTCACTATTCTGGTTATTTCTAGAGAAATCTAGAATGTCCCCAGTAAGTGCGTACGTGGACAAGATCACGCTAGACTCACAATTGCCTCATGGAACACGGGATTGTGGAACTATCCGTGACGCAGGACTTCTCCGTGGCTCATGGAATTCACTCGGCCCGTGAAGGCATTGTGAAGACGCACTTAGTTGGTCGTGATCAGTCGCCAGTCGGACCTCAGCGTAGACAGATCGCAGAAATGTGCTGCTGAAATTTGATGTCAGTGTTCGCAGCCAGAGCGGGACATCAGCAGTCAAGATTGTGATTTCTTAATCACAGGTCAGTTGAATACTTTGTCTATTGTTTAACTGTTGCCCTTATACCTCGCCTACCTTCCCGAAAGAATTATATGCCGACAGAGATCGTCTTAGCGAAGCGAATACTTTTACCGCCGGCCGTCTGCTTTTGTAATTAGCTATTATCGATCGGCTAGGTAATGTGTTGACAGACGGGGCCAATCATGCACTCCAGCTGGGAGTGTGTATACGCAATAGGCCGGAACGTGTGTTCTTTCTAGTACTGGTGTAAAACCTATGTTTGTAGATTAATAGGGTTGTTACCTGTTGGTTTACAAATGATTTGCATGGTTAGTGATATGTATGCTATTATCACTGCTTTGTGCTAGGAAGATTCCGGTACTTTACCAAGTGTGTAGCAGTTACTTGTTTGGTTTAGTAATTACACACGCAAGGCAGGAGGTTTGTCATTCATTACATAGAAATGCTAGACGCTGTTAATAATGATAAGTTAGGGCTTGTTATTATTATAGATGTATAATTTGCTTCGTTAGATTAGGAATGTAACTTAGATATTAGATCAGTGGTTGTGATTATTCTTGGAATCAAGGTGTGATTCATGGGAAAGATCGGCAGGTAAGTATTTGCTGTGTAATGGTACCAGTGTTATTCCACGTAGGAAGGATGGTGTTACATTTATTGGATAACAGTTGATAGGAAGTATTTATGAGACCTATTGTCACTGCTTGTTTACATGTCCGTCCGCTAGAGTGACCGTGCGTGTTCAATCTTGCGTATGTCTAGCCAACCGACTGGGAAGTAGGCCGGTCCACCCGACCCGTTGGGTTGCAGGTCCGACCCCAAAGCGATCGTGCGTATCCGATGGTTGAACATACCCGACCGAGAGTGATGCGGCGCTCTGTAATTCGAGGCCGTTGCATCTATGTAGATCCAAGATAGGAACCGAACCGGGTCTGTCTCTATTATTCTACTCTTCCCGAAACCGGACTCTGTTCATGGAGTACTTGAGGTACTGCCGTGAAGTAGGAGTAGTATGTTAGGGGAATGACCCCTCAAAAATGAGGAGCTGAAGGTTTGGTAGAGGAGAGGCTGGAGGCCTTGCTACATTGGATGACGTGACCTAAGTCGTCACGGGACAAGATTCACGGGACCCACAGTAGCTGTGGGAAATTGTATTGATGGATGGCCACCAAAGCTGTGCTCGACCGGCACAGAGATGACCGACCTGAATGAAGGTCAGTTAATAAAAGGCAACTCAGGTTCTGAGACAGGGATCCCAGGACGGAGCGATGGCTGTGATATGAGTTTATTATTTAAGTTTAACAATTCATGAGTTATCCGTAGTTAATACTATAGTTGAATTATCAGGAGTATAATTTATTATGGTCATCTAGTTATTAATGTGGTTAGTTGATCAATCCATAGGTGAAGGGATTGGTTAATTGGTGAGTATGTTTGAAAGGAGGATATGTCCGACTGAGCACCTCCTAGATAAAGTAATCACTACACTGAAAGGGAAGTAGGTGTATTTGTTGATTGATGATGGGAGATGAAACAGGAGTGGACTAGCACCAGGCGAAGGATGCTTTGACAGAGTCATACAGTCGACTCTGGTACTAGGGGGCTATCTGGAGCCCAGACGAGTTACTTGACTATGCACGGGTGTACTATTGCTTTCTCTCATGCCTATGCATTATAGTTAAGAGTGGATCTATGATGTGATGATCTCATACATATATCTTTATTGCATTATGTATGACTGAGAGGCAGGTGTAATGGTGGAGATGCAGTTAGTTCTTGTTGTAGTTGAGTACTCACACCAACCCTTCCGTGTTTCGGGATTTTTTATTGCTATACCTAAGAAGATTCCGGAGTTTAACCACGAGCTCTAAGGGACCGGCTCATTCCAGTGTCGATCAAGATGATGGTTGAGGCATTACTGGGAGCGGTCATCGGAATCTGCCGAGATCAACGATTGAAAAGTCTGAGTACAGAATAAGTCGGTAGGTCTATGCTATGACCGCCGCAAAGAGTCCGAATAGTGTCAACAGATCCAGGTAGGATCCAAGATGAAACGTATCTTGATTCTAGCCAGTGGAGCACTGGTGGAATTCGAACTCAGTGAGAACCTTGATGATTGCAAGGTAGTGAATTTCAAAGTTGATAGGAGTGATCTCTGTTACCAGTCACCATGGCCTGTTTGTTATGCTTCCGGCCCAGCTGGGTCGTCATGGGACACCTTGTATATTATCATGCGTAAGTGGTGTGTACCTACAATGGTTTACCGTAGTGAAGCCGAAACTTGGTCCAGTGACCTAAGACATTGATTTACTTATAGGTGTGAACACCGGAGTGACATGCTTGATAGGGTAGGGATCTACCCCATTCCGAGGTGTTGAACATTGACAGTGTAGGTTAGGATGTGATTGATACCCATCGACCAGGGTACTTACTTGTGAATTTGTGAAGATCTATTATTCCAAGAGACATGGGAATAGGTGAAGTGTTGTATTCACGTGATAGACTTTGCAAGTGACCTTGGTTTATGTGGAGCGAATGCCCATGTTATAGGTGACGTATCAGTGTATCGGTGACTTATGAGACAGAAGTGCAACCAGGCTCTTGAACCATAGGGTACGGTGCTACACGTACTTGTCTGCAGTTGGGAGACAGCTAGTATTCTAGGTTCGGCCCAGACTTCATTAGTAGGGTGTGACGGTGATATAATACGACCTCAAGGGAGGATCCTTGAGCACGGGTGCAGTGTCGGTCAGGCTGTGGTATTACGCTTGATCAGCCCAAGATTTGGATCACTGTAGGAAGAGGGAACTGTGGAGAGGCATCAGACCTTGGAGTTCCTGTCCACTGGAGGTTTCTGGGTGAGTCGTAACCACGACAGGACGACCGCACGAACTAAAGTCACAGTCTCTATGATGAAGAAGAATCATCTGTAGATCTGCTCTTGTACATAGTGTCTTATAGTCTGGTTTTCAGCCATCCTTCTCTGTGTTGCAGTTGACGTAGTTATGAATTACATTTTGTTCTGTTAGCTATGACTTTGTGCAGTGGTATGACTGGTGTTTTGTCCGAGCCCCTTGGAGTAGGAAACCCTAGGTAGGGGAGGGGAGGTTCAGCTGTCCCGGCTTGTGTGGGGCCTTGTAGATGTAAAGTGCTAATGAGGTGATTGGAGCAAAGGCTGGGGATATTATCTATAGTAGCAAACCAGTCCAAGCCCTGGCGGTCTTGTTACACTAGGGTTAGTAAACTATTACAACAAATTTATCCCCAATTTGGTACAAATAACGTGCGTTTTTCTTATTTGTTGAAATCATCTGCAAAAATAAATGTTCAAGATGCTACTCTACAAACTGCAATGTCAAAATTAAAGTACCTTTTTACCAACATTCCTATTCTCCGGTTACCCAACCCAAAATTACCATATATTCTTAGGTGTGATGCCAGTGCGACAACCATTTCTGTCTTACTCCTGCTAAAATATGAAGAGATTCTCCATCCAATCGAGTATGTGAGTCGTAAACTCAGCACAGCTGAATCACATTATGATGTTTCTCAACTTGAGGCACTCGCTATTGTGAATTGTATTAATAAGCTTCATAGGTATTTGGCTGGAACTCACTTTGTCGTGGAGACTGACAATTCTCCTCTGTTAGTTATGGAGAAGGGCCTGCCGAAGAATAATAGAATTTATCGATGGGCTTTGATACTCCAAAACTACTCATTCTCCATCAGACATATTAAAGGGAGCTGCAATACTCTAGCAGAATTGCCCCCTAGGCCTTCAGACATTGAAGTGATGCAGAAAGGAGAAGAGACACTGTCACCATTACCTACAGTTACTACCGATTAGTTCCAATAGAAACTGTTTTAGTAATCATAGGACATAAGACACTGCGTAACATCAGGATCTGCACTTACCAGAAATTCACCTATTGTGTATGAACTTTGACACTACTATGAACAGAGTGTGGGACGCTACATCATCACCTATAGTTGCAGTGAACAATTGTATATAAACTATCGTAATGAAATACCAGAGAAAAGAGACATCAACATCACCGTCACCTGGAGCTACGATTAGTTAGTTAATTAGACTATGTATATAACATGTATGTATTAATGTGGTATGTTATGATATTTAATGAAGTTACATTAGTCAATTATTTGGTTCATTAGGAAGTAATAATAGTAATAGAAGAACCACAAGTGTTCGAATGAACCTATAACCTAGTTGAAGATATGAGTTATAGTAATAACCAGAATTGAATTACTTAGAAATACTTACAATTAGTGGTTAGATTTATAAATATAGATGATAGTTATAAGTAATTAGCTTTAGAGTAGTATAATATAGTAAACAGTTCTCTGAGGAGACTGCTACCTGTAAAGCCAATTATAACGACGAGATAAGAGACTTAAATTTAATTAGAAATAGAGTAGACTAATTATCAAATATAACTTTAAAATTTAACAATTTAAAACTTTATTAGACTTTAAGGGAACAAACACATCTCTCGTACAGTGTGTTTAGTTCATTTAATTACCTTCCCTTAGAAACACCCTGAAATTAGTAGCTTAGTTAATTACATATTCATTATTTAACAACAGTAATTATTCAGTTTAGTTAATTAAATTTCCTTAGTTATTACACTCATCATTTAGTTAAATAAGTTATTTACATTCCGTACTTTAGTAACATCTATTAGTTAGGACATAACGTGTTTTCTAGGATTTAACATCACCAAGTAACAACTTAGTAACTTACTTCCCCATTGAGGCGACCATTGTATTCATTTGATAGATCTATAACGCCTTGTCGCAAGTGTGTGATTATCAGGCTTTGCCTGTAATAAAATCCTTGAAACCATCTGTACAAGTGAAGTTATCTGTGAGGTATAGATGAAGTCGCGAGAATGCCTGTGCGTGTAATGTAAGACTGTGACATGCATATCCTTTACAGGACATCGCTGTCAACATTAGCATCTAGCAGCTGTATGTTGATTTCTTGGCAAGATTACGCTCAGTAGTTTACCATTGCTTTCTAAGCGACCGGCTCCATACTCTCATAAATCACTGCCGCGACTTGAACCGCTTCCCATTCTTGTGCGCTCACGTCAACCACGAGAGTATTCGGGGTTACGGAGAAAGCTGCTAACCCCTAGGCCAGGGAGCCCGGCCTCTGTGTATCAGCACTCTATAAAACCTCGGTTTCTGGAAGGGCGCTAGCACTTACAGACTAAAGAAGGCATCAACAACCTAAGGCATGCGAGCCAATCGTGGCAAGAAGAACTAGTGTCACTGGCACGCTATGATATTTGAAATACAATATATGATCGCATAAAACATTTCAATTTTCAATTGCATAGAAGCATATCATTCTTAACGGCGGTCGCACTAGCTAAATTGTTAATGAAATCCGCTGTTAATTGTCACGAGCACGGTTAGACACGGTCCTCTACCTCTGGGCTCGTCGATGGCCAACGTGAGGAAAGATTGACCATATACCCCCCTTGCTCTAGGCCTACAACATGTGATGACGCTATCACATCGCAGACCCTTGGCAAGAAATTGCTGTGTAGCAATGTGTTTTTATTATTATTATTATTATTATTATTATTATTATTATTATTATATAATTATGTAAATACCTTCCTGTTCTACAACTCTTAAAGTCGAAGAGAGAGTGGAAGTAGGAGTGTTCGATCTATTACAAACTAACCGAATTTGCGTGGAGCAACAATTACTGACCTCGGCGGAGTTATCTTCACCTCTAATCCTTCGCCTTCTGCCGTCTTTTTTTAGCCTGTGACCTCCCACCTGACCACAGACACTCAACTAACCCACCCAAGCCCTACAGGTCAGGAGGACAGTCTCTAGATGAACGTCGCGGACACATACAAGCCCTTGACACAGCTAAGGAGACCGTGACAACACTGCAGTTGGTTTAATTCGTTATCTCTGGCAGTTTTTCTCGGGACTCACATTACCAATCAACATGTGATACATCTAACCTATCTTTGTTCCATCCGTTCACACAGTTTCTTGTCCACTGCATGATTTTGAGGATACTAGAAATGGTCATAAACCTACTCTATGAGGCACACCACTAACAAAACATGATCCAGAAGGAAAACACTTTGGAACCTAGAAAACAATGTTGAAGGCTGTACAGAGAGAACAGAGAAGTTCATAACAAATTTATTTCAGCAGTTGGGCAAAACTGATTCATAAAAGAAGGGAGCAGTACTTTTAATGACGTTGCCAAACATGTTTTCATCCAAAATCATGGCCAACTCGACATACAAATAGAATCATTGACTCAATAATTTTAACATTTCAATTATTTAAGACAAAAAGTATGACAGATGACATGCTGGAACTGACAAACCAAGAAAGAATTATTGTGTTTCAGGGCACATGGAACACTTTGGAGATAGTAAAACTGCAGCTTTTGTTGGGAGTTTTGATTTTGGCTGGTGTGTATAAACCAAAACATGAAGCTATTGGTCAACATTGGAGTACAGAACATGGGCGTGTAATATTTTCAACGGCAATACTACAAAAGGTGTTTACTGCAATTTCCAGATGTCTGAGATTTGATAATGTCCAACAAAGACTACATACAACATGAAGTTAAAGTTAGTTGCATGTCCTTTACAGGACGGGTAGAGCACTATTTGAAGATTTACTCAAGTGAGACCAAAGTTAGGAGGGCACTGATCAGGCAGTTGCATTTTGCAGATGATGGTGCAATTACGACCCACTCCGAGGAAGAATTACAACATCTACTATCTGCATTCTCCAATGCTTGTTAACAATATTCTTCTTCTTTCATTCTCTTGAAATATATCTATAACTGCAAATTTGTCTCTTGTATGAATCTAACAGTCTTTTTTAGTTCACTCAGATGTCCATAGAGTTTATCTTCCACTTTTGTCTCTCTAGGCCAGAATGTTAACAATATAAAATGACACAAAGTAGTGCAGCTTTACATAACAGATTTACGACACATACAGGACTTTGCGGCGATTAGCCTTCAGCAGCAAACAAACACATTCACAAACACAACATATAGTCAATGAGATCTCCTGTAACTACATCAAAAGGTGACGACAGGACGAGAAGAACAAAAGGATGAAAAATTGAAAGCAATGAAGAGAAAATGAGAATTGTAAAAAAATGTTCATACTTAACTCACAGCTCCGATCCGTGAGTAACTCAGAATATCCCCGATGTATTCTTTTTATACCCAACCGACGGAGCGAGATGGAAGATGAGGACAGGATGATGGGTGATACGGTTCAGTGCGCACATAGAAAGAAACGGGGACGGAGGCATGAAGGTAGGGCGGCAACCGGTCCGGCAGGGGCATCCGACCAATCTCAGTTGATGCACTGACGAAGTATGAGTGGGCGCAAGCATGATGGTGGTACCGACCAAAACCCCATTTAGGAATTTGGTTTAACAATTAGCAAAAGAAAAACAGATTATGTCACAAGGTGCACATGGGGTTCCATCAATCTTTATTGATGACGCCTAACTGGAGATAGTGGACCATTTCACATAACTAGGGTCAGAGGTAAATAGGAAATTATCCCTAGATCAGGAAATCAACACCAGGCTTGGTAAGTGGGCAACAACAATGAACAGGTTAACAAAAAGAGTCTGGGAGAAAAGGAAGCTTACTGCCAAAACAAAAGTACTTGTCTATCAAGCCTGTGTCCTTAGTACTCTTCTTTATGGCAATGAAGCCTGGTCAACTTACTCACACCAAGAGAAACGTTTAAACAGCTTTCATATGCGATGTCTGCGAAGAATACTTGGTATTAAGTTGTAAGACAAAATCACAGATACTGAAGTATTGGAAAGATCAGTTTGTGTGACGGTTTGATGCACAATCAGTCTTTGTAGACTTAGATGGATAGGAAACGTTAGGGGGATGGATGATGGTAGAATATAAAGGACATCTTATTTGGTGAATTACAAATCGGTAAGAGATCACAGGGTCGGCCTCTAGTACGATACAAAGATGTGTGTGAGCGGGACATGATTGATACAGGCATTGATAATGCACACTGGGAGCAAGTCGCTACTGAACTTGTTGCATGGTGGGCGTGTATCAGAAACTGAATAAACACACAGGAGAACATGAATGCATATAGATCACACTGAGCGTATGAGGTGTAAGATGGTATGTGGTGGTGGAAATGACCATGTGTTCACATGAATCCAATGTGGACGAAAGTTTACAGCCCGAATTGACGTTGAGTGGGGTTTATGGGTTCAGCCGCGAATATTTTAAAGACAGGTACCTTTAAAATGTAAAGCCGTACAGATCTGAAGTACGCTGAATGGGATGGGAAGTGAGGTGGGAGGAAGGGGGGGGGGAATTAAAGCAACGTAACCAGCCTATTAGAGACGCATACATATATGGGTGTAACGCAACACCCCTATTAGAGAAATGTGTATATTGTAGCACGCCGTATTATACTATCAATCATGCCAACCCTAAAACAGTTACAGCAGCAAGCACGTGATTATGGAATGCCATACAGCGGGCGTAATAAAGCCACCTTCAAATGAGAAATAGCCTGGGCGCGTTACTGGTTAAGCGCGGATCGGCTCGCTGGAGCCGCAGCCATTGGACGATATCCCGCGCTGCGAGGGCAGGTCCAAGACGAGGCCCAAAGCGCTCGGGAGTGGAAACATCTTGAAGCTGAGACCATTGTAGCCCTGAGGTATGTAAGTGGGGCTGGGCTATGATGGAGAGCGGCACGCGAGCCAGCCGCTGAGCCTCCGCGAACCTACGCGATTCAGCCGCTAGCCACCGCCCCCTCCCCCGCGCGATCCTGCGCCCACGCCGGCCGCGGAGCCAAAGCACTCAAAGCCACGCACACTCATCACGGGTGAGCCAGTTGCCGAACTTGCAGACGCGGCCGTGCCGGCTACCGAGCCACTCAGCCCAATGCCACGCACATCCATCCAGCACGTGTCACCGCGCTAACCACCCACCGCCCAAAGCCACGCACACTGAAACCCATACCTCGCCCAATCCCACCACCACGCCCGCCACGATGACTAGGACCCGAAGAGCACCCAGACAATGAAGACCATGGCCTCACGTCTTGGACGATGTCTTCCAGCAGAAACCGGCGGGAAGGTCCAGGGCATCTCCCCCTGGACCGTTCACACTGGAATATAAGCTCGAGCGAGAGGTTGCTTAGAGCTTGACAGACTGCCGGCCGATCCTGCCCAACGGCCAAAAATACGCCGATCCGGGTGTATTTCTTGACTCAATGTGCCCATTCAACAAGGCGCTGTTAGTGGAAACACTAGACAGATTCGGTGTTGTAAAAATTTACATGTGCCTACATACTCGTTATTTGTGCAGAAACGATGAAGACGAGCTCATAACAGCCGATCCACTGTCCCAGTCCGTGCATTGCACCGAAGACAATACATATTTTATATACGCCATACTGCTATATAT
>JACEFZ010016528.1:0-54052 GCA_014155875.1 Cepaea nemoralis | reverse complement strand
TATGAAATTTTGGGACGGGGGAATTTTTTCTAATTTTTGTTTTGGGGGGTTTTTAAAAATTTTTGTGTGTGGGTGTGGGTTGTATGTGTGTCTATGAGTGTGTGGGTGTATATATGTGTGTATGTCTGTGCATGGTGTGCATGTATGTTTATGTGTAAATGTGTCTCTATGTGTGCGTGGTTATATATGTGTGTACGTGTTGCATATGTGTATGTGGGTGTGTTTGTAGGGTTTTAAAAGTGTGTTTTCGTGTGCTTGTGTGCGTGCTTGTGTGCATGTGTGTGTGCTTGTGTGAATATGTGTGTTTGTTTGTGTGTACATGTCTTTATGTGTGTATGGATATGTGTGTATGTGTGTAAGACCGTGTTTGAGCGTATGTATGTGTGCGTGGATGTGTGTATGTGGTGTGTAGGTGTGTGTATTTGTGTATATGTGTGTGTGTTGATATATGTATATGTGTGTATGTTTATGTGTATGTGTGTGGGTGTATGCGTGTGTATGTGTCTATGTGCGTATATATGTGTGTATGTGTGTATGTATATGTATGTATGTGTATATATGTGGGTGTATGGTGTGTAGGCGTGTGTATATGTATGATGTGTATGATGTGCGTGGATGTATATTGTATGTGGCATTCGTGGAGTAGTATGCAACAACAGTGTATGCGAGGGAGTGTGTATTTGTATATTATTGAGTGTGTGAAAAATTGTGAGAGTTTGTGCAAATGATATAAGTATGTAGGTACTATGTTCCGAAAAGATCTCTGAGTTAACGAAAAGAGACGACGGTGATAGAATAAACTCACAAGTTTAGAGTGAATCAACGAGAAGGAATTAATAATAGTCACTGATATAACCGTTCAGTAGAAAATATAAGGTCGGTTTTTATGTGACCGAGTTAAATTTGTGGAAAAAAAGCCTAACAAATATTGGGCCCAGAAGATCTGCTGTGTTACATCTCCATACACAGCAAACGGGGTGTAGAGATATGGGGAAAAGAAAGCATGTGAAGATTACTCATCTTCAGTGTAAAATATTGAAGGATTACTATTAGATTCAAGAGCACTCCCAAATACAGACATTGATACTCATCACATCATCATCATCATCTTCCACTTCTGCCGTCAAGCGTCGTGGGGAGGAATAATTTGCGTTCCAGCGCCCTGTGGACGGCACTGGATAGTGTCATTTCCTGTGGTTTTTACAATGTCTCTGATGTCGTCAATCCCTTTTCTTCTTGGAGTCCTCGTGGTCTCGTCGCAGATGATCTTTGATGTAAGCCAGTGATGGTAGTTTGTGATGTTGCATTCTAACAACATGGCCAAAACCCCTTGATTTTGTCTTTTAATAAATGTGGCACAAAGGGTTTATCCCCCAGTCTGTCTGATGTAACATTTCACTCGGTCTCGGATGTTAGTTGGCAGCTCCCTCAGGGATTCTTTTGCAGTGTTTTTTTGCGAAGGTGTAAATTTTGGGTAAAGTCCAGGTTTGAGATTGGTAGCATAGGGTTGGTGTGAATATGCTGATTATTATCTGTCGTTTTGCGGACATGGGTATGTTTGGATGTTTCAGTACGGGTGGACAGTTGATATGTAAGTGCACTAGCTTTTTGACATCTGATTTCAATGTCTCTGTCTAATCTGCCATCTTCTGTGATCATACTTCCAAGATATTTGAATTCTTCAACTTGTTTCAGAGTTGTGCTATTTATCTGTATACTTAATGGGCCTGGCCATCTGCTAACTTGCATTACTTCGGTTTTGGCTGTGTTTATACTCATATTGTATCTGCTGCAGGTTGAACTCAGATAGTAATATGATTTTGTAGTCTGCCCCTCGTCGCTGTAAAACAGGCACTGATCATCTGCAAATAGAAGTTCATTTATTCCCTGTGGGTCAGTTGTTTCATCTGGAGTAAAGAGTTCTAAATTTTCTGAATCTGGTCTGTCGAGACTTGCTTCTTTGGAAATTCTGTCCATGTAGATATTGAATAGCAGGGGAGAGAGCACACATCCCTGCCTCACTCCTGTATTGACTGTGAACATATCTGATATACCTTCTTGTGTTCTTACTGCACTTTGGCTCGAGTGGTACATGGCTATGATGTTTTCTAGGCAGTTGCCCTTCTATCCCATAGTCTTCAAGGATGGTCCATAATGTGTATCTGTCTACTCTATCAAAAGCTTTTTCCTGATCTACAAACACAATATTCTGCTGGTCACTATATTCAATAGTTCTTTCACAAATTTGTCTAAGTGTAAATAATGCATCAGTGCAACTTTTACCTTTGCGAAAACCGAATTGTGCTTTGCTTAACTGTTGTTCAACTATTGGTCTAGCTCTTTGTTCCAAAAGTTTTGCATACATTTTCCCTATATGGCTCAGGAGTGATATACCTCTGTATGTTTCGCACTCTCTCATATTGCCTTTCTTTTTCCATATTGGTAATATTATTGCCTGTTGCCAATCATCTGGGACTTTTCTTTCTGCCCATGCTATATTAAAAAGTCTTGTTAGTCATTTTACTCCTGTTTCCCCACAGGCCTGAATAGCGTCTGTGGTTATTCCATCTGGACCAGGTGATTTGTTTTTAGGACTTTTCTGTATAACTGCTTTGACTTCTGCAGGTATGAAATTTGGTTCTTGCTGTCCCTGGCGTTTAGGCACAAAAGTGAGGTTTCCTATGTTATCTGTGGGGTTAAGTAGTTCTTGAAAGTATTCTGCCCACCTTGCTAGTCTTTGTTGTGGATTAAATATTGGCATACCTCTTTTGCTGTTTATGATGGTGGTTGGGTTGAAACATGCATCTCTGTTTCTAATTGTGGTGACACGTTTATAAAATTTTCTTGGGCAGTCTTTGCTAAGGGTCGCCATCTGTTCACCGTATATTCTCCAGGATTCATCTTTAGATGCTCTAATTGTTCGTTTGGCATTACGTCGTGCTATTCTATAAGTAATATAGTCCTGTTCAGATTTAGTTGTGATCCACTTTTTGAATGCTACCTTCTTTTTGAATATGCTATCTTTAACTTCGTTGTTCCACCAGGCTGTTCTTAATCTTTTGTCCTGCCCTACTTTCTTTGTTCCACATTTATTTTTCAGTGTGTCGAGCATGGCAGCCTTGAAACATGTCCATTCCTTATCTACGCTTGAGTGGTCATCAGGGATGTTCTTTTGTAGGTTTTGGATTTCTTGATTGAATTCGTCTTTAACCGTATTTTCCTGCAGTCTCCTATAATTAATGACATGTGTTGTTACCTTTTTATTTCTTATTTTCCTGTGTGGTGAAATCTTTTTAATTATGACTGGTTTGTGATCAGTATCAACATCTGTATTTGGGAGTGCTCTTGAATCTAATAGTAGCCTTCTGTCTGATTTCCTAATTAGAATAAAGTCAATTTGAGATGCTTGGTCTAAGTCATTCCATTTATACCAGGTTTTGATGTGGCTACGACGATGTTGAAAAAAACTATTTGTTATTATTAGTCCATGTTCCGAACATATGTTGAGTAGATGTTGACCATTGCTGTTACAATCAGTCTCTGTGTCGCTGAATGGCCCCATGCAATCCTCCCACGGTGTTCTTCGTGTGCCTATTCGTCCGTTAAAATCACCCATCACAACTAGTTCATCTGTCTCCTTGACATTATTTAACGTGTCTGCAAGTTTATCAAAATATTAGTTTTTGTCTTCGTGGCTGTAAGTGTCATTACATGGGGCGTATGTTTGTATAACAGTTGTTGTTCTACTTCCTTCTTTCATCTGTACTAGTATTATCCTTTCTGATATAAATTTAGTGTTGATAATAGCTTTCGCTTTGTCTGGATGCAACAAAAAACCCACTCCATGTTTAGCTGTAGCTCGCTGGTCGACGCCACTCCATATAAGGACGTAACCTTCGTGTGTTTGTTTCGTGTTCTGCCCCTTTTTCCTAGTATCTGCGAGTCCTAATAATTGAATATTTGATTGTTTCATAAACTCTACGAGAGCTGGTTCCTTATATCCTAGACCTGTAACATTCCAAGTTGCAAAAATCTCTTTTCTATTTGAAGTGTGTCGAAATTTAGCGGTTGTCGTCGTTAGTCGTTTGTTGTGACGCTTCGGTGTGTAGTTTCCGGCGTGAACGCTGATAGAGCTGCGTTTTTCTCTCAATTTCCTCCATAATTCTCGAGCAATAGTTCTTGAACAAATAAATTCCCTACCGGTTTGCTGGACCTGTCGTAGGTTCATCCTTATTTGAACAAATTGATGTTAAGAACGTATCAAGAAGAGATAAGATCAGAAATGAAGAAATCAGGACTAAAGTAGGGGTTAAAGCTGCTCTAGATTTTATTAGAAAGCAGCAAGTCAAATGGTTTGGCCATGCAAGTAGGCTACCAGTCAACAGCATGCCACAACAAGCAATGATGTACAGACCAGATGGAAACAGAGGAAGAGGCCGACCACGTAAACGTTGGACTGAGGGAATAACAGAATCCATGGGAATGTCGATATACGAAGCCCATAACCGGGCACTCTCACGAAGTTTATACTTCACCTCGACACCGCAAGGTACAAGAGGAACATGATGAGATGAGATGAGATGTTAAGAAACACGCACAGAACACATAATTAATCTCTGAATCGAGCGACGCGATTTACATCGCCATCTTGGAAAAAAAAAAAATCTGATCACAAACCAGTCATAATAAAAAAAGATTTCAACATACAGGAAAATAAGAAACAAAAAGGTAACAACACATGTCATCAATTATAGGAGGCTGCTGGAAAATACGGTTAAAGACGAATTCAATCAAGAAATAAAAAAAACTACATAAGAACATCCCCGATGACCACTCAAGCGTAGATAAGGAATTGACAATTTTCAAGGCTGCCATGCTCGACACACTGGAAAATAAATGTGGAATAAAGTAAGTATGGCAGAACAAAACATTAAGAACAGTTTGGTGGAACAACGAAGTTAAAGATAGCATATTCAAAAAGAAGGTAGCGTTCAAAAAGTGGATCACAACTAAATCTGAATAGGACTATGTTACTTATAGAATTGCACGACGTAATGCCAAACGAACAATTAGAACATCTAAAGATGAATCCTGGAAAATCTACGGTGAACAGATGGCGACCCTTAGTAAAGACTACCCAAGATAATTTTATAAACGTGTCAATGCAATTAGAAACAGAGATGCATGCTACAACCCAACCACCATCATAAACAGCAAAAGAGAGATATTAATATTCAATCCACAACAAAGACTAGCTGGGTGGGCACAATACTTTCAAGAACTACTTAACCCCACACATAACATAGAAATTCTCACTTTTGTGCTTAAAAGTCATGGACAACAAGAACCAAATTTTATACCTGCAGAAGTCAAAGCAGTTATAAAGAAACGTCCTAAAACCACATCGCCAGGTCCAGATGGAATAACCACAGAAGCTATTCAGGCCTGTGGGAAAACAGGAGTTAAATGGCTGACAAGACTTTTCAATATGGCCTGGGAAGAAAGAAAAGTCCCAGATGATTGGCAGCAAGCAATAATACTACCATATATATGGGAAAAGATAGGCAATATGAGAGAGTGTGAAACATACAGAGGTATATCACTCCTAAGCCATATAGGGAAAATGTACGCAAAACTATTGGAACAAAGAGCTAGACCAATAGTTGAACAACAGTTAAGCAAAGCACAATTCGGTTTTCGGAAAGGTAAAAGTTGCACTGATGTACTAATTACACTTAGACAAATATGTGAAAAAACTATTGAATATAGTGACCAGCAGAATATTGTGTTTGTAGATCAGGAAAAGGCTTTTGATAGAGTAGACAGATACAAATTATGGACCATCATTGAAGACTATGGGATAGAAGGGCAACTGCTAGAAAACATCATAGCCATGTACCACTCGAGCCAAAGTGCAGTAAGAACACAAGAAGGTATATCAGATATGTTCACAGTCAATACAGGAGTGAGGCAGGGATGTGTGCTCTCTCCTCTGCTATTTAATATCTACATGGACAGAATATCCAAAGAAGCAAGTCTTGACAGAACAGATTCAGAAAATTTAGAACTCTTTACTCCAGATGAAACAACTGATCCACAGGAAATAAATGAACTTCTATTTGCAGACGATCATTGCCTGTTTTACAGAGATGAGGGCAGACTGCAACATCATATTAATAATCTGAGTTCAACATACAGCAGACACAATATGAGTATAAATACAGCCAAAACTGAAGTAATGCAAGTTAGCAGATGGCCAGGCCCATTAAGTATACAGATAAATAGCACAACTCTGAAACAAGTTAAAGAATTCAAATATATTGGAAGTATGATCACAGAAGATGGCAGATTGGACACAGAAATTGAAATCAGATGTCAAAAAGCTAGTGCACTTACATATCAACTATCACCCTTACTGAAACATCCAAATATACCCATGTACGCAAAACGACAGATAATAAACAGCATATTCACACCAACCCTAAGCTACCAATCTCAAACCTGGACTTTATCCAAATTACACCTTCGCAAAATCAACACCTGCGAGATGAAATGCCTGAGGAGAGTTGCCAACTTAACATTGCGAGACCGAGTAAGAAATGCTGTTATCAGACAGACTGTGGGATCAACACCTTGTGCCACATTTATTGAAAGGCAGAAGATCAAGTGGTTTGGCCATTTCGTTAGACTGCAACACCAACAGCTACCATCACTGGCCTTACATCAAAGATCATCTGCGACAAGACCAAGAGGACGTCCAAGAAGACAATGGATTGACGACATCAAAGACATTGTACAATCACACGGAATGACACTATCCAGTGACGCCCACCGGGCGCTGGAACGCAAATTATTCCTCCCTACGTCGCATGACGGCAGAAGTGGAAGATGATGATGATGATGATGATGATGATGATGATGATGATGATGATGATGATGATGATGATGATGATGATGATGATGATGATGATGATGATGAAGAATGTAAAATAGAAGAAGATGGAACAAGTTATATTTCTGAGCAAAGGTCGGAAAGTTCCATTGACCAGCTAACAGTCAGCCAATTATGTCATCACGCAATCGATCGATTACAGAGACAGTAGCAGAGCAAAATGTGTGTCAAGAGTTCGGGTGTCAAGACTTTGTAAGTACAGTACTTTAGGGTGAAGACAGATTGTGAAGCGACGGTAAGAGTGGCCTGTTAGCATACAGAACGATAATACTACCACAGTCCATTGATTCGTGACGGTGTGCAAGTGGTTGTGTATGAATACGCGATAACATCCATGTTCGTGAGGCTGGAGGTACATCAGAACTTGTTGTTACCTTGTTTGTAATAAATGTTGTGGAGATTAGGACGCTGGTTTTGTATAGTCATTGTCCACGTTGTCATTAATAACCCTTCCTAACTACTCAAAACGAGCCTAAGGAGAGTGTTGGCAGTATGCAGGTATGCATGTGTGTGTGTGTGTGTGTGTGTGTTTATGAATGTGCGTGTGTACGTGTGACTGCCTGTCACTGGCCATAACATGATAATATGCATTGTTTATGTTTACAACATCCAATTGACAAAGTTGTTTTCCTATGTGAATATAACATGCACTATTGATGAACGAAAATGAGTGATTAGAAGTGCCGAAAGTGAGATGGGCCTGCGTGCCCAGTTTGTAACCATTTGAAAATAAAGATTGTTTGTTTGTTCGTTCATTCGTTCATTTATGGTCAGAACTACCACGGTAACTGATCGTCTTCGCGCCTTTCACTTTCGTTCTTGAGTAATGAAAACATTCTTGACAAATGCTTTCGCAGTAGCTCGTCTTGCGACGATACAAGAATTTCACCCCAAACGCCGCAATACGAATGCCCCCGTTTGTCTCTGTTAATCATTATCTCCATTCTGAAAATCAACAAAATTTAACTGAGGTCCTATTCCATTATTCCACGCACGATTATTCCGGCAGCTGAGGCGTGCTTTGAACACTCTACTTTTTTCCAAGTAAAGGCACCGGCCACCAAGGTTGCTCAATAAAGAGCAACCATGGGAGAGAGTCGACAAACGGTAGGGCAGGAACAATGGGCAGTGAACCGGCGCGAGCCGAACCACCCGCCTGCACCTGAGATCCAACTACAAGCTTTTTAACTGCAACAACTATTGGAGCTGGAATTACAGCGGCTGCTGGCACCAGACTTGCCCTCCAATAGATCCTCGTTGAAGGATTTAAAGTGCACTCATTCCATTTACGGGGCCTCGATAGCGTCCAGTATTGTTATTTTTTGGTCATTACCTCCCGGTGCCGGGAGTGGGTAAGTTGCGCGCCTGCTGCCTTCCTTGGATGTGGTAGCTGTTTCTCATGCTCCCTCTCCGGAATAGAACCCTGATTCCCCGTTACCCGTTACAAACATGGTAAACATGTCACATACCATCGACATTTGATAGGGCAGACATTTGAAAGATGCGTCGCCGGCATGTAAGGGGATGCTATCAGCACAAAGTTATCCAGAGTCACCAGTGGGAACGCCACGCCCCGCGAAGGGCAACGACACTTGGTTTGAACACATAAAAGCGCTCTTTCCGCGAGAGTCGGAGCTTAGTAAGCATGTATTAGCTCTAGAATTGCCACAGTTACCCAAGTAGGGTCGTGTTATCTAAGAAACCTCGACTGATTTAATGAGCCATTCGCGGTTTCACCGTGAAACAGTGTCAAGATAGACATGCATGGCTTAATCTATGAGAAAAGCATATGATAATGTGGCATGGCGTCTGGAATCATTCGCTCTAAGTCGCAGCGTAAACTCAATATCGGAAAAACATGCACTACTTTACAAATTTTTTCATCGTTCAAGATATGGTCATCGCTAAAAATATACATGCCATACTGTTTGACACATGAGGTCGCGTTCAAAACTCAAGAGCTGATTGGACAAATGTAGCCCCGAAGCTTGTCGCAATGCTTTGTGGTCTAGCCTAAGTCTTAATTGGGCGCAGTCTGTGAATATATTCTCTAGGAGCAAGATATGTTTTGAAGGAATTTATATTTTACAGTGCCCCGTTCAGTTTTCACGGTAAGAACGACCGCTATTGTCGGATATGGATGTATTTATGATGTAAACGTGATGGTAACATGTTTATCCGTTACGTTTTATGTGTTTGTAGTGTCCCAGCACATCGAAATATTCTTTCCCATTTGAAGATAGCTCAATTTTTATCCCTGCCTAATGCACATGGCGGATGCTGCATAACTTCCACTGAAATATTCAATCCAGCCTGTAAATTTCAAGCCTTTAAAGAATCGCATTCGTGTGCACTAAATCAAAAGTTGCAGGAAGAAGAACGTGTAGGCTTTTTCATGCTTTTCGTAACATGAAACTTGCTAGCCCATTTATTGATTCAAGTCCTTGTTCTGAAAAGACAATCTTTGCCTTGTACAGACCGACAACAGCTTTCTTCTGATACGCAGTCAATCTTAAAACACACGCAGAATGCTAGAAGGAGAGGATTATTTCTCCCCTGTCTGTCTCTAATTGTTCGTGGCGTTAGAGAGATTTATGTGGCACGACTGGCAGAATTGGTGTTCAGGTCCAGCTGAAGTTATCACGCTGTGATATATTTCGTTCACAGATGCCTAATGACGAAATACAGTCCATTGCAGTCATGACAAAACTGACGTCAAGTTAACTGACCAGACTAGGGACAAAACCCTTGTCCCCAGCTTAGACTGACGGGACCAAATACATATGCATTCAGGCAAACAAGTAAAAAGATTATGATTTGGTATGAGTGAAGATAACTTTGAGCGCTGTCAATCTCGTATCTATATCTATGTGTACATGTTGTAGTCCATGAATGATAGGCGGAGTGAATTTCTTCAATGAACATTTCAACTGTTCTTCTTTTTCTTCTTCTTTCATTCGCTTGAAATATGTCTATAACTGCAATGCTGTCTCTTGTATGAATTTAACTATCTTTTTTTTTTAGTTCACACGGCAGTCCATAGAGTTTATCTTCCACTGTCGTCTATCTAGGCCAGAAGGTTTGCCTAGATATGTTATATTTTGGGCAGTCTTGGAGTATGTGCTCTGCTGTCTGCGACGCCAATCCACATGTTCACATGGCTATTTCATCAATCTTGAATATTGTTTGCATGTGGTTGCGTAATCTATTGTGTCCTCTTCTGAGGCGCAGAATAATGGCTTGTTCTGGTATGTCCATAACGTGGTAGTCATCTTGAGCATGTTTTGGTGGCTTTCTGACTAATTTGATCATTCTTTTCTTTTGGTGGTATTAACGGACACAGGTCGTTCTTCTTTGCCTCCTTACTTAGCCAATTGATCAGCTCTGTCGTTTCCGGGTACTCCACCGTGGGATGGTATCCACTGTATGTTGACTTATGCTGACTACTAATTTCAGAAAGTAGTGTCCTTAGTACTGGCAATTTCCCAGTCAGGAGCGCCTCGACTACTGATTTGTCATCTGTCAATAGCACCACAGGTTGTGTACCAATGCTGGTATTTAGTAATTTCTCTGTTGCTATCTTGATTGCCTCAATTTCAGCATCATAGTTATGGCAGTACTTTCCTTTCGGTACTCTGACTGTGTCCCTTGTATTATTTGGGTATTCTATGTACACTCCCGCTCCTCAATTTCGAACAACATTTTGTGCTGACCCATCTGTGTAGACTCGGATCCAGAGGTCCTATGGGTATTCTTCATCAAGGAAGCTGAGAGTGACTGTTCTGCGCTGCACACTGTCATGTTCTTCCTCGTCAAATATTTCTCTCACTTTTGTCTGGATCTGTAATGATAGTCTATGTTCATCTTCCCATGGAGTTCGCTCTGGAATAGTTGTTAAGGGGATACCAACTGTGGGCAGATCAGTGGTTTCTCTGTTGAGACGTTTGGCATGGTGGATAAAACTACTTCTTTCAACAGCCCCATAGCTAGGTTTTCAAATCTGTTCTTCATAGGGTGGCCTGGCAAGCTGAGGAACTTTTCTGCTTGTATTAGCGTTTTCGTATCTCTGCGTTCTCTCAATGCTTGTGTCCTCCCCATCTTCTCCATTTCCACTATAGGGGTTCTTCTTCTTCTTTGCGTTCATCCGGAGTGTTTTTTCAGATGTGATTGCGGTGTGTCTAGTTAGGCACCCTTGGATCGAAACCCTTAGGCCAACACATCCGGCTTTTAGCGTGCATTTTTGACCAGGTTAGCATTCCTGGGAGACTCTCACTTTTGTGGTACTGTCCACCTCCCAGCTGGTAAAGTTGGAAGAGTCGGAGACTGCACGGTCATCCCTCAAATGAAGGCAGGGACAGTCCATAGCATTTTCCGCCATCCTGGGTGGCTTCCATAATTGCAGGGCCGGCACATAGCGCCCTGGTACTGGGCACACAGAGGGAATCGTCACGTCCTGCTCATGGCTGCTTTAATTCCTCACTTCAATATATTGGGCATTTCGTTCACCCCGAGCCTTTCCCGCACAAACCAAGCTGGTCTGCAGTCAATATCCACTAAGCGAGTTTTTCGGACATGTGCTTGTCGTTGTGTCCGTCAGAGCTGTTCCAGACACGTCGGACATTCGGAAACTACCTAGTCAGAGCTGTTCCGAACAAGAGCGGCATTCGGAAACTAGGTAGTCAGAGCTGTTCCTAGCACAAGAGACAATCGGACGAGACAATTCACTCGGACGTAATTGCGTAGTGTCAATTTTTAGTTTGCCACCCGTAGGACGACACTTCCGACTTCCGGCGGGCATTTTTTAATGAGGTTAGCCTTCCTCTGGTTTCGTAGCACGTAAGACTGTTGTGATGTCGCCAACATCTCAGCTGGTCAAGATAGAACGATCAGCGACATCGAGGTCGGCCCTCAAGGGAAGGCAGGGGCAGACCTTGGGCATTCCCTTGCTATCCAAGGAGGCTTCCATAATTGCAGAGCCGGCACATATTGCTCTGAGACTGGGCTCACCCGAGGAGTTGCCACGTCCTGCTCATGGCTGCTTTAGTTCCTCACTTCCATGTGTTGGGCAACCCGTTTGCCACTGATCGCTCAAACACACACCAGGAGCGGTCAGACTGCGAGCGACATCCACTCGGTAAGCTTTTTATTTTGACTTCAGACCACGCAATAGGTCCGCTCGCCGTGCGTTCCATTTTGCGTCATTGAGACGTTCTTCCACTTTTGTCTATACTCTCTGTGAGCTGGATACAGACAGTTTTCGTAGCCATTTCCTTCGACTGGGGCACTTTTCTGACTTTTCGTACTCGCTCACCAGGTAGGCTACATGTGCTGCCGGCTCAGCACCTTACCTTCGTGCAGCAGTGGACGAGAAACGGCCTGGCCCTCTCATCCGGGAATCTCTCATATTCCCCAGCTGAGAGCCTTCGAACATGTAATAGAACTGAGCATGTAGCTTGCTCAGTATCACGCTTCTATTTTTCGGTAGGCGGGTATCGGCCTGGCTCTCAGATGTGAGGGTTTGTGGCTTAGAGGCGTTCAGCCACAGCCCTCGACAGGGAGCCTTAAGAGTTTTGTCCGGACCAAAAGCGTCTGCCTTCGTGCCTTCGTGCACCTTTTTAAACTTTTGACTGCTATCCTCAGTCACCTGCAGAGCAGCAGGTTGTGTCTCTCTTAGTCTGGTCCCTATCCCATATGCTGTCCGATATGTAGTTTTTTCACCCATCGGCAAGCACATGGGGTCGATGGGACACGCAAGCTCCCCCACCACGGCAAGGTGGAGACACATCGGGGGAGCTATAGGGGTTGATCTCATCCCTCCTGTAGTGACTCTAAGTGCTTGTAGTGTGGTTTTTGATGCCGAACACCACGCAGTTGACCCTTATTCCATGTGTGGTCGTATGCTCTGTTGATAAACTTTGCTAAGTATATTCCCACTGGCTCCTCATGTGGGTCCACTTAGCTTTCTCAGGATGGCTATTTTCCTTCTGGCTTTTGCTACCGCTTTGTTGATGTGCTTTCTCCATGTCAGCCTGCCATCAAATGTTACTCCAAGGTATGTTGGTTCTTTATCTTCTCGTAGGTGTGTTCCATTTATCTGGATGACTCCTACCTTTTGTTTTGGAGAGAGGGTAAATAGAGTGGTGCTGCACTTGTCAGTGTTTATGCTGACACACCATCTATTTGCCCATGCAACAAATGTATCTACAGCTCTTTGTAGCAATCTGGTGGCCACTGATGCTTGTTCATTTGTGCTCTATAGAACCAGGTCATCGGCGTACATTGCCGCTTTAATTCCATGCGGTAGATTAGCAACGAGATCATTGATGAAGATTAGAAAAAGTGTGGGGGACAAGACTCCTCCCTGGGGAACACCCTGATACAGTAGCCTTTCTTGCTTTCGAGTCCGTCTGTCTGTACTCGGGCTCTTCTATTGTGCAAGTATGCTTTGCCCCATTTGTACATTCTTCCATTGACTTTGCAGATTCTCAGTTTCTTCATAAGACCTTCTTTCCAGACTTTGTCAAAGGCTTTCTTCAGATCTATTCGTGCCGCAAGCACCAGCTTCTTCTCTTTGAATGCATCCTCAATTTCTTGAGAGAGGTAGGTTATTTGATCGTCCGGAGAGTAGCACTGCCTAAAGCCAGCCTGCTGTGGCACAAGGATGTTTTTTCTTTCGATGTACCACTGCAGTCTGTGATTGATGATGTGCTTCAGTGTTTTGCAGAGACAGCTGGTGAGGCTAATTGGTCTGTAGCTAGAGGCAATGGAACTATCTTTCCTTAATTTTATTAGGGGTATCATGATTGCTTTTCTCCAGGCTTGTGGAACACTGCCTGTAATCCAACTGTTATTGAAGATCTGCAACAGCTTTGCTTTGGCCTCTGTTTCTGATCATTTCATTGGAGATAACATCAGCTCCTGATGACTTTCTCATTTTCAGTTTTGATATGGCTAGCTCCAGTTCGTCGATTGTCATGGGTGCCTCCAGAACCTCATATACTATTCCCTTCTGTCCTGTATGTTGCCGTTTCTCTCAAATCTGTTGTTGTTTCTCTGGCCTAATTTTTATATTGATATCTTGTGCGAATGAGTCCGCAAAATGGTCAGCTGCTTGCTTTCTTGTTAAGATGTTTTCATCTTTATGTAGTGCAATTTTTTAGTTTCTCCCTGTGCCCTCATCATTTAGTTGTTTTATTAGCTTCAACAATTTCCTTGTGTCTCTTTCAAAGTTCAGAGACTCCGTTTTCTCCTGCCAGCTTTTCCGTCTAGCCTGCAGCTTCGCCCTTTGAAATTTGGCTTTTGCATGCTGGAATTTATTGTGGTGCTCTTGGCTGGGTGTGGTCTCTGCTTTCTACACACTTCCACATCGTTATGCAACTGGTCCAGTTCACTATTCCATTAGTTTATATTGTTTACGGGCTCCTCTTGGTAATGTTTCTCGCGCTGCCTGTAGTATGCATTTCCCAAACTCTTCAACTACTTTATTTATGCCTTTCTCAGTGTTCAGTTTTCTAACCTGTATGCTGGTGCGATTTTTGTACATTGTCCGGTCTGCTTTCTTGTAGTTCCACCTCGAGAGGATGCTGCTTTCACTTACAAGCTCATTTTCTACAGTTAGAAAGACTGGCCGATGGTCACTGCCACCAAGTTGTTTCCTAACAACTCGTGTAATGTTCCACTCCAGATCTGGTGAATGAAAAGCCAGGTCAGGTGTAGTTGTAGTGTGCCATGATCTCGAGTAGAAAGTATGTGGGTCGGAGGGCTTGTTAATCAAGATGAAACTATTCTCATCCTGCCAGTCTTCCATTCTCTCTCCTCTCTGGTCCATGTGATTATAACCCCAACTCTGCGAGTGGCTGTTGTAATCGCCACAAACAATCATTTTTTCTTTTAGTGGTATTGTGTCCAGTGCCTGTCGGCGGTCACTTGGACAGTAGTAATTGATCAGATGTAGGTCTGTATTGCCTGTCTTAAGTTTAAGTGTCTGATACTCAGCCCCTTCCATGTAGACTTCGATTTGGGAAGCAGTGATATTATTTTTTACAAGGGTCAGTATCCTACCTTTTTGCCTGTCCTTTCGGTCAGATCGGTAACACGGGTAGCCTCTGATTTTGAAGGTTATATTTTCGTTGAGGTGGGTTTCTTGCAAGCAACATACGCTTACTTTTTCTTGGTCCAAGATGTTTTCTAATTCTTTTTTTTTTTTTTTTTTTTGCTGACTCCCTCCGCATTCCAGTGCATTAATTTAAGTCTTTGTTTAGTATGGCCAGCCGTTCTATTCTCATGTCCCTTGGCTCCACAGGACATCTGAGAAGTACCTCCAGTAGTTGGGGTTGAATCATTTCGAGACATAGGGCCCGGCACTGCACCTGCCCGTGGGTCCAATGCAGGGCGAGCACCATAACATTTAGCAGTAGTCAACATATTCCATTTTGCGTAATTGCGTGGCATCCTTATTTCTGTGGTGCGCCTCCTGGCTGGTTGCCTCCGTCTTCATCACCTTTCCTTTGCTAGAGCAGACTGTGGCCTCACTCGAGTTTAGATGTTTATGCGCGCACACATGTGTCTGTGTATGCATGTTCGTGCATACACAACTAGAGCTTACTGGTTATTTTTCGGCGCCAGAAACTCGCCGTCGCCCCTTCGCCTGTTAGTAGAAACAGTTCCGCCACGTGAAGGCCAAGAGTTGGACTTTTGCTGCAGAGGTTATGTATTCACGAGCCATTGGGGTATTTAAGCAATGTTGGGCGCTCACGCCAACACTGCGCCCCGGCTACATACAGCAAAATGTGTGCTCTGTCAATCTCGTATCTATATCTATGCGTACATGTTGTAGTCTATGAATGATAGGCAGAATGAATTTCCTCAATGAAAATTTCACCTGTAATTTAATGTATCTATTTCATGTATATACCTGTACCATTTTAAGTATGAAAATATTCATTATGTGCCTTCATGCATTATAACCTCTAACCAGCATTTGAAATATCATTCAGAATATCATACCCCGGTTTAGAAGAGTAAGTAATGGAGAGTAAGATTGAAGGAAAGTAAAAGGCACTCGAGAATCACACAGAATAACTGCAAACAGGCAAATAAACAATCTGGTACAGCCCTGATTTGGGAATATGAGTATTAATATAATTGATCTTGTCATCACAGCTGTTATTCTGTGTCATTGATTTTTAGGTTCTAACCTGGATGTGTATGCCTGCTTATTAATTCTCTGTCAGACTGCTAAGCCTTGTCGTTCTCTGTTGTCTGGATCCTCTATGGGATTACCAGCACATTCGGATAAATATGACAACAAGGGCCAGAAGATTTGGCTTTACAGATAAATATAGCCAACAGCAGTTTAAGTTGATCCAGTACAGAGGACAGACACACTACAGTAGATCTCACCTGTAGGTACTCCCTGATTCTTCTTCTTTCTCAAACCTTCAACCTGCAGCAACTTTTCATTCTTGTCAACTGCACTGACACTTCAGTTGTGACAACATATGAGTAGGCGTATTATGTTTATTCAATTAGAGAGGAAAGACGGTGTTCGTAGAGAAGAGAAGATGGATGGATAGAAAATGGATAGAAGATGGACGTATTCAGTAAAAATGCGCACAAGATTAGTCTTAGATGAAATTATGGAAAGCTCAGCATTAAGCCAGAGCGTTGGTAAGTTATCCCAGTGTCTGTTAAATCCTAGAGTCAACCCTAGTACTCCAACATGGTAACATATTCCACAGAGGAGCTGCAAAGCCCAATGTCTTCAGCAATTATCAAGATTCTAAATTGTTACTTGGAAGTCAAATCAACATAATCATTTCATGCCACCACTTAAATACTATACTGAGAAGAACCATTGTCACCATCTGACAGGTTCTAGTCATAGTTTCAAATAAGGACTTGTATTTCAGAAATCATGGGATCCTATATTCAAAAGACAATCATATTACCAACTGAACAAATATTTATAATGAAGAGTAGACTGTGTGGAAAACCAGGTTTAGGACCTTTTGAACAATTCATAATTCACGGAACCAGCGATTGTTATTGATGTCCTATGTTAACATTGTATAATCATATATGCTGAGTGTACTGATATTTAATGTATGCTCAAAGGCCTACCAAATGTTTCTCCATCCCACAGGATTTTAAAATAAATTAAACTGGTAAAATTTAACTCTCTTCTTATTTAATGACTCGTGATGTGCCAAGTTTCATGTATGTTTAATTAAATCATTAAACAATATTGAAGAAATTGGAACGGTAAGTGGCTGGGTACCCACGAGTAGACAGGAAATTACTCTTCTATTGTAACGTCCCAGGTTCCAAATTGTTCATAAAGGAGAACTCTACATTGTAATATATTCTTGTAACCGTTTCCCCTTAAAGGAAAAATGGATAAAGGTGGGGGTTCATAGAGTCAGTTTCTTGTTCTCCTTTTGGGAAAGTTAAAGCAGGAGTGGAGGCATCAATATATCCGGGAATCCCCTAGATACCCTGAGCTACTTTGGGTCACTTTATCTTTCAGCGACCTGTCCACTCCGTTTGAAATTAGTCCCATCACTCTAGCTTAAATTCATAACGGGGAAGGCTCTGGTGGATATTGTACTTTCCTCAGCAGCATACCACAGACTACTGGCAGGATCAACCAGATATCTATTGCACAGACGGACTATTCATGCACACGCAAGCCATGAGTAGCAATCGCTCAGCGTGCTCCCCCGGTATCCGGTGATGCATGAAAAACAACTGGACGCCTACCGACGAGCTTTCAAGCTACGCCAGGCAGGACTTACCGAAAGCTATGCCAGCTTACTGACTGCAGGCCCACTACTCATAGAGAGAGAGAGAGAGAGAGAGAGAGAGAGAGAGAGAGAGAGAGAGAGAGAGAGAGAGAGAGAGAGAGAGAGAGAGAGAGAGGCGTTTATCAAGACTGGTAGAATATTATACAAAATTTGCTTTTTCGCTCGCTCAAACCAAGACTCCGGCTTCGCGGTGTGGTCACATTCTCGAAACGCCTGCCTCGCTAACTCGCATCACCGGGGAAGTTCCCGATTGGGTGCAATTCACACATCCATCCAAGACAACGAACATCAGACGTGGGACTGGTCTTGAGAACCAGTCCAGCCCTCACATATAAACAGTATTAGTAGTCACATTGATAGTAACAGAAATTCCAGTGGCATTGATATTAGAGAAAAAAAGTAGTTGTTACAGCAGAAAGTAATAGTAGTAATAATAATAGTAGAGTTAGTTGTGATATTTGTAGTAGTAGTAGTAGTAGTAGTAGTAGTAGTAGTAGTAGTAGTTGTAGTAGTAGTAGTAGTAGTAGTAGTAGTAGTAGTAGTAGTAGTAGTAGTAGTAGTAGTAGTAGTAGTAGTAGTAGTAGTAGTGGTGGTGCTATGGGACAACAGCTGTTGTGGGGTATATAAAGGGAAGGCAAAAAAGTGAGAACATCTTGAAGTATACGAGTTATTTAAAAATATAATTCAATTAATTATATTGTTTCATGTAATTTTGTTTGCCAAGTATTTAGCTAGTCAGAAATAATGTTCAATGTGCCCTCTTTGCTCCTCAACGAGTTTTCTAAGCGTCGACACCACTCGTTTATGTTACTGTCAATAAAGCGCTGCCCCAGATTTCTCCATTTTTGAATTATTCCCATATAGAGTTGCTCAACTGTGGTAAATTGTCGCCTAAGGTAGACATTTTTTGCAAAGCACAACATATGGCATAATCTACTGGGTTTAAATCAGGATTGTTCGGTGGCCACATGTCTGGCTCGATGAAGTTAACATTCTCCTGACGAAGAAAGTTGATCGTATTTCTGGCTGTGAAAGATGGAGCTCCGTCTTGCTGTAATGTCCAGTTATGGCGACCACATGTCGCTTGAATTACAGGCAGCAAACCTTGTCTCAGAACATGTTCACAATAGTATTCACTGTTTACTTTGGCGCCTGGTTCAACGAACACAATACTAGTTTTCCCCATTCGAGACACATCAAATGATACCATGATACCGCGGCTGAAATGGTCATGTTCTCGTATAAGTCGACTTTCCTTAACCTGTATTTTCTTTGTTTCAACGGAATAAACACGGTAATTTTGAGAATTAACTGGAGTGGCAATGGTGAATGTCTTTTCTTCTGTAAACCAGACGCTTTGTACTATTCTCTCATTAGGAAATCGCTTAAGTAGCTGCCGACTGCATTGCAAGCGTTTCATTTTGACATTTTCATTGAGCTTCTGCCCGATCACACGATTGTACGTTTTGAGTTGTAAATCTTGCTTAACAATACGTCTAACCGACGACCGTAGTATACTAGTTTCTCTTTCTATTTCCCGCTGACTTTTGTGACCGTGAGAATCATCATCTTGACTGCAGATCAGCCTGCTCACCCGCTCAATATTATGTTGTGTTCTTCAGAATTTGGTCTACCACTTCCGGGTTTACGTTCTGTTGTACCGTCCTTGTCAATTTTATTGATAACCGACCGACACTAGCTATGCTCCAGTCGTTGTTTGGAAACTCATTTGTCATTCTCCTAGCACCCCACTGTTTTTCAATTCGCAAATGTTTAATCAGAATACGGTCTTCCGCGGTAATTGTTGTCATTCTTGGTAAAAGATTTAAACCTGCTGATGTAAACAATTGGCATATTAAAAATAAAAAATGGCGCCCGGAAATTGTCGAAATAAAGACAGCGTATAGCTAAATATGTAAGTAAGTAAATGAGTAAACAATTTAAACTATTATGGATGCAGTTAAACAAATTTTGATGTAATTATATTACATTTTACGCTATATTCTCACTTTTTTGGGCCCACCCTGTATGTTAACTATTGTGTATGCATATGTGTTGTTACTAACTTGTTGTGGGCAGATGGTCTCATTGATAGCCTAGTAAGTTGTAATTATTTCCCATCAGTCTGATGTGATCAAAATGGCTGTACCAAATTCAGTATTGTGTGTTGTTAAACTGAAAACGAGTGGTTAAGACCTAGTTGTGTTGTAATGTTTGATGTACATGTATATATGTCAACGACAAGACAAAATGGCCGGTGAGTAGTAGTAGTTGTTGTCAGCTTGTAAGCGTCAGTAGTAGTGGGGGAGCTTGTAATGTACTTTATGAAAGCATCTTGTATATGTGTGTTCACATTTTCTACTGTGCATAGATGTCTGCAGTATTGTTGTAAAAAGCTTCTGTTATGTCTGTTATTGTGTCTGTTATGCTGTAGGTTTTGTTATATTCTGATGTATTGTTTGGTGGGAATTTCGGGTGTCTATCCATGGAATTATTTGATTTTTCCCTCAGAAACCCCATTTTTAATACATGTTGTTGGTCAGCCTATCTGTTCATTATCCGCATTTCACATCCATACAAAAGTACAGGTTCTATGTAGTACTTCAACACTCTTTTTCTCGTTGTAATTGACATTTATTAGTCATTATGGGTTCCAGCTTGCAAAAGACTACCTTCGCCATAGCGATCTTTGATCTAATCTCTTAAAGGCATCTCCCATTAGATGTTATGAGTGTTCCGAGATAATTGTATTGATTCACTTGCTTAAGAATATTCCCATTTACCTGTATATTACATTGCGGTATTTCGTTCTTCCTAGTGACGACCATAACCTGTGTCTTCTTACAATTTAATTCTAACCCCAGTTGTTCACTGTGTGTAACAATCGCATCTACTAAATGTTGCAGATCCTGCTCATTGTCGGCAATCAATACTGTATCATCTGCATATCCAACGTTATTGATGTTTATTCCTCCAACGATGATTCCATTCTTTTCTTCTACATTTCTGGAATTATTTTCACTGTATAGGAAAAAAAAAGATCTGGAGACATTACACATCCCTGTCTCACACCTCTCGCAATAGGCTGAAATTGACCAACTTCATTATCAATTCTTATGGCAGCTTGTTGTTTCCAATATATATTTTTCACAAGTCTAAGTTCTTTCCTATTAATTTGTAGATCTGCAAGGATCTCTGTCATGTTGACATGTCTCATTTTATCGAAAGCCTCTGTGTAGTCAATAAAGCAAAGATGTAAATCTTTGTTTACTTCTACAGAACGTTCAATTAATGCTCTCAGCATATATACAGCATTTACTGTACTCTTGCCTTCTATAAACCGACATTATTCTTCTCCTATTTCGGATTCTATTTTATTTGTAACTCTTTGCATGGTAATTATTAGCAAAATCATCATTATGTGGCTCGTTATACTAATTGTTCGATGTTTATCACATTCCAATGTTCCTGATTTCTTCCGGATTGCAATAAATACATAATGACATAATTCAGGAGGTATATCTCCAGTATTATATATTGCGTTCAGCAGTCTGATGACTTAGTCTATTCCATATTCTTCTAGGTATTGATCATTTCTGTAGTGACGTTATCTGTACCCGGGGTCTTGTCAGTTTTCATATGGTTAATATAATTCTGAACTTCCATCTTCAAAATTTACGGGCCTTAATTTTTATCCCGGTTTAAGGCCAGAATAAATATAAAAGGATTGTATGCATGCCATATGAGATCAGACACAATAAATACAAAAAGTACGAAGAGAGGCGATTGTCGCAAAAATTTACAACACACTCCGGCTATTTCATGATGGTGATGTGAGCTCCTGACGAGTTTCATAATTTCTCAGGAAACGAGTGTTAATCTTTAAAAGATAGATGTTTAGTTAGGTAACTAATACATTTATATAAATATTAAAGTGATATGTAAACTAGAAGGTTATGATTAAAAGTAATGAATGTTCTGATATTCAAAATGGCGCCAATTTTCCACATTGCTCAAACTTCTGTGCCACGTGTGGGGAAGGTCAGGCATATCCATCGTGGGCTGGCAAGTCGACCTCAACATTACTATCTCTATTTCGAGTGGAGGCATTCATTAGTCTACTATAGCATCTCTTTTGATGTCGCGGGAGGGTGTAGAACTATATACTTTTCTATACTCTTTGAGGCGTGGGGAATGGGTGGCCTTGTCCTTGTGCACCCATTTCTTTTATTAGATTATGATTGTCAGTCCAGTGGGACTATAACATTATGTATAAGGGTACTTCGTGTGTGTTATAATGTAACTCGACTGTTAAGACAGTAATCGACTGCAGAGACAGTGCATGTTTACCACATTTGTGATTGAATTACGTGTGACGCGTGAGACTGTCCACGGCCCCATTCTGACTGAAAGGGTGGAGCTGGACGATTCTGACAGACCATTAACAAAAGGTTGCTATTATATTTCGTTGCAGATCGTTGTACACCCAACTTTGATATTAACCACACCTGGCTGCAACGACACATTTACTAACAACGTTTTCCTACGCGCCAGCTGTTAATCATTGTAGCTTACTTGCCATCTGCATATTGTGAACAACTTTAAATTAAATTAAGTGCTGCTAGCACATAAACTTTTAATGAAAGCCGTGTACTGACCAGTACACATTTAGTCAAAACCATTGACAATTTTAGAACAATGATATACCCAAGGCAACACAGTATCCAGTGTGGAAAGCAGAGTGAATCATCGTCGACTGAAAAGGAAGAGAGAAACCAGTCTTTGAGACCCACGATTGCCATCTGCAGGAGAAAGGATGCCGAATATATAATGGCAGAACATCCGTCTGCCACACCATTACAACTACCAATAGTACAAATAGTTTAGAAGCACAGTAGGCAGACAATAATATAAACGTTATAAAAAATAGTCAGTCAGTCAGTTAGTCAGCCAGTCAGTTAGTCGCGGTTCAAACTTCACGGCAACGGTTCGTCCCATTTGTGCTCCGTTCCTGTACCAGTGAATATCATAAGAACTCCCCCAAGTGAAAAGTGGAATAGATAGGAGTCACAACAAGCCAACAGCCCGCACGCCCGCACAGGAACTCTGTGCATAATGCCGCCGACAGAATGCGAACACAAAAGTCCTCTACAGAAAATACAGTTCATCATCGATGGAAGCGACAGTCACAAGAAAATCAGCAGCCACACATTACTGCATTAACAGACGAGTGGATCGACTTAATTACCCCGAGATTTATCCCATATGGCTCGGTCTCTTTCGGCAGTGCTGCCTGCTGAAACCATTGCACAAAGCATGATCACCGTAGCTCCAGCGACGACCCCCATGAGTTTCCTATAAAAATGCACTCGTGAACCAAAAAAGATAATCCAGTCAATTCCAAGCGACAGGCCGACCGCCATCTTTCCGATCATGTAGTTCACACTACAACAACTGTGGATATATGTAAATAAAAATCCAAACGAAATTGACAGCTCACATTGTCGCGCCACGCACTGGACTCAGTAGCAGGGTGACGAAACCATGCACTGCCAGCCTAACATGGGGAAAATGCGATTGCTAACCGTAGCCAGAAGCGTAAACACTCCAGAGGCTTAACGGTTCAAATGGTTATTCACCATTTTGGGGACCGGACATGGCACGTTATAAGAAATATACCAGATTACCATATCAAACGAAGTAGAATCAAACTAGATATTAGTATTTCTTAATATAATAATCCAACAGGGGCATATGCAAAACCCCTAATAATTTTCTGCGTTTTCTCCTGTGGAGAGCACTTAGTATTTTACTTAATAAATAAATGTTGTAGATTTGAAATGTTATGCTTGCTTGCTTGTGTTCGCTGGCTGTGAACTCCAGCGCGAAGTCCTGTATGCCGGATGAAGACATCAAACGAATCTATTTTAATATTGCTTAAGTTTAAAATAGTGATATGAGAAAGGGTGAAAGTTGTAACTTTATTGTTCGTCTTCCTATCTCCGTGTTGTGAAAATGTTTTAAACAGGGGGGCGGGGGGGGGGGGGGGGGGTGACTTATACTTTTATACTTCCCGTGCATAGTGTACCTGTAAACCTAGGTCTGCGATTAAAGTATTGCTGTGAACCTTACCTCCCTTGCCGTGGTCACTGTGTAGAACTTTAGACCATTTATGGGGCCTGTACTTTCATAGAGCTGAGATTCACGAGCCATTTCGATCTCTTCTTCAGCGGTGAATAGTCTTTCATTTCAGAAAGTCTATTTGTCCTTTCTTTTCAGTGATAAATCTATCATTAGTCTGCGGCAATGCTACATCTGTCTTCCTCAATCTCTTTTTTCCAAAATTACTTCGAGTTGTCAAAACTTTCCCATGTTTGTTTTCTCATAATATGACCACAAAATGAAGACCGCCTGCTTCTGATGTTTGTGATAAGTTGTCTTCGCGACATGGCCTCCCTCCATATGTCCAAATATGCTCTAATGTGTACGTAAAAGCCACTCGGCCAGTGTGTGACTGCGACTTCTAGGGCAATGTATGTTACCACTGTAGCCTGGCATGCATGACACAGGAGGCCGCAAAGACGGGTTGGGCTAGACCACCCCATGGTCCCGTGGACAATGTCAGCTGCAGAATCCAGCCACCCATGAACAGTTTAGAATAATGGCTGGGGGGGGGGGTGGATAAAAAATAAACAACTCAGTTATCTAAGAGGAAAGGGAGATCTTGTACAAGAAGTGTGAGGAGGTGTAGAGATAGTTGCAGGGAGGTGTGGACCGCTGACTTTATTCCTTCCTATAGAAAAGTCGTCAGAATCGGCTCCTGGATTGTCAGAAACGAGGAGGGGGGGGGGGGGAGACAGGAAAGACAGGAAAGAAGGGGGAGGGGCGGAATATTACAGGACTTGCAGTTTGGAGTTATGCGAAACAGGGGGAATGGAGGACGCAAAAAACTTCTAAACACAGGTGAAACGGTGCTGTTCTCAGTCCAATCAGAGGCAGACTGAGAGACATGATGCAGGATAGACTGAGACGGTAGCATGGAATGATATAATCAGCGGAGTTGATCCAGAACACCAAGGATCGAGATCTGTGGAGAGACATGAACGCCTGCACCAGATGATAAGGCACATGATGACGATGATTATTACCAATCATGTCTCGAAAGGCATCCCAAAAGACAAGATTGTAAAAAAGGCACGTTTACATGGTACACAAGTATAAGCTAAAGTAAAATCTATTCAGTATGACGGATCATGAACTATCGTGAAACTTACCTTGCCAGCGATGTATGAGGACGGTAATGGCAGGGTCGCTGACAGATCGAATCTGTAAACACAACTATGTAGTGGTGGGTAGCAGATGTGGAGTCTGTGTTCAACCAGCGAGACTGCAACTGTTGAATGGTTCAATGATCACTATCGCTGTGTCGTGTAGCGAGCACCTCGTTCTACAGCTCACAATGTAATGGAAACTGGCTGACGTAATCCTACCTTTTATATACGCCAGGCTAACCTTCCCGGGAATCTCGGCCCTTCCTTTTCTTTTCTAGAAAGTCTTATTTCTCATCTGACAGCTAATTTATATTAAGGCTATGCAAAATACATGTATGGGTAATGATGGGCGTTCAAAGTGAGGACAGAAACAATTAGAGATCAGAAAATCCTGGACAATGACAGAAAAAGAGAAAAGAAAAATCACAACAACAGAAATGAGATAACTGAGAAGAATACTCAACGTATCAAGAAGAGATAAGATCAGAAATGAAGAAATCAGGACTAAAGTGGGGGTTAAAGCAGCACTAGATGTTTTTAGAAAGCAGCAGGTCAAATGGTTTGGCCATGCAAGTAGGTTACCAGTCAACAGCATGCCACAACAAGCAATGATGTACAGACCAGATGGCAACAGAGGAAGAGGCCGACCACGTAAACGTTGGACGGAGGGAATAGCAGACTATATAGGAATATCGATATATGAAGCCCATAATCGGGCACTCTCGCGATGTTTATACTTCACCTCGACACCGCAAGGTACTGAAGAATACGATGAGATGAGATGAGACGAGAGAGGTAAGAAAATGTAGTAGATAGTATATTGATTGGGCATGCATGGATTCTAACATGGGGACTATCAATGGTTGCAAGAGAAGTGACGGTTGCAGCAGGATATAACAATAGAAAATATAAAGTTAGTTATGTTTATCGCCTGCGAAAAAAGTAAAAGATACGAGGGGACGTTAATAAGTAAGTCACACATGGTTGTAGAAAAATAACTAAATATGATAACAACTTGAAACCAGTATACTTTTATACATTCATTGTCCCTTTATTTCTCAACATAATTTCCACCAACATTGATGCACTTATCCCATCGTTTTATTAGTCCTCCCAAACCGGCTGCACAGAAGTGCGTCCTCTGTTTTCTAAACCACGTTTTGCATTCACCTTCGGCGTCATTCGCAAAATGTTTCCCTCCAAGGTAGGTTTTCAGCGAACCAAACAGGTGGAAATCGCTAGGGGCAAAGTCGGGGCTGTAAGGTGGATGTTCCAAAACTTCCCCCCTCCATTACGTGGAAAGTCCAGATCAAAAGCTCATTGAGTGGGCATCATCAGAGATGAAAAAAAAGCGTCAAAATGGCACGAAATGAAATATTGCTTGGATAGCAAATACATTACGTGGGAGTCCGAATCGAAAGCTCACTATGTGGGCGTCATCAAAGGTGGAAAAAGTCTCCTAGTGGCACGAAATAGAATATTGCTTAGATAGCAAATCCATTGCGTGGAAAGTCCGAATCGAAAGTTCACTGTGTGGATGTCATCTGCAGACTGCATTCTTCTGGTTTCCGGAGGAACAGCCTGTGGTGAACGGAAGGCCCAATATACGGAAGTGAGGCTAAGCAGCCATGTGCAGGACGTGACGATTCCTTGGGTGAGCCCAGTACCAGAGCGCTGTGTGTCAGCTCTGCAAGTATGGAAGCCTCATTGGATGGCGGGGAATGCCCATGGTCTTCCCCTGCCTTCCCTTGATGGCTGACCGTTATGAATTTGGTTGTTCTAAATGGGCCAGCTGGGATCGGGGAATAACACCACAACAGTGAGAGTCAAACGTCTTACGACACCCCCGGGAAGGTTAACCCGGTCAAGAATGTCGGATGTGTCGGGATAACGGCTCAAGAACGCAGCTCTGCTGTAAACAGGCACAACGCCAATCACGTCCGAAAAAAAAAAAACTCCGGAAGGACGCAGAAGAAGAAGAAGAAGAAGAAGAAGAAGAAGAAGAAGAAGAAGAAGAAGAAGAAGAAGAAGAAGAAGAAGAAGAAGAAGAATAAGAAGAAGAAGAAGAAGAAGAAGAAGAAGAAGAAGAAGAAGAAGAAGAAGAAGAAAGAAGAGGAGGGGGAGGAATGGATGTGGAGGAGGAGGAGGAGGAGGAGGAGGAGGAGGAGGACTTCCCATTTTAGTTGGTTAATTTTCTCCTGAGTTAATGGAGCCGAAACGGTCTGATATTATCATTAAGAAGCAAGACCCCTTTAGTCAGCAGTCCTGGACGTTTTCTTTGAATTGCACAATGAAGCATCGATAGAACTTCACAGTACGATTCAGAATTCACATTGTCACTTTTCTTCTTGAAATAGGTTAAAAGCACTCCTTGACAATCCCAGAACACTGTCAGCATAACCATCCCTGCTGGTGGCGTTACCTTGAATTTGTGGACACAAGGCGAAGAAGGATATTTCCATTGTATTGAAGCACGCTTTGATTCGGGCTGGAAGTGATGCACCCATGGTTCGTCTCCAGTAACAATCCTGTTCAGCATGTCTTCGCCTTCATCTTCGTATCGACAGAAATGATGCAAGGACAAGCCCAATCGGTTCATTCTGTGTTCCTCCTTCAGTTGTACGGGTACCCACCTTGAGCACACTTTCTTAAATTTTGATCAATCATGCATTATGCTGTATGCTGAACCATGTGAGCAATCTATTGCAGACACCACAGAGTATATCGTTACTCGCCTGTCACCTCTAATCATCTCCTTCATCCGCTGCACGGATACTTCTGTTGCAATCTCGACAGTACGACCAGATCGGATTTCATCAACAATTTCAGAGCGTCTTTGAGAAAATGTTTCTATGCAGCTATGCACCGCTTTACATGACAAACATTTGTCAGCATAAACGGGGAGCATTTCCTTATGAATGTCTTTTGCAGGCAGTCCTTTTGCACGTTGCGCTTTGATTGTACACTCCGTAAGTACAGTCGCCATCTTGTTTATACGCTGCGCATGCGCATGAGACACCTAGAGCCACGTGACGAATGGGAATATAAAGTTTGATGTCGCTGTCAACTAATGACACCTGTAGAAAACAACAACTACATTTACCTGCCATTCCACAGAACTGTGTGACTTACTTATTGAACGAAATCGTACTAAACATAGACACAGTGAAGTGTCCGTATTTAGTTATTTCACAGACACAGCGAAGTGTCCATATTTAGTTTATCTCAAAGAACAGCGATGTGTCCATATTTAGTTTATCTCACAGACACAGCGGGGTGTCCATATTTAGTTTATCTCACAGACACAGCGGAGTGTCCATATTTAGTTTATCTCACAGACACAGCGATGTGTCCATATTTAGTTTATCTCACAGACACAGGGGAGTGTCCATATTTAGTTTATCTCACAGACACAGCGAAGTGACCCTATATAGTTTATCTCACAGACACAGCTAAGTGACCCTATATAGTTTATCTCACAGACACAGCGAAGTGACCCTATATAGTTTATCTCACAGACACAGCGAAGTGACCCTAAATAGTTTATCTCACAGACACAGCGAAGTGACCCTATATAGTTTATCTCACAGACACAGCGAAGTGACCCTATATAGTTTATCTCACAGACACAGCGAAGTGACCCTATATAGTTTATCTCACAGACACAGCGAAGTGACCCTATATAGTTTATCTCACAGACACAGCGAAGTGACCCTATATATTTTATCTCAAAGACACAGCGAAGTGACCCTATATAGTTTATCTCACAGACAAAGCGAAGTGTCGGTATTTAGTTTATCTCACAGACAGCGAAATGTCTGTATTTAGTTTATCTCACAGATACAGCGAAGTGACCCTATTTGCTTTATCTCACAGACACAGTGAAGTGTCCATATTTAGTTTATCTCACAGACACAGCGAAGTGTCCGTATTAGTTTATCTCACAGACACAGCGAAGTGTCCGTATTTAGTTTGTCTCACAGACACAGCGAAGTGTCCGTATTTAGTTTATCTCACAGACACAGCGGAGTGTCCGTATTTAGTTTGTCTCACAGACACAGTGAAGTGTCTGTATTTAGTTTATCTCACAGACACAGTGAAATGCCCATATTTAGTTTATCTCAGAGACACAGCGAAATGTCGGTATTTAGTTTATCTCACATTGATATTTCCGCATTTAGTTTATCTCACAGACACAGCGAAATGTCGGTATTTAGTTTATCTCACAGACACAGCGAAGTGTCCGTATTTAGTTTATCTCACAGACACAGCGAAGTGTCCGTGTGTAGTTTATCTCACTTGGTCGCATGTGTTACACATACCTAACCAGTCTAAGCCGGCTCCGTGGCGAAAGCGTTACGGACGTGGTTCTTGGTCCCGCATTCCCGAGTTCCAAACACAGCTGTGCGAGATTTGGCAGCAGACCGCGTTGTGCTGGATTTTTACGAAATGGTATGGGTGCCGGTCGTTCAGAAAGCAAAACTGCTAAACGCAAGCTTGCCAAGATTATCAACTACAGCAAAAAATTCTGGTTTTTGACTGCAAACGTCCTGTAAAGGATATGCTACTAACTTTTTAAACACATATTTAACTTTTTATGTCCTATTATCAATGGTGACATCTCATCGCCAAATGGAAAAGTGTACTTCGAGGCATGACCAAATAATACCCTAAAAACGTTATTTCAATAACCTGGTCTACAAACCTCCTGAGACCACAACTAGGTGCATGGAATGCATTCGTAAACCAGCCATTTAAGAAACCATAGTCGTCAGTAATTATTTAAACCATGTCAGTAATTATTTAAACCATGTCAGTAATTATTTAAACCATGGATAGATCAACGGATGATATCAAGTCAAACAAAGTCAAGCTAGACTAGAGCGTCATACGGAAGCCACAGAAGAACGGTCAACCCACACAGAACTGGTGACTCAGTCGCTACACGCTGGGGGAGATACCGGGAGAGGATCTAAGCACATATGAATTAATAGTGCGGTGTGAAATGGTGATGATGTGTTGACTAACTAACTAGCTCAACTGGATGACGATTTTTTGAGAAGTGGTTTCAGCAGTCCTATACTGCCAAACGTGTTCTTTTTTGTTTTGTTATTTTTTAATTTTCTGTTCATGATTCTTCTGAACAGCCACGTGTACACTGCCTCAAACGTCTTCGACATTTCGTTGCTGATTGTCCAGCATTCGTATCGATACAGAAGAATAGAGCACACACAACGTTTCTTCTTCTTCTTCTTCTTCTTCCTCTTCTTCTTCTTCTTCTTCTTCTTCTTCTTCTTCTTCTTCTTCTTCTTCTTCTTTTTCTTCTACCCCTTCTCCTCCTTCACCTCCTACTCCTCCTCTTCCTCCTCTCCCCCTCCTCCTCCTCTTGCTTCTCCGCCTACCTACATTTCCATAATTTATCTCAAATGAAGCAGATGTAGATCAGATTGGTTTTTCCTGTTCTGCAGCAGATGATTAGCTGTTATTTTACCAATTCCACAGTTACATTCATCAGTGTCAATAAACATACTTTTGAGTTTGTCCTTATATTTCTGTTATTTTCCTCTTTCATCTTGTCTAGAACGGTGTAAAACCACTTTCAGACCACCATTACAACTATATATATTATCTGACTGACAAAGAGACCGCTGTTTAACTCAAATCTTCTTCTTCTTCTGCATTCATCCGGAGTTTTTTTTTTCTTTCTTTTTCGGACGTGATTGTGACGTTAGGTCGACACATCCGACTTTGCGGGCATTTGTTGACCATGTTAAACTTCCCGGGTACTCACATCTGTTCCGCCATGTTTCATGTCGGCTGGTTGTGGTTTTGTGACCTCAATCTTTCTCAAATAACGAATCAGAAAGACTTGGAATGCTTCGGGCAACAACCGTATAAATAAAACAAACAGCTGTTACTATCCTGTGGGGAAACAACACGCCGTTTGCTCACGCACGCTCATGCACAGACATACGTGGCAAGGTCGAGTAACACGCTTCAAGTATTTCCCCAGAAATTTTCTGACGTAATTTCCAAGTAAACGACTTTTCGCTGGAGAACATTTGTAAATGTTTCTGTCAATCAATCAATCAATCAATCAATCAATCAATCATGTGCCGTCTCCTCAATGAAGGTTGGCTTCAATGGATCTCCAACGCTGTCTGTCTCTCACCTTGACTGTATATTCTGTCAGGCTGATGTTCGTCCATCTCTTGATGTTATCCTCCCACTTCTATCGTTGTCTACCTCTTGCTCGCTTGTCCTCAACCTTGCCTTCCAGTATAGTTTTTATAAGAGTATCATGTCTTTTAACGGGGCCAAAATATTTCACTTGTATCCTTTTTATTTCTTTCATCAACTCTCTCTTTATTCCCAGTTTTTCTAGGACCTCTGCATTTGATTGTTTTTGTTTCCATGAAATACGACCTATTCGTCTGCATATCCACATCTCCAGGGCTTCTATGCGACTTTCTAGTTGCTTGTTCAGTGTCCAGGCTTCCGCGCCATACAGTAGCGTTGAATATACGTAGCATTTGACAATTCTCATTTTAATGCGTTATTAATCTCTCTAGATGTTAATACTGATTTCATGCCGTTGAAAGCATTTTAGGCCATTCCTATTCTCTTTTTGATTTCTCTGTCACTTCTGCCATCATCTGTTATTATATTTCCAAGATAAGAGAAACGTGTTACTTGTTCTATTATCTTCCCGTTTACTGTGATGTTCATTGATGACCTTTCCTTTTCACTGCTAATTATCATAGTTTTTGGTCTTTGGATGTCAATATCTAAGCCACATTCTGCACTGTGCCTGTTTACATGTTTCACTAGGTCTTGCTAGGCATCCCCTATCAAAGGAGAAGTAAGGCGCCTCCTTCCCTCCGCTAGCCTACGGGACACCCTTGGGCAAGGTGGAGTACCCGTTTAGCCCCCCGATCAGGGTTACGTGAAGCCATGGGTGCAGGTGGTGGATGAGGTTGAAGAGCAGCCGACAGATAGTTGTGGGTTATGGTCTCCAGCTTCACGACGGTAGGCAGAGGATCTCTTTTTTTGAGGAGACAATGGCTACGGTCATTGACCAGTATGGTCACTGCTAAGAAGGAAAGCAATGGCAAACTACCTTCTTCACAGATGCCAAGAACATTATGTTTTGCGATATCATCGACATTCAGAGAAACGGCGTAAATGGGTGCTCCATAGGAGCAGCCTCGCCCGGTAGGGATAGTCATGTGCACCAGGTGACTCCAGACCGTCAGCAGGCTATTAGGTGCAAAAGGTTATTATCATTAAAGGTAGGAACCTGGAATGTCAGAAAAATGAATGCAGATGGAAAATTGGATAACATCGCACAAGAAATGGGAAGAAAGAATATTAATATATTAGGAATGTGTGAAACCAGATGGAGAGGGGCAGGGATCAAGACAGGAGAGGATTGTAAGATTATTTATTCTGGAGGAGAAGAACGGCAAAGAGGTGTAGCCATTATGTTGGATCGGCAAACATCAAATTCTATTAAAGGTTATTGGGCTGTGTCAGACAGAGTTCTATTAGTAAAATTAAACGGAAGACCTTTTACAATAAATGTCATTCAAATATATGCTCCAACAAGTGAATGCAGTGAAGAAAGTATAGATGAATTTTATAATGACATGGAGCTTGCTTTGAAGAAATGTAAAAAATCAGAAATAAATATTATAATGGGTGATTTCAACGCAAAAGTGGGAAATCAAGGCGATGGATGCAGTGTAGGCAACCATGGTTTGGGAGAGCGAAACGAAAGAGGATACAGACTTGTAGAATGGGCAAAAGAACAAGAAATGGTTGTAGGAAACACCTGGTTTAAACAACATCCTAGAAGATTATGGACATGGAAGAGTCCAGACAGCAGGATTAAAAATCAGATAGATTACATCCTGATTAGCAGAAGGTTTCGAAATGCGCTAACAGTCGTAAAAACAGTTCCCAATGCAGACTGTTACAGTGATCACAGATTAATTACAGGCACACTGAGGGTAAAGTTAAAGAAAGTCAAGTATACAACCGGAAACACTAAATATGATTTGTGCAAATTGAAAACTGACAAAGAAATACAAGATAATTTCAACATAGAAGAAAAGAACACATTTGACATATTGTATGATCTAGAGATCCTGTTTCAAAATGTGGATGATCAATGGGAAATGTTAAAGAATTCAATCAGTTTAGCTGCAGAAAAAACTATTCCAAAATTAAAGAAAGTGGGTCGTCAGACATGGATGACTGAAGAAATTTTACAGCTAATGGAAACAAGAAGACAGAACAAAAATAATCCTGCCAAATATAAAGAAATTCACAGAAAAGTCAGAACATTATGTAAGGAGGCAAAAGAAGCATGGCTCGAGAAAAATTGCATAGAAATTGAAAAACAACACAACAGTAAAAATACCAAACTAATGCACAAAAGAATTCAGGAGCTTACTAATCAAAGAACACATACATCAGCAGGCTGCCTAAAGACAAAAGATGGAAAAATCATAATAGAAAAAGATCAGATTTTACATGTATGGTCAGATTATGTGAAAAACCTTTATGATGATAACAGAGAAGAACAGTATGATATTCAAAATAATAATGAAGGACCATCAATTTTGAAGATGGAGGTTCAGAATGCTCTTAACCATATGAAATCTGGCAAGACCCCCGGTTCAGACAGCATCACAACAGAAATGATTAATGCTTTAGAAGAATACGGAATAGATAAAGTTACCAGACTCCTGAATACCATATATGATACTGGAGATATACCTCATGAATTATGTAATTCTGTATTTATTGCAATCCCAAAGAAATCAGGAGCCTTGGAATGTGATCAACATCGAACAATTAGTATAATGAGTCACATCACGAAGATTTTGCTTAAGAATTATCATGCAAAGAGTTAGGAAGAAAATACAACCTGAAATAGGAGAGGAACAATGTGGGTTTGTAGAAGGCAAGGGTACAGTAAATGCTGTGTACTATACTGAGAACAGTAATTGAACGTTCTATAGAAGTAAACAAAGATCTACACCTCTGCTTTATTGACTACACAAAGGCTTTCGATAAAGTGAGACATGTCGACATGATAAGGATGCTTGAAGATCTACAAATTGATGGAAAAGACCTTAGACTTGTAAAAAACATATATTGGAAACAACAAGCTGCCATAAGAATTGATAATGAAGTAGGTCAATATCAGCCTATTAAGAGAGGTGTGAGACAGGGATGTGTAATGTCTCCAGATCTTTTTTCCCTGTACAGTGAAAATATTTTCAGAAATATAGAAGATATGGAAGGAATCAACATTGGGGGACGATACATCAATAACATTAGATATGCAGATGATACAGTCTTGATTGCAGACAATGAACAGGACCTGCAAAATTTAGTAGATGCGGTTGTTGCACACAGTGAACAACTAGGGTTAGAATTGAATTGTAAGAAGACACAGATTATGGTCGTCACTAGGAAGGAAGAAATACCACAATGTAATATACAAGTAAATGGGCATATTCTTAAACAAGTGAATCGGTACAGCTATCTCGGAACAGTCATAACATCTGATGGGAGATGCCTTGAAGAGATTAGAACAAGAATTGCCATGGCGAAGGTAGCCTTTTGCAAGATGAAAAACATACTGACCAATAAAAAGATATCAATTGAAACGAGAAAAAGAGTGTTGAAGTGCTACATAGAACCTGTACTTTTATATGGATGTGAAGCGTGGACAATGAGCAGACAAGCTGAAAAACATCTGATGGCTGTGGAAATGTGGTTTCTGAGGAAAATGCAAAGAATACCATGGACAGACAGAAAAATCAATGAACAAGTCCTACAAGAAACAAATGAAGATCGTAAACTGATTAGAGCCATTAGACCTAGACAGTCAAAATGCTTTGGGCATGTTATGAGAAGAAATGAATTGGAGAACTTGGTGACAACTGGCAAGATCGAAGGGAGGAGACCAAAGGGACGACCAAGAATTAAATACCTGGATGGCTTGGCCACATGGCATAGTCGAGACAGAAACACGGAGCTGATCTAGTGAGATGGCAAAACATGACAGCCCACGAATGTCGGCATGGCACATGATGGATGGACTAGGTCTTGCAACTCTTGCTCACTTTCTGCTAGTAACACGGTATCGTCAGGATATCTAAGATTGTTTATGATTCTTCCATTGATGTTGAGTCCAGGCATTTCAACTTGTTTAAAGATTATTTCTGTGTATAGGGTGAAGAGGCTTGGGTACAATACCCAAATCCCTGCCGTACTCCTCTTTTTATCTCTATAGGCGAGGAATAGTTATTACCGCCTCTAATAGACGCCACTTGTTCCCAGTACAAGTTACTAATAAGTCTGATGTCCTTTCCGAATACTCCCATAACTTGAAGGCACGTAATTAGTCGTTCATGTTGTACTCTATCAAAAGCTTTCTTGTAGTCTATAAAACAAACATATATACTTTTTTGAACTTCTATATATTTTTCAATTAACATCCTCAAACAGATAATTGCTTCTCTGGTGCCGCTGTTTTTGCTGAACCCAAATTGTTCTTCAGCTACTTCCTCATCTATTTTATGTTGAATTCTTTCTTGTATTACCTTGAGTAGTATCTTAGTTATGTGGCTCATTAAGCTAATAGTCCAGTAATCATCACACTCAACAGCTCTTGGCTTTTTCGCTAGTGTGATGAAAATGGATGTTTTCAAATCCTTGGGGATGTACCCAGTATTATATATATCATTACATAATTCTGTGATAGTTTCAATGCCAAAGCTGGATAAGGATTTTATCATCTTCTTCTTCTTCTGCGTTCATCCGGAGTTTTTTTTTTTCGGACGTGATTGCGTTGTGCCTTTTTACAGAGCTGCGTTCTTGCGCCGTTAGGCCGACACATCCGACTTCTGCGGGCATTTGTTGACCGGGTTAATCTTCCCGGGGGATTTTATCATCTCTGTTGTTATCTTGTCAGGACCTGCAGCCTTTCTTTCTTTCATCATTTTAATAGCCTTTTTTACTTCAGCTGTTAATATTTTTGGTCCATCTTGAGTGTTAAACAATGTCGGTCTATTGACCCTGTTGTCCCAGAATAAATCTTCTGTGTACTCTGTTCATCTTTTTATTATGCCAGTGTGATTAATTATGATTTCTCCATTCTTTCCTCTGATACAACCGTTTCCTGTTTTATTATTTTTCTTCTTTGTAAATCTTTGTATATGTTCATGTAATTCTTTCGAGTTGTGTTTTATTTCCAGATCCTCTATTTCTTTGCAATGTTTCTGCAGCCGCTCTTCTTTGGCAACTCTGCACATGTGACGTATTTCTCTGTCTATTACTAAATACTCTGGAGTGTTCTTTGCTTTCTTTCATTGAGACATTTTACTCTAGATTTCATCGGTTATCTATAATTTTTTTTTCTTAATAATCTTCACTGGCAAGGTGGTATTTGCAATATGAATACTGGTTTTTACACTTTCCCATTTTGTGTTAATTTTATCCTCGAGATTTTCACGTCGATATTGTTCCATACCTTCAATGATTAGCCCCTCATATCTATGTTTGACTTTAACTAGGTATAGTTGACTTATTTCTGCTTGTTTCAGTGCCGATATATCTACTATTACTAGTATTATCAATTTCCTTATTTCTAGGTTTTTAAGTTTTATTTGTAATTTTAAAACTACAGGATTATGGTCAGAGTTGATATCAGCACCATGTTATATTTTGGCATTTTTAACATTGTTTTAAAATCTATTTCTAATCATAATGTAGTCAATTTGGTTTCTTGTTCTATCTCCAGGGCTTTTCCATGTATACAGTTTCCTAGGGTTATGTTGGAAAAATGTGTTGCAAACAATAAGATTGTTTTCTTCGCAGAACTGTATCAGCCGGTCTCTTCTGTCGTTTCTGTTTCCCATACTATATTGCCCTACTATCTGCTTATATTTATTTTTTCCAACTTTTGCGTTCATGTCTCCCATGACAATTAGGACCTCTGAAGATTTTACAACTTTCAGTGTTTGTTGTGGGTCTTCGTAGTATTCTTCTAGCTGTTCATCACTATAATCAGTTGTCGGAGCATATGTAAGAATTACTATATTGAACGGTCTTGCCTTAATTTTGAGAAGTATCATCCTATCTTTATGAGTTCAGAATTCACTAATATGTTTCTCTAAATCTCGTTTTACTAAAATTCCTACTCCTCTCTCGTGATGATCTCCTCCTGAATTAATGAATACGTAATCTTCTCTCCTTATATAACTTGTATCTGTCCATCTTGTTTCAGATACGCCCAAGATATCTAAATTCATCTTTTTTGCCTCTGCAATAAGATTATCACACTTCCCTGCTTAATATAAGGTGCATATGTTCCACATACCAATTCTCAGACTTCTCCTTCTACTTTTCAGGTAGGTATTGTCAGAATGCATCCTTTCAAGAGAATTTGCGATGCATTCGTCATTATGCACTTCCTTATTCACAATAGGAGTTGTCTCTTCCCTGTGAATATTTACAACAGGGTCATCTCCTGGGGGGCCAAGAAATACCCATATCGCTTTGTTCTTGTTGTTGAATTACCATTGCTGTCTTTGGGATATTACATGGTGAGGTCCCAGTCTCTTTCACGATGGCCAGCCATGTTCACTATCGTGTCTTGAACACGCCTCATGTGTGCCACACACTCTGCTGTTTCGCTTTCGAAGACGTTGATCTATTTAGATTCATCTGCCTTCTCCACAGTCCCAGTCTTTGTGTACTAGGGATGGACATTCCCTTAGTAAGATATTACCCCTACTTCACTCATGTAGTTTAGCCAGTCAGCCAAGGCTGTTGCCCGTGGTGTGGCCACCGCCGTGCACAAGCGGTATTCGTGGAGCCATACATGAGCTAGGTAAAGAGATGGGAACCAAATAGGATCCTGGTCTATCCATTGGCGGTAAAGTCTGCTTTTAATTAGTAAATGTTCTTCATTGTTTCAGTGCTAAGGAGTGTTGTTTGTAAGTATCGTCTGTGTTAACTTACTTCATATTAATTGACCATGTGCAGTAAAAAGCTTGGATCTTATACAGAATATTGATCGGTGCTATAAAAAAATTTCTTGTTTCAAGTTGTATAATTCAGGTAAATATTATGTGTAAAATGTGTTGCTTTTAAATGGTTAATTTCTGTTTTATGCACCTTATTTGTTCTCTCTCCTTATTAAGAAAGACGACCTGTTGATTGACTCTCTCTCTCCCCCTCTCTCTCTCTCTCTCTCTCTCTCTCTCTCTCTCTCTCTCTCTCTCTCTCTCTCTGTGAGTGTGTGTATGTGTGTGTGTGTGTGTGTGTGTGTGAGAGAGAGAGAGAGAGAGAGAGAGAGAGAGAGAGAGAGAGAGAGAGAGAGAGAGAGAGAGAGAGAGAGAGACTGAGACTGGGGTGGGGCAGTACTTGTGGATTATTCAAGTTAATTTTTCAGCCAGATGTCTGGTACTCTCTTTGCACATGCGTGTTCATGCATATTGTTCCGCTGTTGTTTAAGATTAGCTTCATAAGTGATGTAAGAATGAAATAATGGTAATGTATGACAGGAGACAGACAAGAAGGACAGTATGTCAAGATGGGCCGGCATGCCCAGTTCTAAACCCTTTGAAAATAAAGTTTGTTCGTTCATTCATAAGTCTGAATCAACTCCAGAGCAATACTGTCAGGTTTTAACACTCACTCCTTTTGGGTGTTGAACCCAGAATCACCGTGTAAGCTGGTGAATGACTCCATATATTTGTGTGTGCATGTATTTCATTTTCGCCATTTGAGATACTATCCAGTTTGATCCAACAGGAAGTGACTTTTTGTTGACAGATAATGAGATGACACAGCAGACAGCAACAAAAAGCAGGTCCTCGGAGAAAAGCACTACAGAATGGCTGATCATAGTCCTGGTGGTTGTGGTAGTCCTGGTACCACTCTGTGTAGTGCCACTGGGGCTCTTTCTTTGGCACAGACATCGTCTAAGAAAGCCTACAGTTCAGCGACACATGAAGTGTATTGCCACTGGGGATCTTTCTCTGGCACAGACATCGTCTAAGAAAGCCTACAGTTCAGAAATACATGAAGAGGATCATTATCATGAAGCCGGTAAGTGTCTTCACTCTTCTGCCAGATTTGATTTCAAAGTAATAAGTTACAATAACACTTATATAAGAAGCGTTTCTGAGGCATGTTTTTCGTTATTGTTCACTTTATTGTTTCTATGTGACCTTTCACTGAAGCTTCATTTTATTTACTTTTCCTTTTGTTAATTGCACGGTATTTGTAAGCAAATTGTTTTATCTGCATTGCAGTTTTGTTGTTATATTATTTATTCCTATTTGAACCTTGTTCACTGGTCCACACCTGCTGTAGAATGTATGTAGGGGACAACAGATTCCTCTCAAGCCAGATGTTTCACCAGCATTGCATTGTTTTTGTGTTTGTGTTGTATTATATCCTTGATAGAATTATCCATCTGGTACTTGGTACTCCTGTAACTATAGCCATGGAATTTCTTCCATTTGTAAACACCAAATGATAGCTAACTTGGCTTTATTTACTCAAGGTTCGTTAACCATTTCATTTGTTGTCTCTATTTGTTTGATGTTGGGAATGATAGTCATGCTATTTCTGTTTTCTTTTCTCTTTTGAAGTCACCAGCTTTTTATCACAACACATTTTCTGTCGGGTGACTACGTTAATCTGGAAGGTTAAGATCTTGGCAATGTCACCTTCAGTTTACTATATTGGCTAAAGTGAACAGTCTTTAGCGTATTCTGTAGATACTGATTAATGAGAAGGTGAACAAACACAGTGCTAACATATAGATTTAAAAGAAATCTAATCGTCCTGTGTGTGCTTACTATTGCCGGTAGCATTAAAAAAGCTGGAAATGTCACTAAACCAAACCAAAACATGCTTTTCATACCATTTGCCATGAATCACATGCTGTAGCCATTGTGTTATGTTCTTCATAGTGTTAATTTTCTTGTCAGTTGTAGTTTATCTTAAGATTCAAATTATGTGTGCTATTTTGAGGATCTTTGGTTATTTTTATTTAAAATAGTGGCTTGATTTGAAAATAATTCATTGATGCGCCTGTAAAGAACTGTTTCTAATAAATATTTCCTTGCTGTCTTACCCAGGATGACTTATACTACCACAGCAAAGATCCAGATGCAGGTTCCCCACTGATGATACCTCAAATTCGCATTGTTGATGAGCCACACTCTAGCAGTGACAGGAGGAGGCGACTGTCATCTGACTTCACTGACATCTCAGATTATGACCTGCCCCTTGACAGCAAATGGGAATTTCCTACAGAAAGGTGGGCTTGTTTTTATTTTATTTTATTTTATATTTTAATGTTAATTTATTTTTTAATAAGGGAAGTATGGGGGTATACACTAATTAATCTGTAACCAACATAAGAGTTGGCACTCTTCTGAATTCCGGTCCCAAATACAAAGTTAATTATGCAGTGAATAAGTATCCCTTACAGTGCCTCGTTGGTTTATATAACTAACCCTAACCCTAATCACACAATGAGGTCCTGTAAGGGATACTTATTCACTGCAGAATTAACTTTTCATTTGGGACCGGAATTCGGAAGAGTGCCTACGAGTTTATCGAGCCAAGTGGTCATATTTTGAGCCGATCAGGGGTCAGCAAAATATGCTGATAATCCATGTTTAGACAGAAAATTTAATAAAAAAATCATGAACACAATTCACGTGTGTATTTAAATTCACTAACGGAATGCATTGTTTTGAATGTTATAATACATAGAGTAAACACGCTTGATTAGAGTCACAAGACCGCTCTGAAGGTTTTCTTGTGTAAAAGAAAGAAAGGAGAGAAACACTTGACAGAGTTCACATTATCATGTGGAGGTCAGCGTGGCAGAATGGATAAGAGAATTTGTTCGTAACACATCCGGTGTGCTGATGCTGAGATAGTGGGTTCAACCTCCACACTGGCCAGTGGGACTAAAATGTTGACTTCTCTTCCTTGACTTGGGGACATAAATTACAAGTACCTACGAAGTTGGAATGGGTTCGGTTCAGTATTTTGTAATTGGTCAATTGTTCTTGCAGGCTGAAGCTTGGACCCTGTCTTGGAGAGGGAGCATTTGGTCTGATAGTGAAAGCTGAAGCTTGGCCCCTGTCTTGGAGAGGGAGCATTTGGTCTGATAGTGAAGGCTGAAGCTTGGCCCCTGTCTTGGAGAGGGAGCATTTGGTCTGATAGTGAAGGCTGAAGCTTGGCCCCTGTCTTGGAGAGGGAGCATTTGGTCTGATAGTGAAGGCTGAAGCTTGGCCCCTGTCTTGGAGAGGGAGCATTTGGTCTGATAGTGAAGGCTGAAGCTTGGCCCCCGTCTTGGAGAGGGAGCATTTGGTCTGATAGTGAAGGCTGAAGCTTGGCCCCTGCCTTGGAGAGGGAGCATTTGGTCTGATAGTGAAGGCTGAAGCTTGGCCCCCGTCTTGGAGAGGGAGCATTTGGTCTGATAGTGAAGGCTGAAGCTTGGCCCCCGTCTTGGAGAGGGAGCATTTGGTCTGGTAGTGAAGGCTGAAGCTTGGCCCCTGTCTTGGAGAGGAGCATTTGGTCTGATAGTGAAGGCTGAAGCTTGGCCCCCGTCTTGGAGAGGGAGCATTTGGTCTGATAGTGAAGGCTGAAGCTTGGCCCCCGTCTTGGAGAGGGAGCATTTGGTCTGATAGTGAAGGCTGAAGCTTGGCACCTGTCTTGGAGAGGGAGCATTTGGTCTGATAGTGAAGGCTGAAGCTTGGCCCCCGTCTTGGAGAGGGAGCATTTGGTCTGATAGTGAAGGCTGAAGCTTGGCCCCCGTCTTGGAGAGGGAGCATTTGGTCTGATAGTGAAGGCTGAAGCTTGGCCCCTGTCTTGGAGAGGGAGCATTTGGTCTGATAGTGAAGGCTGAAGCTTGGCCCCCGTCTTGGAGAGGGAGCATTTGGTCTGATAGTGAAGGCTGAAGCTTGGCCCCCGTCTTGGAGAGGGAGCATTTGGTCTGGTAGTGAAGGCTGAAGCTTGGCCCCTGTCTTGGAGAGGGAGCATTTGGTCTGGTAGTGAAGGCTGAAGCTTGGCCCCTGTCTTGGAGAGGGAGCATTTGGTCTGGTAGTGAAGGCTGAAGCTTGGCCCCTGTCTTGGAGAGGGAGTATTTGGTCTGGTAGTGAAGGCTGAAGCTTGGCCCCTGTCTTGGAGAGGGAGCATTTGGTCTGATAGTGAAGGCTGAAGCTTGGCCCCTGTCTTGGAGAGGGAGCATTTGGTCTGGTAGTGAAGGCTGAAGCTTGGCCCCTGTCTTGGAGAGGGAGCATTTGGTCTGGTAGTGAAGGCTGAAGCTTGGCCCCTGTCTTGGAGAGGGAGCATTTGGTCTGATAGTGAAGGCTGAAGCTTGGCCCCTGTCTTGGAGAGGGAGCATTTGGTCTGGTAGTGAAGGCTGAAGCTTGGCCCCTGTCTTGGAGAGGGAGCATTTGGTCTGGTAGTGAAGGCTGAAGCTTGGCCCCTGTCTTGGAGAGGGAGCATTTGGTCTGATAGTGAAGGCTGAAGCTTGGCCCCTGTCTTGGAGAGGGAGCATTTGGTCTGGTAGTGAAGGCTGAAGCTTGGCCCCCGTCTTGGAGAGGGAGCATTTGGTCTGGTAGTGAAGGCTGAAGCTTGGTCCCCGTCTTGGAGAGGGAGCATTTGGTCTGATAGTGAAGGCTGAAGCTTGGCCCTGTCTTGGAGAGGGAGCATTTGGTCTGGTAGTGAAGGCTGAAGCTTGGCCCCTGTCTTGGAGAGGGAGCATTTGGTCTGGTAGTGAAGGCTGAAGCTTGGTCCCCGTCTTGGAGAGGGAGCATTTGGTCTGGTAGTGAAGGCTGAAGCCATGGGTCTTCTGGGTAATAATTCCAGTACTACAGTGGCAGTGAAGATGTTGAAAGAAGATGCCACAGACCGTGAAATGATGGATCTCATTTAAGAAATGGAGACAATGAAGCTTATAGGAAAAAATAAGAACATTATCAATCTGCTTTTAGCTGTACCCAGCGAGGTTAGTTCTGCTAATAACGATCGCATACAGTTCACTGCAGTTAATATAGAGAAATGGTGTTTTAGCCTGTTCTGCTTATTATGAAATGAATATAAAGAACCACCTTCGCATACCATTCAGCTATGTTCAAGATGCGATGCAAGGCCCATATTTTCCAGATGGCCAGTCTGCACTGGAAAGGTGCTGTGGTCTATCTCACGCCAGTTACCTTACGAAACGTGTAGGGAATATAACATGGAAATTAGCACAAGTAAAACAGAGGTAATGACTATAACTAAAGATAAAAAACAACAACAATTCACCTAAACGAATATCTCTTGAATGAAGTAAAGAGTTTCGAGTACCTAGGAAGTATAATATCCATCAAATGGCAAATCAGAAGACGAGATCGAAAATAGGTGCAATAAGGCAAACCAACTGTAGCATGATGGAACAGAATTCCCCATTCCCAGCCCGACACATTCATAAAAATACTTTAAGTCTGAACGGGGACCATCCCAGATAGAAGGGCTATTATTAGATCGAATGTTCCAGAACGAGTTAGGGGAGGCAGCGGTATGCGCTTGCCTTTTCATTGGCTAATAAGTAATGAGCCCACACTATTCACTGGGCCACATTTGAATATCCAATTAGTTGAGCGAAGATTCCAACTGGAGCGGTAGCTATTTTGTGATGTGGGGACGCAAAAATGCCCTTAAAGATTCAATAATATATTGTTCTCTGGAATAACAGGTACCACTTTAAAACATACTTTAATGTTGTAGTTGTGCCTTGTGAACGAAAGAGAAGAATATAAGAGTATTTTATGAATAAAATGTGAAAAGTGAAAACCAGAACTTCTGTGCGCCAGAATTCTGAATATTGCTTCTTCAACCTTGACATGTCTTTCACGCTGTATACTCCAAGTGCATATCAATCCCTTGTTGTGACTGGTTGCGTATGCTTGATGAATGTATAGTACACTCATGCAAATTCGCAAACCCAAACCCCTTGTGCATTCTTCATGCCTAGGATGACTTATTCTTAAATCAACTGTACCTTTGCTCTCGCGATTTAACATATGGCAGTCTGAATTGGAATGAGTGCTGTAAACATGTACAAGTTCCTTTGTAAAACGCTGAGAATGTTGGAGTGAGTGAGTTGGTGATTTAATAAATAGCCTCTCACATCTAGTGGAAGGAAAGATGCTTCAATATCCATCTGTAAACAGGTTGTATGTGGCACGCCAGAATTGCTAAGTCCATGTGATGCCTAGATGGCTACATTACGCTCAGGAGAATTAATACAATTTCTCCCTGAAGTATTACACTATTATCTCTACTGTTGGATGGTTCATATAAACTAGTTCCTAAGAGAACCATAGGTGTGTGAACCTGTGTCTCAGTTGGCTGAATATAATGTATGGCTCATGCAAATTTACAAGGACTAAACATGTTTTTCCACATATGTGCTTGGTGCATATGTAGAACCATTGCTATGCAATTGAGCTTCTGTTACCGACTGTAGTGGACATGAAAATTACTCAGTGGGGAAACAGCACATGATGATGATAAAGATGATGTTCCTGTGAGTCAGGTCTGTCTGAGGAAGGGGTGAGGTCTGGCCTTGCTGAGTGAGTGTATATGGAATAGGACATTCATGCACCAACATCACAGCCATAGGAATGGATGTCTGGTCTGCTAATTGGGTAAATGCCATTAGTTAATACATAATGCATATTGCAGTTGTAAATGCCTATTTTCCATTTCCCTTCACAATGCCTGTCCCATGTTGCTATGTCACAATGATTGCTGTACTGTGTCTGGTCCTCCTTGTGCCCAGGTCTACTGTGGTTCAAACATGGTGGAACTTAGACCACATAAATGCTTGTAATTGTGTTAAGCTACCCTGTCTCAGCATATAGTCTTGTGATTACCACAGTACATCACAGTGAAATTCACTACATCATCAACCAGGAGAGGTGTCTTTGGTCAACATCCTCCCTGAACATCCCCATCTCCATCTGTGTATGCTAATGTATGATAACATCATCTTTTAACAAACGTAAAGAGATGTTGTGCCATTTTGTATATTGACAGAGAACAGGAGGATGGAGGAGAGGCTTCCATATATCATCTGGGACAACTAAACAGAAGTCCTAGATCCAGAAGTGACTCCCTATCAAAATGCAGGAAAATCAAAGAAGAATTTTCTCTCAGCTCTCAACAGCTGAATGCACAAATGGGAGCATAACACAATCTGAAGCACTACAAATGTGGTGAACTGGACAGTGATCTTTGAGTCAATCAAATGTCATCTGAGAACTAAACAACAAGTCTATGGTGGTTAACCGCATTCAAGACGTCTGGTGAAATGACTGGGACAATGGATTGTTTAGCTAGGACTTATCTTAGTTAATCTCCAGCCTGGTGCTCACACAGTGTTTTCAGAATGAAGACTTGCAGAGGAAGTGAGATAGACTGAGGAGAAGGAAGAAGACTGGGACATAGTTGTATCTTAGATCTTCCTCTACAGGAAAAGTAGACCAACATCCTAAGTCTCAACTTCATGAACAGTCAACTCACCAGTGAAAGACAAGGCTGTAGCTTTTCTTCACACTGTGACAGTAGGGGATAATTAGTCAGACTTGGAAAATCATCATGGGGGAAAACTGCAACCTCAGCTGTCCAACACCCATCATAGGTGCTAAAAGGATTAAACAGACCAGTGGAGCAGAAGGTCCCTATGCTTGCCCCAGGTTATGGCTTATCTTGGTTTTCCCTCATTAACAGTAGAAGAAAAGATAAAAGTCAATGGTGTAGTGGTGATTAGAGAGGAGAGGAAGAGGAGAATTTATTATTGGGTGGTGGAGTAAAGGGGAGGTGGTGTATCTTGTTTCTCTACATGCATGTGTGGACATATTTTTATGCATTTTCTATGCAATAATTGAAGTGTTGACATGACAGGAGATGAGACAATGGTCATCACTCGACTCACCATCAACTCAATAAATTGTGTATTTAATGAATCAGTGTTTTAAGTACATGTCTCAAGAGAATGTCTTGTACAGTTGCTGTCAAGTGTTGTCTCTGGTGACTGTCTTAAGTGCTGTGGTTGATTATACATATTGTGAAAAGTCTTGTATAGATGTTGTCAAGTATCTCTTATGATGTAAGTCTTGTACAATGGCTGGTGTACACAATTCCTTGTGAATGTATGTCCCACTTTTGTCAAGAAACTGTCATGTAGATGTCTTGTCCAACAGATGTAATGTACAGTTATTGTTGAGTTTGTCTACAAATAATTGAATCCTACAATCCCAAAGAAATGGGACAACCTGATATAGGTCATACTGACAAAATAAATAAGAAAGATCTATGTGACGGACGAACAGCACACTGGCAACATTATGTTGAGTGAGAGGGATCCTCAGTTGTACAGGCGCTAATAGTTCAGATCTTCTCTGGCCTTGGGTGAACTATTTTACTTCTTTTATAAATTTCTGTGTAGATACATAGTGGTCTCACAGTGGGGGTTTGAGCCAAAGAAAAATGTTCTCCAAAAAAAGGCTATTGCGGGAATGATTAGCTCATTTGAGTGACCCCTAGACAAAACGTGCTAAATCATATCCTTTATCTTGTTATTTATTATTCAAGATATATCTCCAGAGAACCCTACTAACTAGGTCCTCTGTCAACTATCAAATTTGTCACACCAACTCATTGGACAAATGGCACCAATACTAAAGAACACACGTATATCAAAAGTTACTAAGAAAGCACATTACAACACAATCTTCCTACTAACTCCTATGCTACCAATGTCAAACCAGGACAATGACAGAAAAAGAGAAATGAAAAATTACAGCAACAGAAATGAGATTCCTGAGAAGAATACTCAGTGTATCAAGAATAGATCAGATCAGAAATGAAAAGAAAAAGAAATCAGGACTAAAGTGGGGTATATAGCAGCTCTTGATTTCATTAGAAGGCAGCAAGTCAAATGGTTTGGCCATGCAAGTAGGTTACCAACTAACAGTATACCACAACAAGCAATGGTGTACAGACCAAATGGAATCAGAGGAAGAGGCCGACCACATAAACGATGGACGGATGGAATAGCAGAGTCCATGGGAATATCGATATATGAAGCTCATAACTGGGCACTCTCCAACTTCACACTATACTTCACCTAGACACGGAGGTACAAGAGGAAACTGATGAGATGAGATGAAATGAGATGAGATGAGATGAGAGGAGGCATTTTGCAATGAAAACTTTCTGTGTGATGATATAGCCAGCGAAATGCCAAATCTCCTGTGTAACCTCTGAAATGCATGGAAGATTACAATATTCTATTTTCCGCTTATGGGCCCAGGTAACACACAGGAAATGCGTCCACTAAATTTGTTGTAGCATTCGTGAATGTGAACCTAAAATGCCCAAACTCAGCAAAGTCAATCAGCCTGAAATTCTCAGTTGGATTGCTCCAGACATTGTGTCCCCTGATTATCTCTTTGGTCTGCATATTTGAAATGACAATTTGCTTGCAACGAACTTAAAATATTGAGAAACAAAATGGGGAGAGAACGTTTTTTGATCATCAATTTGTACTTTGTTTTTAAGATAATAAAATTAAATTAACGAGATTTATGATGTGCCTTCGTGTTCCTGTCATGTTTGCTACTATATTGTTCAAAATTGTCTGAGAATGAGTACATAGATTTATGTCTTTAATAAAATGTTTTGCTTTATGTTAGAACCGGTCTCTGTGGCTGAAGGGCTTGCGAACGCGGTTTGTGAGCCCGTATACCCGGGTTCGAAACACGGTGGTGCTGGTTTTTTCGAAAAAGGTATAGAGACCGGTCGTTCAGAAAGCAATGGCAAACTACTGAACGTAACACTTGCCTAGTACATCAACAGCTGCTGAAAATGCTGGTGTTGACTGCAACGTCCCGTAAGGGATACGCAACAATTTTTTTTTTTTTTTTTTTTTTTTTTTGTTGTTGTTGTAATGTTAGACTAAATGCATAGTCTTTTTCTTCACCCCAGTTTTGCCTTTCAGAAATAGATTAGAAAGAGCTATCTGGTCAAAGCTCTGTTATGTACTTCATATATTGATTTATTTTGTTGTTTCGGGATTTGAGGTTTTAAAGATTGAGCACAACCGACTACTGGAACTCTGATCGTACTCTAGCACCAACCTTAAGCCTTGTCCACGTCAGTCTGGAAGCACTAGACTCGAGTTTCGCTCTCGTTTGAGCTCGTCAGTAGTGCATATCCCTGACTGGACCCGTGATCGAACTCCGGATCACTGGCGTGTGAGGGATGTTTGCAACCACTGACCACACGACTTACGCTGGACGCGACCAACTATCATGCTAGTATAGCACAACGTCACCCATTGTAGGCTGTAGCTCAAGACTTGCACGATCACCGCCAATGACATCAGGCTCACCCGGCGCCTAAAGTCCAGCAAGCAATAATCATACTGATTTACTGCCAGATCGAGAAGACCTGATCATTCGGGGCTACATCGATTGACGGATGTTAGTCGCGGCGATCGGGCAAGTTATGAGCTACAGCCTACAATGGGTGACGTTTGTGCTATTCTAGTATGGTAATTGGTCACGTCCAGCATGATTCACATGGTCAGTGGTTACACACCCGCCTTACACGCCAGTGATCCAGAGTTCGATCCCGGGTCCAGTCAAGTATATGCACTGCTGACGAGCTCAAACGAGAGCGAAACTCGAGTCTAGTGCTTCCATTCTGACGTGGACAAGGCCCAAGGTTCGTGCCGGAATACGATCAGCGTTGCCGGTAATTGATTGTGCTCAGCCTTTATACTTCATGTATAGCATTATGTTGTAATCTCAGATATTTCATCCTGCCATTATTTTACAGGGATACCTTGATTGATTGATTGATTTAGGAATCGACATCACAGCATTCGGGGCATTCCCATACGTGCTCCGTCCCCATCCTTAGCAGCCAGCGAAGAGTTCCAACACTAATAGTACCAGTAGCAATCTGATTATAAGTCCGTCTCGCCTTTCCTTTGAACGTTGAGCGTCGGCCAGATCCCTTCGTCACTCCTCGTTGTCTCATTCTTGCCAGACCATGGTAATCCATTTGCTCCTCCGAGGTGTGCACGTGCTCCCACAAGGCCGCAACCACGTCTGCCTTGTCATGTATCAATACTCCACCAAGTTCTGCAGAGCCAGCCAATCTGTTCGCCTGTTCATTTCCCAGCACACCGGCATGCCCCGGAGAAAAGATCCAGGCGATACTTGTCACCCGTGACCTCCGAAGCGAAGCAAGCCACTCCGCACGAAGTCTGCCCGTCCTCACCCTCGTCAGCATGCTTTCTGAGTCAGTTACAATAACGATGTGTGTGTGTGTCGTATTCTCCATCCAGCGGAGAGCCGCAGTGACTGCCTCCACTTCCATTCTTAAGGGATGCCTTTGCTTTAATACAATATTTTGCTGTGTATTAGACTAAATTAAGAGTCAATTGCACAGTAGTGAAAATTTGTGAAAATGTGTACATTTCAACTTAACTTAATTTTGTGATAAATGTGTACATTAGTTTTGTTCTCCACCAGCAAAGCACACGGATAAAACTTATGTCATTTATTTCCAGGACCTTTATATGTTATCGTCGAATATGGCAACTTATATATAATATATAATATCCTTATGGCAACTTGCGAGACTTCTTAAAGACTCATCGACCACCAGGTTCAAGTGATCCTCCAACATCAACAGCATATGAACAGCCCATTCTGTCTTGTAATGGAGCTCTCAAGACATTAACACAGAAGGATTTAATATCGTGTGCTTTCCATGTTGCCGGAGGCATGGATTGCCTATCATCTAAATGGGATTGCCATTATTATTTCTGCACGTGTGTGTATATTTCGTTTAATCCCCCTGTTGCTTTTATCTGAGTCCCTCGTTGAGGGGATCTGGACTTTCATGCATATGTTATGGATGGTGGTGAGTTAAAAACTCAGTTACAAAGTTTCTCAGCAGTTTTTAATTTGTTTTTCCAAACAATGCATGTTCTTTGTAGCTCCTAGTGGCTGTTTACATGAAGCCCATAAGCAGGCACTCTCCCGCTGTTTATACTTCACCTCGACGCTGCAAGGTACAAGAGGAACATGATGAGATTAGATGAGATGGGATGAGATGAGATGAGATGAGAGAGTGGCTGTTTATGATTTATTCGGCGGCAGTTTTATATTCAATTGTCACTGTTTTCTGAACAAGAAGTCATCATTTAAGTCCAACTGAATGATGTATGAAACAAACCCACTACTTGACCATTCTCTGCTGTACTGAATTGTAACTAAATGCATCATCCATCGTGTGCCATACCGATAAGCGTGGGCGGTCATGTTTTGCCATCTCACTCGATCATCAGAGTCATGGATCAGATCCGTGTTTCTGTCTTGACCATGCCACGTGGCCAAGCCATCCAGATATTTACTTCCTGGTCTTCCCCTTGGTCTCTTCCCTTCGATTTTGCCAGTCGTCACCAAGTTCTCCAATTCATTTATTCTCATAACATGCCCAAAACATTTTGACTGTTTGCGTCTGATGTCTCTAATCAGTTTACGATCTTCATTTGTTTCTGGTAGGACTTGTTCATTGGTTTTTCTGTCTGTCCGTGTATATTATTGAATTGTAACTACTGAGCTTTAATTAGAAATTGTCATCATCATCACATCTGTTTATGAGAATCCTGTTACTTTCACACCATTATTTTTGTCTGTAATTTCTCTTCCAGCTCTATTTGGTGGCTTTTTCTGTGTTCAAGTATATTTCTGTTTATACTTCTGCCGGTCTTTTGGTACAGGCTGGTTGCCGTCATGTCAAGGGTCTTGTAAAGAAGAAAAAATCTATTGAACTGAAACCATCTCGGTATTTCAGCTTTCATTCATCTATTAGGACTCCATTTGTTTGTATGTACTACTACATTGTGATTACTGTTGATGGTGTTGGGATCTTAGTGCAGACCTAATCAGTGAAGTCCTATGTGCTCTATGCATGGATATTTACAAATACCATCTTGGTTTACTTCTGAAATTTGTTTTATTGGTTATGACATTTTACAAAAATATTTATTCTCATCTATTCTCTCTAAACTTTATACTTTAGTTTTAATTACTGTATATCCGAATTTGGAAAAACAAAGGCAGCAAAATAGACTGCACACAATACAGAGGCATTTCCCTTTTGAGTCATACTGGGAAAATATTTTGCAAAATTCTTGATAAAAGATTACGAACTACTATAGAACCCCAGCTAAGCAAAACACAACTTGGATTTAGGAAAAACAGGATGCACAGATGCCATTTTTGCTCTTAGACAACTTATAGAAAAATCAATCGAATTTAATGAAACACTCTACTTAGCCTTTGTCGACCATGAAGAGGTCGATCATGTAAACGATGGACGGAGGGAATACAGACTCCATGGGAATATTGATACATGAAGCCCATAAGCGGGCACTCTTCCGCTTTTTATATTTCATCTCGACACCGCAAAGTACAGGAGGAAGGAACGTGTGTGATGAGATGAGATTTCTATATGTGTGGTAGTTGATGTTATTAATATGTCCCATGCATTAATTTTGTTTTAAAACAGTTGAAACTTCGTCTTGCTTTAGCCTGTAATTCAATAATAATAACTAACTTTGAACATACAAATATAACGTTTATCTGCTACTGGTACTATTGCTGTTGGAACTCTTCGCTGGCTGCTAAGGATTGTGACAGAGCGCCTATGGGAATGTCCCGAATGCTGTGATGTCGGTTCCTAGATCAATCAATCAATCAATCAATCAATCACATTTATCTTTTTACATTGTAGAGTTCATCCTTTTAGTGTAGAATAAAAATGACATATTTGTGTGAATATTTTTATAATGTATACATCGAGATCTAGCATCCAGAAATGTTCCGGTGGCTGAAGATGATGTCCTCAAGCTGGCTGATTTTTGTCTGACCCGAAACCTTCAATAGTTTGATTATTACAGAAAACCCACAGATGTAAGCACTGAGGACCCATGTCTGTTCTCGGCATCTTACAGGTTTTTTAGATCTTGAAAATGTTTGCTTACTTTTGACTCATTTTGTGCCAAGCAGTTTACTTGCATTTACTGGCTACTCTTTGCATTCTTTTTTATTATTCTTTTGCTCCATCCAGTTGTAACATTAACGAGCTCTATCCCAGTTAAGGGAAGTGATGAAAGAAATGGTCTTATTATTGTAAATTTAATATCATACAAACACTCTACAATGAGCAAAAAGCAAAGACAGGTGTGCATTTTGTTCACTTATGTTTCACTTATGCACTGAAATCAATATAAAGAATGTTTGAGAAAATATTGATGTGGAACAATATGAAATTCCAGAAACTGTGATATGCTGATGACACAATATTACTATCACCACAATAGGGATTTCTCTCGCATCAGACATCTATCCTTCATGGAGGGTGACAATTATGTAGAACCTGTATGCATTTTGCACACATTAAGAGAACTCTGGCAGGCGGATATCAATAAGAGCAGGTTGAATAGACTGCTGCCCAGATTAAATTTCTGAATAAATAACCTATCCATAAACAAATATTTATAACACATTCTGGTGTAAACACATTTGGGTCCTTCCAGGGCTATGAAGTTCATGAATTGTGCCGTTATTCCTCTGGTGTGGTCTGTGGTAGAGACTGAGCACTTATGGAGGTATGTGTACAGTGAAAAGGATCGATTACCAAACAGCAAATCAAAACTGCATCTGATTTTGTGTCAGTGATATATTCTGTAAGTATGCAGAGTTTCAAGTGTGGATAGTTCACTAACTTGCCGACACAGGGAGTCCAGAATCAAATCTCCAACTACAATGATTGTCTTCTCACAGACTGATTAGAGGGTAATACAAGATTAACCTGTGGGAAAGACTGCAAAGAATGAGGCTGATCTCATCTTATTAAGCAGTCATCTAGAATATTTGAAATCCTACCATTTCTTTTCCAAACTCCTTTTTTCAGGGAAGATTACCAGGTCAAGTGGATGACACCAGAGGCATTGTTTTACAGGAAGTACACATCAAAAAGTGACGTGTAAGTGGTCTTAATTGTTCTTTGCCCTTTAACTACACAGACATTGTTGAATTTTTCTTAGATGAATTAGTAGAGAGAGAGAGAACGAACGAACGAACGAACAAACTTTATTTTCAAAGGGTTAAGAATTGGGCACGCAGGCCCGTCTAACATTCTGCCCTTCTCTCACTCTCTTTCATGCATTATTTCATTTACACATCATTCAAGGCTAACAGAGAACAGCAACAATAAAAAAGATATGCATTATAAAGGCATGGGCAAAATGCGAACATCAAAACTACACGACACAGTAAAATTATATAATGGCCTGACACTTGTTATTAGCCATGTGGAATATACTGGCCTACCAAAAGGGGACTGGCTGTTATACTAGGGTTTTGTTATTATTATTATTATCTCTATTATTAAGGGGGAAGATAATCCGTACTGAGATAGTGTTCGAGTAATTTGCGATTATATGAATAGGGATTGGTGATGTCTTTGATTTCTTGTGGAAGATTGTTCCACAGCTGAGCTGCAGAGTACGTTAAGCTTGTTTTGTATAAGTCAATCCTAGGCTTCGGAATGTGTAATATATTTAAACGTTTACTGTGTCTAGCATTATATTTAAACAATGGCCAAAGGTAATTTGGAGCATTCCGATGCAGGATTTTGTGAATTAGTTTAGCTTTATTGAAAAGCAGGCCGTTTGCGGAGTGGTAGTAACTGAAGGCGTTTATACAGGCTAGGATTGTCAGAATAATGTTTGTTATAAATTAGACTCATGGCCCGTTTCTGGAGTGAGTAAAGTCTCTTGGTGTTTGTATTAGAACAAAACCGGGGGGAACCAAAAAAATTGAAAGGGA
>JACEFZ010016527.1:77500-90000 GCA_014155875.1 Cepaea nemoralis | reverse complement strand
TTCGCTGTTTGTTTAGTGAGCGCTTGAACGTGAGGATTAAAGGTTAGGTTTCTATCAATGATGAGGCCTAATGTTTTGTGCTCAGTTACACTTTCTACTGGCATGTTATCGATGTGAAGTTGAAGTGATCTGTGTGAATTTAGAGTCTGAAGTCTTTGTCTTGTTGTTAATAACATAGATTTTGTTTTAGTGATGTTAATTTGCATACGGTTCGCATAGCTCCACCTAACTACATTATTTAATTCTTGTTGCAAAGACGACTCCAGCAAATTACTGCTTTCAGCGTTTGTATACACTGTACAGTCGTCTGCAAATAGATCGCAGGACGACGAAAGATGCAAAGGTAGATCATTAATATATATGGCGAATAATAGAGGGCCAAGAATAGAGCCTTGCGGTACTCCAGTATTGAAGGTAGTGGTTTGGGACAGAGATTTATTGCATGAAACTACTTGCTTTCTGTTTGACAGAAAAGATGTTATTAGCGTCACAACATTAGGGCCAATTTTCATTGTCTCTAGTTTTTTAATTAAAATGGCATGGTCTATCATATCAAATGCTTTTCTGAAATCGATAAACACAGCTCCACATAGATTGTTGTTATTTATATTATTGGTGCCAATTTTCTATCATGTTTGTTAGGGCCGTATATGGCAAGAATATTTTGGTCGAAATCCTGATTGACTGTCAACTATAAGCTTGTTGCTATCTAAATACTGTAATGTTACCTTATGGATGTGTTTTTCTAGTGGTTTTGATAGTGATGATAGTAAAGAAATGGGTCTATAACTGTTCGGGAGACCATTGTCCAATGAACCAGATTTAAGGAGAGGATACACTTTAGCGATTTTGAGAGCTGATGGAAAGTGACCTTTGGTGATACACTGATTATATACATAGGTTAGTGATACACAGATCACTGGCGCAGCACAGCGGAGAATCCGACTGCTGATTCCATCTAACCCAGATGAGTTTGTGTTTTTTAGTTTACTGAGGTAAATGAGTACTTCAGTGACTGTCATTAGCGGTATGTCAGAAAGGATATCTCGGGGGCATCTAGTCTGGCAAAACGATGACAGTAAAGATAAGTTGCAAGGAGAATTTGGTATTGTAGCCTTCAACTGATCTATGTCATTCTGAAAAAAAGTTACTGAATTGGTCGCATGAAATAGGATTTGATGGTGATGAATTTGAGTAGTTATGCTTGTTTGTCAGGTGTTAATTGCCTTCCATATGTCCTTACTATTTGTTTTATCCATGACTAAGTTCTTAAAGTAATTTTTCTTTTCTTTTCGTATGGTATATTGAACTTGTTTCTAAGAGTACGGTATGTGCTGAGATCCCGCTTTTTATGTGCCTTATCTCTGTCTCTCATAATTTCAAGAAATTTCCTGGGTGATCCAAGGTGGTTTGACGTGATGTTTTACTCGAACTTCCTTGATTGGCACATGTCTATCAAACACATCAATAAAGATCTTAATCCAGGATTCCAGAGCATCATCTGGGTCTGGAAGCTGATAAACATTGTTTAGAGGTGAACTGAGCAAGTCCTGTAAAAAATGCGTTTTGGTTGAAATTTTTGTAGCTTCTGTATTTTACAGTTATGTGTTTATGTTTAGGAGTTTTAATTCCTCTTTTAGACCATGTGCAGCATATTGGGTAGTGATCGCTCATTGCACAATTGGGCACGGTGTATTCTATGATGTTGTCCGAGCAAGTTACATAAATGTGATCTATAAGTGTTGAAGATGAGTTTGTTACTCTAGTATCTTGTTTTACTATTTGTTGGAAGTTGTATGATGCAAATTATATTTCCCAGATTATATGGGATTTGTTGGTGTCAATGTTAAAGTCTCCGAGTAGTATAATTTCTTTCCCGGAAGCGAAAACCACATCCATCATGGTAGTGAAGTTTTCGTACCAAACGTATCCAGCCCTGGGATTTCGATAGAGGCAGCCAATTATCAGGGGTGTGATGTTTCGAAGTTTTAACTCCAACCAAATACATTCTATTTCGCAAGTTTCAAAGTCTAGCCTACGGTGAACATTTAGTAGATTAGAAACATAGGCTACTATGCCTGTCTCTTGTTTCCTACAGGGATCTCTTCTAAACACTTTGTACCCTTTAAATAGAGATGTCCTCATCTGAAATGTTTTCATTTAGTCTACTTTCACTAAGGCCGAATACATGGAAATTTTGATTAAGAATAGAAGATAACTCTGGCAGCTTGTTGAATAAGTTACATATGTTAAGTGTCCAAAATGTATTCCTGATTTATTGAGCCAATGTTGCCACTTCTCAGACATTTCACCCAAGAAGTAAGTGTAAATTAGTCAAAATTAGGTAAAAATACAAGATCATAAAATACACAATTACATTAATTTGCAAAATACCAGTAATAGAAATCGATATGTAAATTATAACGATATAACTAATGAGACCAACAAGTATAGTGCAAATACAGAACAAAAGAATTAAAGCGTCATGAAACATACAATTACGTAGCTCGAACTACTTCGCAAGCTATGTAACCAGCTGCTATCAGAAAGAATTAATAAATGACTATACAAGTCAATTGTCCTGTTTTAAAGTTGGGTATCCCACACGGGAGATAAAACTCTAAATAGTAAGCAGTTAAAGTTCAAGGAGGAAGCTCTTTTTCTGGTATATTGCGTATAGGGCTCAGTGTTTAATACATATCCTATCTTACAGGTCTGTATTGTAGAGACATCATAAAAGCTTGATTCAGTGCGGCCGGACTAAATTGCATCAAGTGTAGCAGTTCTGGATTCCAATGATGCGGAACCTGTTGTTGTCTGATATGTGACCCATTTTTGGCGTAAAGTTCTGGACCCCAATGATGCGGAACTTCCTGCTGTCTGCTAGGTGGCCCATTTGTGGCGTGAGGGGGATGTGTCAAAGTGGTATTACTGCCGTGTGTGTGTGCCGATATTTGCAACGCAGGCTCCTTGCAGGGGAGGGCAGGAAAACTATTGTGGTAGTTATCTCCTTCCCGTGCTAAGATGGGGGTAGGAAGGATGGGTTGGTTTATTCTTGGTAGCATGTGTGATTCTGAGTGGCCGGAGGTCGAGGGTCAGATGTCAGCAGACGTTTACCCTGGTGAAATGGGGGAGTTTCGACTGGCCTGGGTTGGCCTAGGTTCTTCAGAATTTATCATTTGTGTGTTGGTCAGGTTTTTTGCCCTTTCAGGATATTTAATGTTCTTTGCAAGAAGACTAGTTCCTAATGTTGTTGTGTGTATTTGGTCTCTATACAATCGTTTCCTTGGTGCTCCTGTCTGTGATGTGAAGAAGGGTGTGTTGTTGATAAAGTGTACACGATACCGATTGCAAAATGTCTCTAGGGTGTTATTGTTTATGTCGGCCAATCGACGTTGAGAGCCATAACTTGGTGGTATGATGGAGGAGAAAAAAACTGTAGAATTTGGGAAAGTGTAACGTAGTAAGTCAAGTAGTGTTCTTAACTGAGAAATTGTTATACTTTGGTTTTTCATAGTGTCTTGTATTCCTGTATGAATCGTTGTTTTTCTAATGGCTGTATTAACCTCCAGTTTACGTATACTGTTTGTTAGTCTTTCTACTCCTGCACCTGGAAGCTGAATTGTTGCGGCTTTGTCGGTGTCTGATATGGACATGCGGTCGCTGTAAATTCCTCCAATCAAAGAGTCGCCAATTATCAAGTGGGTGCAGTCAGCCGGTGTTTTTCTGTGTATGTTGGGTTTCTGACACGTCTTGCACGCTGTTTCTGCCATTGGTGACAATCCAGCTGTAGTCTGTCTTCTTGAATATTATCAGATGTTTCTTGAATGTGGGCGAATTCTCTCGGCAATGCTCTGTCGTCCAGGCTGTTGTTTGATAGTTGCTCTTGTAATGCTTCAAATCTATTGCTGACCTTACTTCGATAGGATATGTTGAGTGCTGTCGAGCAACATTTTCTATTTGCTGATGTGTTTTGGTTGACTGAGTAATTGACGCGCCTACGACTGGTTCTGTACTTCTAGACTATCTGCGTGTGCTGCCAGGTCAGTAGTGGGCGAGCGTTGTAACGTCTCAACGGTGTGTTTTAGTTTCACATTTTCTTCTCTCAGGAGAGTCACCTCTGACTTGAGGTTGTTATAGTCACTAATGATCGTGGCGATCTTGTTTGTGTTGTCAGAGGCGGCATCAAAAAGTACTTTCAGGTCTGACTCTAACTTTTTAATATGCTGCTGACAGACGCACGAGTGTTGGTTAGTAGCTGGTCTATCATCTAGTACCGATGGTGCAACCTCTATTTGATTTGAATTTATTTCATTTGGTTGTATACTGTCTTCTACACACATACTCATCGGGTACTCAATGGCTAGCAACACTGGTCGGTTAGAAGTTTCATTCATGTTGTCGCTGTGCTGAGTCATGGTTTGTTGGACTATGTGTCATTATGGCCTGATGCTGTAATGGCTACAGCTTCAGATTGTGTAGGTTCGCCAGCCACTAGCATGCTGAGATCGGCAGGTGTGTTTAGTGAGTCACCTATTAATTTCTGTGCTGTCTGTTGAATTTCGACGAAATGAGTCGAGAGCCACTCAGACATGACGTCAACTGCCCCCTGAGCAAGCAAACTGTTTTTTGAGTTGTAGAGATGCAAAGTGTGTAACGAAGCTGATACTTTGATTTCGACTTGAGCGCCGTGTCGGTCCACCCTGTACTCAACTTGGTCGTCCTGATAATGTTTGATCAGGCATGTTCGAAATGCCTCATAATGCAGAGTATTATTGAAAGTAATGGAAATGCATTTCCCGTCGTTCATACGCTTGACAGACAGTGATGGAGAGCCAAAGCAATTCTTTAACTTGCTTTTCACTGCTTTCTCTTTGTTTAGTGCGTAGTTCTTAGTTCTGGTAGATCTTAATCTTAACCCACATCGCCCACGTTCTGCAGCTACCTCCAGTCCAGAAGCTTCCCCCTGTTCAAGCATGGCTACATAGTATTGTATTTTCGCCCGCAGGTACACATTTTAGCAGCGCCCGCACTCGGTTTAAATTCCAGTGTTGTGATTGGCTAGTTCAAGCTATCACTGACGCTTCTCCGTTTCGTGAATAGTTTATCCATAGTATTGAATACAACATTATTAGCATTTATATCCAACACTGCAAATTTAGCAACCTTAACACAATTTCACAAGTTGAACGGCATTTTTGTGATCACAATCATATAAAATCCATTGCGCTCTAATGAAGATAGACAGAAAAAATAATCCAAAAAGGAGGAGAGCACACAAACACGTCTGATGACATTTTAACTGGAACAAAATAATCCATAGACATCCAGCAAACCATCTGACTTGAATTTCTCTTTCAGGTCATGATCTGCTTCTAAGTCAAGCAGCTCCAACTGTATATCCTCTGTGGCTGTGTCAGCTTCTGCACTGAAAGGGGAACTGAGAATATTGAACTGTGGCTCTACGTTCTTCAAATCTTGGAATCTCCATCCAAATTCTTCAATCAGTGCATCTAATTGGCTTTGTACTTTTCAGTTATTCACCAGAAATGGTTTTCTTGTTTCAGCAAGGGAAGTGACAAAATCTTTTTCACTTTCTTGTCTAGAGTACAGTGTGAGTTTTGCCTGAAATGATTTTACATGTACATACAATTCATGTGCGACACACCATTGCCCTGAAGTTTGTCAATTCAGTTCATTTAACTTTTCATTAATTTCAATGGCAAACATAAAGTCTAACTTCCACTCTTTATTGACAATATTAGTATTAAAGTCACATTCAATGCCCTCTCATCTCTAGGAACATCACTATTTCTTCTCTGAGTTCCCACACTCGCCTCAACACCTTGCCTAGATTCACCCATAGAACACTGGTGTGGTACAGGACATCGGATTGTTCAGTTTCCAAATCGTCAAGTAATGCCTTGAACTGTATGTGATTACGTCCTCTTGATCTGATGAGGTTGATGACACTGACAATTGGGTCAATAACATGCTTGATATTCAAAATAGTTTTTCACAGACTTTCTTGATGAATCACACAGTGAAGTGGTAATAATGTGTGGTCTGGATATTCTGCTTTAATCTTATCACTTATCAACTTTACCAGACCTACATTTTTTCCAGTCAAAGCACGAGCTCCGTCAGTTGTAACACTTGCAATCTTGTTCCGAACTAACCCAGTTCTTTCAATACAGTTAGTAAAAGCATTGAATATATCATGACCTATGGTTGTGTCTTTGAGTGACTCAACATTCAATAACTCTTCAGTGAGTTTGAAGAAGTGTTTATTCCACGTATAAATATCATAATTGGGCAGTATCATGTACATCGGCACTCTCATCAATGCAAGAGACTACCACAAAATTTTTTTACTTGCATCTTGAAGTATATGCATAACATTTTCACATATCTTATCAACACGTCCGACCACAGTTCTCCTGGATAAGTAATGTTGTCAGATCTTTTTTTTTTTTTTTCTTTTTTTTTTTTGGTTTTGTTCTGGGCACATAATGTTTGCTGCATCTAGCAACATTCCTTGATGAACTTGCCATCAGAAAATGGCATGTTCTGTTTTACAATTTCTGTGTGACAGCACAAGACTAGCTTCAGTTGCAGCATCTTGAATTCAAGACTGTTTAGTGAAACCAGTTTACTGTTTCTCCAAAATGTTTCACCAACTCAAGGCATTTCATTTCCCTCCCCTTCGGTTGTTAAATTGTAATCCGAAATCGGAATATTTTGTTTGATAATGTCTTTTTAAATTGTACTCCTTGAAGACAGCCACTGACTCACGACACAGCAAGCAAACTGATTTGCTACCAACTTTTATAAACAGTACTTAGTTGTCCATTCATAATTAAAAACACGGCATTCATCTTCAATCTTACGTTTGTTATTGACACTCATTTTTTAAATAAAATTCGAACAGTTAGAACTGTACAAAACTTTAAAACGGAAATGAAACAACACCTACTTCCGGCTGTGTGTGAAAATAAAATATTCGGAAAACAAGTAGTAAACTCAGAATAAATTTCAGAAATATATCAAGACTACTACAACAAATAAATTAATTTGAACATTGTAAATGTGGAAATAATTTAAAACAGCAAAAGACTTTTAAATTTAATATTTTCTTGCAAAATAAATCATTTTATTCACCGGAGAAATATCTGTTTTTCATAAAATCATCCTTATTAAATTTTTCATGTCGATAAATATTTCTCTATATGAAAATCGATAAATTCGCATTTTAGCATAACATGGTTCCAAATGTTGCTGTATGTAGCCAGGGGCCGGGTTGGGTGAGCGCCCAACCTTGCATAAATACCCTAATGGCTCGTGCATTCATCACCTATGCAGCAGAAGTCCAACTTCTGGCCTTCTCGTAGGCGGAACTGTTTTAACTAACAGGAGAAGGGGCGGCGGCGAGTCACTGGCGCCGAGAAATATACAGAACGCTCTAGATGTGTATGCTCGTTACGTGCATGCGCAGACATGTGTGTGCGTGCCTATACACCTAAACTCGAGTAAGACCACAGTCTGCTCTAGCAAAGGAAAGGTGCTGAATAAAGAGGCAACCAGCCAGGAGGCGCACCACAGAAATCAGGATGCCACCAATCACGCGCTATGAAATATGTCGACTACGGCTAAATGTTACGGTGCTCGCCCTACTTTGGACCCCCAGGCAGGTGCAGTGCCGGGCCATATGCCTCGAAAGAGTCCAACCACAACTACTGGAGGTCCTTCTCAGATGTCCTGTGGAGCCAGGGGACCTGAGAATAGAGCGTCTGGCCATACCAAACAAAGACTAAAACTAATGCACTGGAATGCGGAGGGAGTCAGCAACAAAACAATAGAACTAGAAAACATCTTGGACCAAGAAAAGGTAAGCGTATGTTGCTTGCAAGAAACTCACCTCAACGAAACGAAATGATGTCTGGGAAATTGCCAGTACTAAGGACACTACTTTCTGAACTTAGCAGTCAGCATAAGGTCACCATACAGTGGATACCATCCCACTGTGGAGTACCCGGAAACGACAGAACTGATCGATTGGCTAAGGAAGGAGCAAAAGAAGAACAGCCTGATGTGCCCGTTACATACCACCAAAAGTAAAAGAATGATCAAATCAGTCAGAAAGCCACCAAAACCTGCTCAAGACGACTACCACGTTATGGACAGACCAGAACAAGTCATTATTCTGCGCTTCAGAACAGGACACAATGGATTACGCAACCACATGTATACAAGATTCAAGATTGGTGAATCAGCCATGTGCACGTGTGGATTATGCGTCGCAGACAGCAGAGCACATACTCAAAGACTGCCCAAATTACAACATGTCTAGGCTAACCTTCTGGCCTAGAGAGACGACAGTGGAAGATAAACTCTATGGACTGCTGAGTGAACTAAAAAGATTCACACAAGAGGCAACATTGCAGTTATAGTATTTAAGGCGAACGAAAGAAGAAAGGAGAGAAGAAGAAGAAGAAGAAGAAGCATTACATACGAAGGCCTAGGACCTGTTTTACAAAAATTGATAATTAGAAATAAATCTTATAAAAATGTTGAAGCAATCATAACGGTACATGAAATTCTTTAAAATTCAACAAAATAACTTAAAAAACGAAGTAAAAAATTGTTATTCTAATGCCCTCGCGGGCCAGCATAAAATCAGGTGGCGGGCCGCATGCGACCCGCGGGCCGTAGTTGCCCACCCCCTGCCTTACAAGAATATGCAATAGACTAGGTCACCAGACTAAAAGGGAAAATTGCAGTAATATTATTTAAGGCGAACGAAAGAAGAAGGAGAAGAAGAAGAAGCATTACATTACGAAGGCCAAGGACTGTTTACAAAAATTGATAATTAGAAAGAAATGTTATAAAAAATGTTGAAACAATCATAAAGGTACATGAAATTCTTTAAAATTCAACAAAATAACTTAAAAACGAAGTAAAAATTGTTATTCCTAAATGCCCTCGCGGGGCCCCTTAAAAACAGGTGGCGGGCCGTCGTAGTTTGCCCACCCCTGCCTTAGAAGAATATGCAATAGACTAGGGCACCAGACTAGGAGAAGAACAATGGGGTTCGCAGAAGGTCAGGGTTCAGTAAATGCAGTGTATATACTTAGAGCATTAATTGAGCGTTCTAGAGACGTAAATAATGACCTACATCTTTGTTTTATTGACTACACACATCAGGACTAGATTTCATAATAAAACACCAAGTTAAAAGGTCTGGCCATATAACAAAGCTACCAACTAACACTATACCACAAAAACAATGATGCACAGACCAAGTGGGAAAAAGAAGAAGAGGCCGACCATGTAACCGACGGACAGAGGGAATAACAGAATTCATGAGAATCACGATATATGAAGTCCACAAACGGGCACTCTCCCGTTGTTTATACTTCGCCTCAATACCACAAGGTACAAGAGGAGCAGGAATTAGATGAGATGAGATGAGATGAGATGAGATAGATGAGATAAGGCTACACAAAGACTTTTTTTTTTTTTGGGGTAAAAAAGTTATTTCAAGGGGGCATAACTTTTCTGTATAACTTATAGTCATATTGTGGCATCGTTTTCAAAGATTTATAAACTCTTTGTCCATAGTTATGTACTGGCGTATGAGTTATAATAAATAATGATACAATCTGTAAGGCATTTTCAAAGTTTTCATACAAATAATGCATAATGCATAACATTGTAACTCATCTTTTTTGCTTAAAGAATAAATAAATAATAGTTACCTTATCTCTATCAAACTTGAAGATTTTATATTTCTTTACACTGTCGCCAACTCTAAGAAGACATGGAACAACTTCAGCCATTATTAAATCTACAGGCATATGCGTTATATTCCTCCTCCTCCTCCTCTCCCCTCCTCCACCTCCTACCCTCTTCCTCTTCTCCTCCCCCTCCTCCCTCTCCCTCCTCCTCTTCTCTCTTTCTCCTCCTCCTCCCTCCTCCTCCCTCTTTTTCCTCCCAGCTCCTACTCCTCCTTTTTCTTCTTCTTCTGCTGCTGCTGCCGCTGCTCCATTTACCCAAGTTAATTGTTGGGGAAGATGTAAAGATCTTTCAAGTGCTCTTTCTAATGCTTTTTGTAAGTTGGTCTTCGTTTATCTAAGGTTGTTCTAACTGCAACCAATAAATGATTAGACAGACAGACAGACAGACAGACAGACAGACAGACAGACAGACAGACAGACAGACAGACAGACAGACAGACAGACAGACAGACAGACAGACAGACAGACAGACAGACAGACAGACAGACAGACAGACAGACAGACAGACAGTCGGGAACGGGAACTTATATGACTACTCATATGAATTAAATGAGATGCTCCCCATCAGGGGCTGGGCGAAGCCGGGCCGGATCAGACAGATAGACAGACAGATAGACAGACAGACAGACAGACAGACAGATAGATAGTCGGGAACGGAAACGTGAGCTTATATGACTACTTATATGAATTAAATTAGATGCTCCACACCAGAAGCTGGGCGATGCCGGGCCGGGTCAGACAGACAGACAGACAGACAGACAGACAGACAGACAGACAGACAGACAGTCGGTAACGGGAACGGGAACTTATATGACTACTTATATGAATTAAATGAGATGCTCCCCACCAAGGACTGGGCGATGCCGGGCCGGGTCAGACAGACAGACAGACAGACAGACAGTCGGTAACGGGAGCGGGAACTTATATGACTACTTATATGAATTAAATTAGATGCTCCCCACCGAGGACTGGGCGAAGCCGGGCCGGGTCAGCTAGTATCATTATAAAGGTCTTTCACATAATCTGACCACGCATGTAAAATCTGATCTTTTCTATTATGATTTTGCCATCTTTGGTTTTTAGGCAACCTGTTGATGTGTGTGTTCTTTTGTTAGTGATGTCATTAATTCTTGTGTGCATTAATTTGGTATTCTGGGTGTTGTGTTGGTTTTCAATTTCCTTGCAATTTTCCTCAAGCCATGTTTCTTTTGCCTCTTTGCATAGCTTATAATTTTCCTGTGAATCTCTTCGTATATTTCCTTGTTATTTTGTTATTTCTTCTTATTTCCATGAGTTTTAAGAAGTCTTCCATCATCCATTTCTTGCGTTCTATTACCTTTATTTTTGGGATTATCATTGTTGTTAGTGCAGCTTCTTGACTGATTTCTTTTATATTTCCAATTGGTCACTGACGTCTTGAAATAATATTTCTATTTCCATATCGGACAATGCATCGAATCTGTACTTTACCTCTACGTTGAATTTATCTTTTATCTCCTCACTCTTCAGTGCCTTTAGATCAAATTTTGCGTTTCTATTTGTATATTTGACTTTCTTTAAGTTTATATGCAAATTCTTCTTCTTCTTCTTCCGCGTTCCGAGCCATTGAGGTTCTTTGCTGCAGATACAATCCGTCTCCATTCGTCTCTCTGGTTGACCTTCTCTTGCCAGTCGTTGATTCCAAGTGCTTATAGGTCTGTATATATATTATCTCTCCACCGTCTTCTTGGTCTACCTTATGTGTAAATTGCCTAAGATTAATGTATGGTTGCAGTAGCAGTCTGCGCTTGGTAGGGGACATAAACATCTAATAATGATACAAGGGAAACTACTAGAATTTAAAAATTAAAATAGTATACCTAGGTGTAATACCAAATGCTAACACTAAAATCTTTCACTTTTGTGGAGAAACAAAGCAATCAACACTGCAATCATAATTTTGCAACTACAAGAAAAAAGCTATCAAAATGTTTATATAACATTTGTTTAAGCATTATTTACTTACATTTTATAACCCACTTTTTCAATTCAATGTTTATGTTTAATTTTTAAAACTGTACTTTTAATGATAACATGTCATTGCTATTTTTATGACGTTTCCCCGATGTGGGGACACAACATTTTTTTACTGGCCTCTTAAGGTCACCCACAATTTAAAGACAGTTTACTTTCATTAATGGCGAAAGGCCTTGAAAGTCTATGGGGTTTATGTTGATAAATATGTTTAGAGGAAAGGTCATTTATGTTTGTAAATTTCATTCAATTTGAACAAATAGCTCTCTCTCTCTCTCTCTCTCTCTCTCTCTCTCTCTCTCTCTCTCTCTCTCTCTCTCTCTCTCTCTCTCTCTCTCTGTCTCTCTCTCTCTCTCTCTCTCTCTCTCTCTCTCTCTCTCTCTCTCTCTCTCTCTCTCCCAAATGCTGGTGCAATTACGTTTGCTTAGAGAATATTTAAAATATAATAGCATTATAGTAATGCCTTGATGGGTGCCTCCTTCCCTCCACTAGCCTATGGGACACCCTTGGGCAAGGTGGAGTACCCGTTTAGCCCACCGATCAGGGTTACTTGAACCCATGGAAACAACATTTTTTTACTGGCCTCTTAAGGCCACCCACAATTTAAAGACAGTTTACTTTCATTATTGGCGAAAGGCCTTGGAAGTCTATGGGGTTTATGTTGATAAATATGTTTAGAGGAAATGTCAT
>JACEFZ010016527.1:40000-72500 GCA_014155875.1 Cepaea nemoralis | reverse complement strand
CTTGATGAATCACACAGTGAAGTGGTAATAATGTGTGGTCTGGATATTCTGCTTTAATCTTATCACTTATCAACTTTACCAGACCTACAATTTTTCCAGTCAAAGCACGAGCTCCGTCAGTTGTAACACTTGCAATCTTGTTCCGAACTAACCCAGTTCTTTCAATACAGTTAGTAAAAGCATTGAATATATCATGACCTATGGTTGTGTCTTTGAGTGACTCAACATTCAATAACTCTTCAGTGAGTTTGAAAGAAGTGTTTATTCCACGTATAAATATCAATAATTGGGCAGTATCATGTACATCGGCACTCTCATCCAATGCAAGAGACTACCACAAAATTTTTTTACTTGCATCTTGAAGTATATGCATAACATTTTCACATATCTTATCAACACGTCCGACCACAGTTCTCCTGGATAAAGTAATGTTGTCAGATCTTTTTTTTTTCTTTTTTTTTTTTTTTTTGGTTTTGTTCTGGGCACATAATGTTTGCTGCATCTAGCAAACATTCCTTGATGAACTTGCCATCAGAAAATGGCATGTTCTGTTTTACAATTCTGTGTGACAGCACAAGACTAGCTTCAGTTGCAGCATCTTGAATTCAAGACTGTTTAGTGAAAACAGTTTACTGTTTCTCCAAAATGTTTCACCAACTCAAGGCATTTCATTTCCCTCCCTTCGGTTGTTAAATTGTATCCGAAATCGGAATATTTTGTTTGATAATGTCTTTTTAAATTGTACTCCTTGAAGACAGCCACTGACTCACGACACAGCAAGCAAACTGATTTGCTACCAACTTTTATTAAACAGTACTTAGTTGTCCATTCATAATTAAAAACACGGCATTCATCTTCAATCTTACGTTTGTTATTGACACTCATTTTTTAAATAAAATTCGAATAGTTAGAACTGTAAAAAATACTTTAAAACGGAAATGAAACAACACCTACTTCCGGCTGTGTGTGAAAATAAAATATTCGGAACACAAGTAGTAAACTCAGAATAAATTTCAGAAATATATCAAGACTACTACAACAAATAAATTAATTTGAACATTGTAAATGTGGAAATAATTTAAAACAGCAAAAGACTTTTAAATTTAATATTTTCTTGCAAAATAAATCATTTTATTCACCGGAGAAATATCTGTTTTTCATAAAATCATCCTTATTAAATTTTTCATGTCGATAAATATTTCTCTATATAAATCAATAAATTCGCATTTTAGCATAACATGGTTCCAAATGTTGCTGTATGTAGCCAGGGGCCGGGTTGGGTGAGCGCCCAACCTTGGATAAATACCCTAATGGCTCGTGCATTCATCACCTATGCAGCAGAAGTCCAACTTCTGGCCTTCTCGAGGCGGAACTGTTTTAACTAACAGGAGAAGGGGCGGCGGCGAGTCACTGGCGCCGAGAAATATACAGAACGCTCTAGATGTGTATGCTCGTTCGTGCATGCACAGACATGTGTGTGCGTGCTTATACACCTAAACTCGAGTAAGACCACAGTCTGCTCTAGCAAAGGAAAGGTGCTGAATAAAGAGGCAACCAGCCAGGAGGCGCACCACAGAAATCAGGATGCCACCAATCACGCGCTATGAAATATGTCGACTACGGCTAAATGTTACGGTGCTCGCCATATTTTGGACCCCCAGGCAGGTGCAGTGCCGGGCCATATGCCTCGAAAGAGTCCAACCACAACTACTGGAGGTCCTTCTCAGATGTCCTGTGGAGTCAGGAGACCTGAGAATAGAGCGTCTGGCCATACCAAACAAAGACTAAAACTAATGCACTGGAATGCGGAGGGGTTCAGCAACAAAACAATAGAACTAGAAAACATCTTGGACCAAGAAAAGGTAAGCGTATGTTGCTTGCAGGAAACTCACCTCAACGAAAACGAAATGATGTCTTGGAAATTGCCAGTATTAATGACACTACTTTCTGAACTTAGCAGCCAGCATAAGGTCACCATACAGCGGATACCATCCCACTGTGGAGTACCCGGAAACGACAGAACTGATCGATTGGCTAAGGAAGGAGCAAAAGAAGAACAGCCTAATGTGCCCGTTACCACCAAAAGAAAAGAATGATAAAATCAGTCAGAAAGCCACCAAAACCTGCTCAAGGGGACTACCACGTTATGGACAGACCAGAACAAGTCATTATTCTGCTCCTCAGAACAGGACACAATAGATTACGCAACCACATGTATACAAGATTCAAGATTGGTGAATCAGCCATGTGCACGTGTGGATTATTGTCGCAGACAGCAGAGCACATACTCAAAGACTGCCCAAATTACAACATGTCTAGGCTAACCTTCTGGTCAAGAGAGACGACAGTGGAAGATAAACTCTATGGACTGCTGAGTGAACTAAAAAGATTCACACAAGAGGCAACATTGCAGTTATAGTATTTAAGGCGAACGAAAGAAGAAGGAGAAGAAGAAGAAGAAGAAGAAGCATTACATTACGAAGGCCTAGGACTGTTTACAAAAATTGATAATTAGAAATAAATCTTATAAAAAATGTTGAAGCAATCATAACGGTACATGAAATTCTTTAAAATTCAACAAAATAACTTAAAAACGAAGTAAAAATTGTTATTCCTAAATGCCCTCGCGGGCCGCATAAAATCAGGTGGCGGGCCGCATGCGACCCGCGGGCCGTAGTTTGCCCACCCCTGCCTTACAAGAATATGCAATAGACTAGGTCACCAGACTAAGAGAACATTGCAGTAATATTATTTAAGGCGAACGAAAGAAGAAGGAGAAGAAGAAGAAGCATTACATTACGAAGGCCAAGGACTGTTTACAAAAATTGATAATTAGAAAGAAATCTTATAAAAAATGTTGAAACAATCATAAAGGTACATGAAATTCTTTAAAATTCAACAAAATAACTTAAAAACGAAGTAAAAATTGTTATTCCTAAATGCCCTCGCGGGCCGCTTAAAATCAGGTGGCGGGCCGTCGTAGTTTGCCCACCCCTGCCTTAGAAGAATATGCAATAGACTAGGTCACCAGACTAGGAGAAGAACAATGTGGGTTCGCAGAAGGTCAGGGTTCAGTAAATGCAGTGTATATACTTAGAGCATTAATTGAGCGTTCTAGAGACGTAAATAATGACCTACATCTTTGTTTTATTGACTATACACACATCAGGACTAGATTTCATCATAAAACACCAAGTTAAATGGTCTGGCCATATAACAAAGCTACCAACTAACACTATACCACAAAAACAATGATGCACAGACCAAGTGGGAACAAGAAGAAGAGGCCGACCATGTAAACGACGGACAGAGGGAATAACAGAATTCACGAGAATCACGATATATGAAGTCCACAAGCAGGCACTCTCCCGTTGTTTATGCTTCGCCTCAATACCACAAGGTACAAGAGGAACGGGAATTAGATGAGATGAGATGAGATGAGATGAGATAAGGCTACACAAAGACTTTCGATAAAGTAAGACATGTCAACATGATTAAGGTTATTGCAGATCTATTATTTGATGAGAAAGATCTTAGACTTGTTAAAAACATATATTCGAAGCAATAAGCTGCAATGAAGTAGATCAATATCAGCCTATTAAGACAGGTGTGTGACAGGGATGTGTAATGTATCCATATGATTACCATATGCCGAATATCAAGGTGAATGGTCATAGACTAAGTGTTGTGGACAAATTCACCTATCTTGGCAGCACTGTGTCACAAGCTGCCCCAATTGATGATGAAATGAATGCAAGAATCCCTAATGCCAATGCAGCCTTTGGCAGACTGTACAAGAATTAGTGGGACAGAAATGGAATAAGCCTGCAAACATAGCTGAAAGTCTACAAAGCAGTTGTATTATCACACTGCTATATGTTTGTGAAATCTGGATTGTTTGTCAGCAACACGCTAGGAAATTAACTCCTACACAGTCTGCCATTAGGAAGCTATTGAAGATTAAATGGCAAGACAAGATCCCAGACACTGAAGTTCTAAAAAGAGCGCCCATGCCAGGTATCAACACTATACTAATGAAGAATAAATTCGCTGGGCTGGTCATTTTACTCGTATGCCAGATCACTGGCTCCATAAACGAATTTTTACGGCGAGCTGCGCTTCGGTAAACGCTCCCAAGGCAGCCAGAGGAAACGCTTTAAAGACACTGAAAATCTCACGGAAAGCTTTTTGAATTCATCTTGTTACCTGGGAGACTGCAGCCAAAGACCGAAATTCGTCGCGTACATCATTACGCAAGGGTGCAGTCACTTGTGAAGCAACCAGGGCTGCAAGAGCTGTGAAGAAAAGGCTTGAAAGAAAAAAACCACTGCAGGAGATCCTCCTCCTGGAACGTCAAGCATTCTTTGCCCACAATGTCAAAGAACATTTCGAGCCAAAATAGGCCTTATCAGCCATCTTAGAACTCAAATGAAATGAAATAAATGGTGATCATCATTCTTGATGGACAAACAACAACATTGCAAACACTTGACCATGTTAGGCGTGAGAAAGTGTTCTTTACTTGTGTTTTACTTTCTCATATGCCGAATACATCATTAGGTGTGAGAAAGTATTGTTTACTTGTGTTTTAGTTTCCCATATACGGAATACATCTTTAGACGTGAGAAAGTGTTCCTTACTTGTGGTTTAATTTCCCATATACCGAATACATCAACAGTAGTGAGAAAGTGTTCTTTACTTTTCACTTGTTTTGTATCATGTGCATTCCCATCAACTTTTCTCACCTTGCTAGTTTTATTTTTCCATTATAATCACCATAGGATTATGATTAGAGCTGATGACAGGAAATGGATATGTTTTTTCTATTTGGGATATGATTTTGGATGTTTATTTGATTATACGAGGGCGAGTCAATAAGTAAGTCACACAGTTCTGTGGGATGGCAAGTAAATGTAGTTAGTGGTTTCTACAGGTGTCATTAGGTGATAACTTCGAATTTTATATTCTCATTCATCACGTGGCGCTAGGTGTCTCGTGCGCTGCACAGCGCATAAACAAAATGGCGACTATACTGACGGAGCGTACAACCGAAAAGCAACGTGCTGTTGTGCGTTTTATTTTATTTTAATTTATTTTATTTTTTTTTGGGGGGGGGAGGGGGTGTGGGTGGTGTCACGGGACTACTGGAGTTAACGATCAGATGATAGATTTACAGAGACAGCTGCAACTTTTTGTTGATGGAGGGGACGCGGGGAACACTTCCAGCGGATCAAACGAAACCAAAAGTCCTTGAGATTTCCCCAGGACACAGGAAAATTGTTGGCATGTTATTTTGCCCGAAGCACAAGATGAAAGGAAAAGCGCCGTCTTGATTTGGTTGCCGACAGGACCACCTGTTGTTGACAGCGAATGACGTCACTCGGACAATCCCCGACTATAGAAAAACATAACTTATTTGCCGCCAGTGTGAAAAATGGAATTAAACTAGACTGAAGTGTTTGGCTAGCTCTGTTCTAATTTAGAAAGAATCTATTGTGTTCTGTGTCAATTAAGGTTCATGAACATGTGTCTTTCATGACAATGTGTAGATTCAATTCAGGATAGAGCTGGTGTATATAAGGTATTCACTAGATAGCATTTAGGTATAAGTAATGTAGGATAGTCTAGTGATAGATAGAGTTTAGAACTTGAGCATAGTGTTGTTGCTTTGTAGTTAGGTATTCTAGGAGTGTCGGCGACAGTAGGCAATCGCGTTGCTAAACTAACTAGTGAGATGCTCAATTAGTTCAGCTGGTTGAGAATAGTGTAGTGGGATGATATTTAGAGAGATTGAGGACGGTTGGGGGATAGGGGAAATGTCCAATGGTGGGATCTTCCATTGGGGTTTCTACTGGGGTTCTGCACGTCGCCTTTGGTCAGTCCTTGTCTTACCCTATCTCAGACCGATGTGATGAGCTCTTCTGCCCCATGACAGAGTTTAGTTCACTGTTATATATCTGAGTGCGGCCGTCGGCCTGCAATCTTCTAATAGGGGTCAGTATCGGGTTGCTCTCACCAAGTGTGTTCTCTCTTTCACAGGTTTCACTCCGGGTATGAAGAAAACAAGCTGAACATTCAATGTTTAAGATTATGGATGATTCAGTGAAGGAAGTTTTACTCATCGGCTTTTGCACTGGGCCCATAGTCAAGAGGGTCTGAAGGAACATGGCTCTGTTGAGCAGAAACAGATAACTATCTGGAAATGACTCCTTAGTGATAGGGTTCACGAAAATTATTTTCCATACCACATGTAAAAAGAACAATATGGGTTATAGGGGGAACAGGAACAACGAACATAGCGTTCTTCTCAGTTATCAGATTCCTGTGGAACTGTAATTATTAACTGTGTAATCGTGAAACTCTAGAACATTTAGGAATGAACCATTTTGTTTCAAGTGACAGTGATCCATGTTTTCACGATACAGGGATTGTTAAATCTCAGAACGGTAGGGACATTTAGTAACATTGTGTGTGATCGATTCAGGATCAGTATTGGACTATATCCGTGATTGGTGACCACGTACTTGAGTTATCAAAGAGCTACTGGAGGAAGTCAACATCTGGCAGGAGAGACACATCGTTTGGTGAGATCATTGTGTGCTGAGCTATGATGATGTTGTGTGGCCATTACCGGGATGATCAGACTTTGCTCCTGAGCTGTCCGGTCTGATTCTGCAGACACACTAGAGTATACGACATACATTCTACACAGACATTTCGCACATAAATACACTTTTCTTCATTAAATTAAATTGTTATTAATTTTTAGACGCTAGAGTTGTGTAGTACGTTGTTTTGGGGAAGAATGAGAGGGGACATGATCCAATGGTGAGTGGTGAGAGAGAAAGAGGTGTCCAGTGACTGACGGGGTGTTGTAGACGGAAGCTAGTGGATTCTCCAGAATAATTATATGGGGTTAAAAAGAATGTGGGTGTTGATTCCCCTCACCCCAGGGACGACACTATAAATAAAACCACGACATTACTGGGGGATCGACAAAGGGATCTTTAGACAACAGGATCTTTTGACAAAGGGATCTCTCGACAAAGGGATCTTTTGACAGCGGGATTTCTAGACAATGGGATCTTTTGACACGGGATTTCTCGACACGGGATCTTTCGATACGGGACGGTGATATCATATTAGTGAGGATCCAGCTAGGGTGAATGTGGATAGGAGTTAAGACACATATCATGCCTGTTCACACTTCATATGTCTACTTAGGTCTGTGGTCCTAATTCTACTCTTGTCACTGAGTGATTGTTTTGTGTTGTGCTGTGTGGTGTTAAATATATAGATACATTTTAATTAGTAAATATCTACATATTTGTTTTGGAGACAATTTACACTCAACCTGCTGACTTACCTCTCTGAAATATGGCCACTCCTAAACTAGATATGGCAGAACTAAGGGCAAGGGGGGAAGAAATGGGCTTGTCGGGTTCTGCACTAACAGATTACATACAGGAGGTGGAGAGGGATTTTCGTCAAGCAGAAAGGGAAAATCGGAAGGCCGAGATGGAATTGAGAAAGATGGAGTTAGAGCACGCTGCTAATCAACTGGAAGCTGAGCAAGCTTCTAGGTGACTTGAAGCTGAACAAAAAGCTCAGAAAAGGGAGCACGAGTACCGAATGCGGGAACTCGAGCTTAAGGGGCAATCTAGTAGGGAAACTGAGGGAGCAGTGGGAGATTCCTATTTCCCTGGCTTAACCCCAGTAGGTGGACATAGTTACAATGCTATGAAGTTCCCTATAGCGATCTACGAAGAAGACAAAGTGAAGATCGACCAGAACTTACAACGCTTCGAGGTCATGTCTGTTGCTACGGGTCTGGATCGTGACAAATGGTGTCTTAAGTTGTCCCAGGGATTACGCGGGACCGGTTATGGGGTGTATTCTCGCCTGCCGCCAGGACACGAGAACAATTACGACGAATTGAAAACGGCTCTGCTGTAACGTTTCGAAGTTACGTCACATACCTACCGGAAAAAGTTTCGAGCAGCGAAACGACGAACCGGGAGAGTTGTTTGGCGCCTACAGTCTGCGTCTGAAGTCCTATCTCCATAAGTGGATGGATTTGGCTTGGTTCGCGCATGACTATGAGAGTATGGAAAAGCTCATGGTAGTCGACCAGTTGCGGAAGCAAATGTCGAAACCACTCAGGACATTCCTGGGAGAACAAGGGGCGGAACGTATTGACATCGTGACGAAATTGGCAGAACGGTTCGTCTAGATACATGGGGAGGCAGGGGAAAACCTTTCCACAGACACCAAAAGTCAGGAGAAACAGGACCGGAAGAAATCCAAAAACACAGGAACCAAGAAGGGGGAACCTTATGTAAGAACTTCAGAGGAGAGTTTGGAGAAGACGAAGGAGGGAAGCAAGAGCGCCTCGAGCTCTACACCAAAACGACCGTGGTCGGAGAAGTGGTGTTCGATTTGTAAGTCACCCTCTCACAATACGAGGGAATGCAAATCGAAAGCTAAGAGCCCTCACTTCGCGGCATGTCAAGCGACTTCAAAGGAGGTTGTCACTGAAAATGCCAAGGTCGACAAGGAGCTCGCCACCAGGAGAGCTCACTAAAGTTCGGCACGAGAAAATCTAGGACAGGAAAATGGTGCAAACACTGCAGGTTGAACACGCATAATGCTATTTACTGCAGGGTTAAGTCAGGAGACTCTCATTTCATCGGGTGCCCAGGGAAACCTAAGGTGGAGACCACCGAACAGGTCGAGGCCGAGGAAGAGACTCCAGACCAGGATAAACCACCTGTAGTGGAATTGATAGAGGTTAACGGCCGACAAGTTGAGTGTCTATACGACAATGGACTGGACGGGGAGGCCGTGATTTCTGCGGATCTGGTACACCCAGAACAATTCACAGGTGAGACCATGGAGATACAGCCTGCACAGAAGAGTACTGTAGCCATGAAGTTGCCAATTGCCAAAGTGGAGATTCAGTCAAGATATGTCACCGGCACAATCAAGGCCGTTGTATTGACTGATCCCATTTTTCCCGTCATCCTCGGTTTCCGGTATGTCTTTCTGGGAATGCCCAGGGAGCTAATCCATATGGGAGCAATTCAGGCTTGCTCTCAGACGAGAATGGATCTGGCAAAAGCAATTGTGACTAACCCACTGCCGGGGGAGTTGCGAACTGCCCAGAGTGAGGATGCAACCTTACGTCCTTGCTACAAGAAGCTGCAGAGAAGTGCTGATCCACCAAAACGGGGGCAGTACTACATGAAGAATAGGATACTCTACAGGAGAGCCGGAAGGGGAGACAACCTACATGGTCAGTTGGTGGTCCCGAATGCCCACCGTTCCCATATTCTTCATATGGGGCATACCATCTCTTTTAGTGGGCATATGGGTATTTCCACCACAATGCAGCGAATTTCCTGCCATTACTATTGGCCGGGAATGACAGGTGATGTGCGTCGGTATGTGAAGTCATGCCCTGAGTGCCAGAGGGTGGCACCGAAACACTGGACAGCGCCGGTGGTCTTGGGTGAAATGCCAATTATGAACTCTCCTTTCGAGAGGGTAGCCATCGATATAGTGAGTCCACTTCCCAGGACTAGGAATAGGAACATGTACATACTCACAATGGTGGATTTCTGTACAATGTGGGGTGAAGCCATACCATTGACCACAATTGACTCGAAACGAGTGGCGGGCGCACTGATGGAGGCCTTTACCAGATTAGGCTTCCCTTATCAAATTCTGACCGACAATGGGTCCCAGTTTTGTGGGAAATTAATAGAGGAGGTATTTAGAGTGTTCCACTCTAACCATATACATACCAGCCCTTACCACCCTCAAGCGAATGGAAAAGTAGAGCGTTTCAACGGGACGTTGATGACAATGCTCCAAAAAATGGGAATTCCAGCCACTGTTTGTTGCCTTCATCGACCTCACAAAGGCATTCGATTTGGTCAGTCGTGAGGGTCTTTCAAGGCACTAAAGAAGATTGGCTGCCCACCAACTCTTCTGTCCATTGTGGAATCGTTCCACACAGGCATGAAGGGTATAATCAAGTTTGATGGCTCAACTTCAGAAGAGTTTGAAATAAAGAGTGGAGTTAAGCAAGGTTGTGTACTATCCCCCACCATCTTTGGGATATACTTTTCACTTCTACTGAAATATGCCTTTCGTGATCAGGATGACGGTATATACATTCACTCACGCTCAGATGGCGGCCTCTATAATGCTCAGAGATTGAAGGCCAAGACCAAAATTAGCAGGGTACTAATCAGAGCGTTGCTTTTTGCGGATGATGCTGCGATTACGACCCACTCTGAGGAAGAATTATAACATCTACTATCTGCATTCTCCAATGCTTGTTCTGAATTTGGTTTAACAATTAACAAAAAGAAGACACAGATTATGTCACAAGGTGCACATAGTGTACCATCGATCTTTATTGACGACGCCGAACTGGAGATAGTAGACCATTTTACATATCTAGGATCAGAGGTAAATAGCAAATTATCCCTGGATCAGGAAATCAACATCAGGATTGGCAAGGCAGCAACAACAATGAACATGTTAGCAAAAAGAGTCTGGGAGAACAGGAAGCTTACTGCCAAAACAAAAGTCCTCGTCTACCAAGCCTGTGTCCTTAGTACTCTTCTTTATGGCAGTGAAACCTGGACAACTTACTCACACCAAGAGAAACGTTTAGCAGTGAATTTATATCAATGTGCTCGTTGTGATTCTGAGGATGTGGTGAAATAGTTTTTAGATTAATACAAGTGTTTATTATCGCAAAAATGTGGGTTATATCTAATATTCATTTCGAGTGATAGTTGAACACTATTAAATTTCAACCAATCAAGTGCACGAGGCGTGTCAGATACAACCACGGGACCTCAAATTGCCCGCGGCGTGGCTAGATAACAATGCGATTGCTGCGTTCTTCAAGTTTAGTTAGTCGTAATATTATGCAATAATGTCAGGGGAAGGAGAGTGCTCCGTATTGGAAGTGAATGGTGAAAGGACTCGCTCAGGTTTGCGATCGGCTGTCAATAAAACTTACACACTAAACAAAGAGAGGGCCGTGAAGAATAAGCTATCCAAGTGCATAAATCCCAACGGCCTAGTCGTCAAACACACCAACTCAGGACAGTGTGTTACTATTTCCTTCAACAACACACTCTATTATGAGGCATTCCGAACTTGCCTACTCAACTACTACAGGCTTGAACTAATTGAACACAGGCAAGATAAGCACGGGGCCCACGTTGAGGATCTGATTACGACGCCAGTGATTACGATACATTTGTACCGCAGTAAAAATAAACTCATGACACAGGGCAGTAATGAAAACATTAATTCCTGGCTAAAAGTAGATTTTGTTGAACTTGAAAACTCGACACAGACATTCACCGAATCTACTCATACGATGAGTGTACATGACAACATCAACACGAGGCCTGCCAACCCACCAGCGCTCTTGGCTATTGAATACCCAATGGAGCGTATCCACAACAACATAGAACCCAATGTTGACATTGTTGAAGAAGTACCTGCCTCAGATAACAATAGCATCTTAACTATCAATGGACATTCGTGCGACTGTAAACAGCGCATTGAGGAACTAGAACAATCACTAAAGGCGCTCATTGTCACTGTTTCAACCAACATTGAAGCAAACAACAAGATAAGCAGTGATTACAATGCTCTCAAGACAGAAGTCGCACTCCTGCGAGACGAAAATTTGCTGCTGAGAAATACAGTTCAAATCTTACAGAATGCGTCCTCTACAAACCAAACCGAAGAAGCATGTAATTCTCAAAGCAACCGCTTCATCCTTGGGAAATCTTGGGGAAGCTCAATCCCACCCAGAACAGATAATCACTATGAAAACAACTCAACGCGCAGAGGAAGATAAAAAGAACAACAAACACCTCAATGTGCAGACGAAGATAAACAACAACAAGCAGTCTACCCCATTGACGTCAAAATAAGCAATAGGTTTGAAGTACTTCAAGAAAAGTCACCAGAAAACTTACAGTGCTTTAACATGCTGCAAACGGGCAAGACAGGCCAACACGATACATCGGGAGAACCACATGGAGACATAAAGACTGCTGATAATCGGAAATGGATGAAACAACGGTCGAGACGTGCTGACAACCAACATGTACAGACAGCACGACCTGACTGTACACATATTATACTAGGCGATTCCTTAATGAAAGGTTTATACAGCGACAGGATGGTCACATCAGACAAAGACATTGTTTCAATAATCCCACTGCCTGGGGCTGGTGTAGACCGGCTAACAGACAAGATTAGCAGGTTGGCTGTTAATCATAGCGTCAGAAGGGCAAGCGTACATATTGGCATCACCGACACCATGAACAACCAACAAATCACAGGGTCTCAACTGCTGGCACTCTTGAACGGATTACGTCACACTTTTCCTAACTCATCGATTTTCTTCTCCTCCATCATATCACCGAGTTATGGACACCAGCGCCGTCTAGCTGACATAAATAACAACATGTTGCAGAAGTTCTGTTCTCAAAACAAGATACAATTCATCAACAATACAGCATCATTCACTTCACAGGCTGGTGCACCAAAAAAGAGTCTTTACAAGGATCAAATACATTTATCTACATTGGGCACCAGTTTTCTCGCCAAGAATTTAAAATATCCAGAACGGACATACCATGCATCCAATACGGGATCGCGCCGGACACTTTTAGCTACTCCTGAAACTCAAGCCAGACGACATACTCCCGTCACATCAAGTACCAATAGGACAGAAGTGTGCAGACCACTCATAACCACTGCACCTGAAATCCAAGCCAGACGGGACACTACCACAACACCAAGTCCGTTAAATACGTCGTCTTTCACACAGGAGGGTAATAATTACGAAGATATGATTCCTATTCTCCCCAGAAAGGATCCGACTCTCAGCAACAACGACGTGCCAGCACAACCTCCTGTTAGCCACCAACCAGAGGCTCTAGTTGGTAGTCATTACATACCCATGAGACATCATCAGTACCCATTTAATTGTAATCCAGAATGGTTGCACCTCACACGGTATAGCCCAGCTACACTTCGTCAAGCACTTATAATGTCGCTATACCAACAACCAACACAACCTGATATTTACTAGCAACTTAGGACAAAGCTACACCGGATCTCGGTACAAGAAAGAGCCTCTCCTTAAACGTTTATCTGCATATTTGGTTATAACTTGATCTAGTAACGTATTAGGTTATAAGTTATTACAAACATTGACTGGTTTTGACTTTATATTAATTGATAGTACTTAGCTGTATAGCTTTTATAATAATTCTAATTGTGTTTTCACGGTGAGTGAGGGGGTCTTCACTGCTCTTCCTTACGGATCTGTGTACGTATTTTTATATATTTACAGAGATATTACTGTTTCTCTGTACTTTAGAGTGTGTTTTGTAATAAGGGACGTAAGTTGTATTCACTTTGTGTGTGTGTGTTTTGCTTTTAAACTTGTGATTACGCATTGTTGAAATGTCTAATAAGTACGAACACTGGCTCAGGAATAATGGGCTCAGAATCGGGCATGTAAACATATGCCATCTATTAGGGAAGCTGCCCGAACTATCACTTATACTTAATCAAAATTTTCACATGTTTGGCGTTAGCGAAAGTCGATTAAATGGCAACATCTCAGATGATGACATCGCTATCAGAGGTTTTAACACCATTAGAAGAGATCCCTATCAGAAACAAGAGACGGGTATTGCAGTTTATATTTCCAACTCGCTTAACGCCCACCGCAGGCTAGACTTTGAAACCTGTGAGATTGAGTGTGTATCGATAGAGGTTAAACTTCACAATTGCATACCGCTAGTAGTTGGCTATCTTTATCGAAACCCCAGTGCAGGAAATATCTGGTATGAAAAATTCACCACTATGATGGATGTAGTCTTTAGTAATGCTAGGGAAATAATATTGCTAGGTGACTTCAACATAGACGCTAACAAATCAAACAAAACATGGGAAAACATAATAGAGTCATATAATTTCCAACAGTTAGTCAAACAAGCCACTAGAATCACTAAATCATCTGCAACACTTATAGATCATATTTATACTACGTGTGCTGATAACATCACAGAATGTAGTGTACCTATCAATGCAATGAGCGATCACTATCCAGTATGTTGCACGTGGTCGAAAAGGGGCACCAAAACTCCCAAACACAAACATATAAGCATAAAATATAGAAATTACAAAAATTTCAATCGAGACGTCTTCTTACAAGATTTGGTCAACTCATCTCTAGATTATGTTTACCAGCTTCCTGACTCAGACGATGCTCTGGACCACTGGCTAAAGACCTTTCTAAGTATATTTGATAAACATGTTCCATTTAAGGAAGTTCGTGTTAAACATCACACAAAGCCCCCGTGGATCACACAGGAGGTAGTTGAACTTATGAGAGATCGCGACAGGGCTCACAAAAATAGAGATCTAACTATGTACCGTAGTCTGAGAAACAAAGTTCAATATGTTATTCGGAAGGAAAAGAAAAACTATTTTAAGAACATAGTAATAGATAAAACCAACACTAAAGATATATGGAAAGCAATTAATACCTTGACAAACAAACACAAATCATCACAATCATTACCATCAAATCAGGTTACATGTGATCAATTCAGTAGATACTTTCAGTCCGACATAAACCAACTGAAGGCTGCAATACCAGATGCGCCTCATGACAAATCTTTATTATCATCATTCTGTGAGAACAAATGCTATGGACACATTTCCTCCAACATACCGCTAATGACGACAACTGAAGTATTTACTCATCTCCGTAATCTAAAAAACAATAACTCATCAGGACTAGATGGAATTAGTAGTCGGATCCTTCGCCATGCTGCACCGGCGATCTGCGAGTTACTAACTTTTATATATAATCAATGTCTAACCATAGGTCACTTCCCATCAGCCTTTAAAATCGCTAAAGTGTATCCTCATTTAAAAGCTGGTCCTCTAGACGATCGTCTCATGAGTAATTATAGACCAATTTCCATATTATCCTCATTATCCAAACCGCTAGAAAAGCACATCCACAAAACAACACTAGATCACTTAGTTCGCCATAAACTGATAGTTGACAGTCAGTCAGGATTTCGGCCAAAATATTCTTGCCATACGGCACTAACAAACATGATAGAAAACTGGCATCAAAATATTAACAACAATACTCTATGTGGAGCGGTGTTTATAGACTTTAGGAAAGCATTCGATATGATAGATCATACTATTCTAATTAAAAAACTAGAAACAATGAAAGTAAGTTTTAATATAGTGACATTAATAAAATCATTCTTATTAGACAGAAAGCAAGTAGTATCACACAATAAAGTTTTATCTCAAGCCATTACCATTAATATTGGAGTACCTCAGGGGTCTATTCTTGGCCCTCTATTATTTGCCATTTATATAAATGATCTTCCATTAAATCTGTCGTCGTCCTGCGATCTATTTGCTGATGACTGCACAGTATATACAAACGCTGTTGATCGTAATGTGCTGGAATTATCCTTGCAACAGGAAATAAATAGTGTAGTTAACTGGAGTCATGCAAACCGCATGCAAATTAACATTACTAAAACAAAGTATATGTTAATAGGAACCAGGCAACGACTTCACACTCTAAACTCGCAGAGAACTCTTCAGCTGCACATTGGCAGCACGCCTGTAGAAAGTGTCACCGAGCACAAGACACTGGGCGTTATCATAGATCAAAATCTAACTTTTAACTCACATGTTCATGCTCTAGTTAAACAAATAGCCAAAAAAGTATACCAACTTGCCAAAATTAAAAATTTCCTTGACGAAAACACAAGAAAGATATTCTATACTTCTCATATACAAACACATATTGATTACTGCTCCACAGTCTGGGATGGATGCTCCAAATCAATAACAAAACGCCTATATTCACTCCAGAAAAGGGCAGTGCGTTTAATTAATGGTGAAAAGCTTACTGACAATTCTAACCTATATAAACGTCTCCGGTTACTGCCACTCCACAAGCGCCTGCTTTTTAATAAGACCAAACTAATTCACAAAATCCTATTTCAAAATGCTCCAAGCTACCTTTGGCCATTGTTTAAATATAACGCTAGACATAGCGAACGACTAAATATACTTCATGTCCCTAAACCTAGGATAGACTTATATAAAACAAGCTTAGCATACTCTGCCGCTCAGTTGTGGAACAATCTTCCACAAGAAATCAAAGACACCACCAATCATGATACATACATTCGCAACCTGTTTGAACACTACCTTAGTACAGACTACATGCCCCCATAACAAACAACACAAAAAAGACAATAATGGTAACTTATCTCAAACGACAACTAGCCAAAAAACATTCCCTTATGTATGGCACGTTACACTCTCCTTAGGTATTTATAATGCCCATGTTAAACACTGCCTCAGTGAGTCATTTGTTATTGATTATTTTTCATGCGTTTTAATGTTCTTTTGTTGTCAAAAGTTGCTTCATAAGTGATGTTGAATGAAATAATGTATGAGAGGAAATAGAGAAGAAGGGCAGAATGTCAGACGGGCCTGCGTGCCCAATTCTTAACCCTTTGAAAATAAAGACTTATTATTATTATTATTATTATTATTATTATTATTATTTAAACAGCTTTCATATGCGGTGTCTGCGAAGAATACTTGGTATTAAGTGGCAAGACAAAATCACAAATACTGAAGTATTGGAAAGATCAGGTTGTGTGACGGTGTATTCCATGCTCAGTCTTTGTAGACTTAGATGGATAGGACACGTTAGGAGGATGGATGATGGTAGAATACCAAAGGACATCTTTTTTGGTGAATTGCAGACGGGTAGGAGATTTCAGGGTCGGCCTCTACTACGATACAAAGATGTGTGTAAGCGGGACATGATTGATACAGGCATTGATAATGCACATTGGGAGCACGTCGCCGCTGAACGTGTTGCATGGAGGGCAACTATCAGAAATGGAATAAAGACAAAGGAGAAAATGATTGCAGATAAAGCACACACAGAGCGTGAGAGACGTAAGATGGTGCAAAATGGTGGAAGTGACAATGTTTTCACATGCACCTACTATGGGCAAACATTTGCAGCAAGAATTGGCCTAACCAACCAGCCACACTCGCCACCGCCATGGATCGTAGTTATTATGCCTTTTTGAAGCACAATGTACCAATGAATGAATGATGATATGCGTGGGAGATCAAGTTTCGCCATCACGATCACCAGAGTCGTGGATCAGCTCTGTGTTAGTTAGTTAGTTAGTTAGTCGCAGTTCCAACTTCACAGCAACGGGTCATCCCCATTATGCTCCATTCCTGTGCCAGTGAATATCATACAAAACGCTCCCCACTGCCCAATGTGAAAAGTGGAAAAGACAGGAGTCTCTACAAACAACAGCCCGCACAGATGCACTGTGCATAATGCCGCCGCCAGAATGGCAACACAATAGTCCCCCACAAAACACCCAGTTCATTTCTGATGGAATCTGCAGCCATTTTCCCATCTGGATGTTTCCTAGATGTTCACCCACACAGTCCACGAAATACAGTTCATCGTCGATGGCAGTGGCAGTCAACCAGAAGCCCAGCAGCCACGCATTTCTGCATAAGGCAAAAACCAGTCAACTCTGGGACATAGCCATCTGCCATCACTCCGAACATGCAGCCACGTTCCAAAAAACCTCGGGCAGATTCAAAAGCACTTCACATGAAATCCACAGCTCACAGTGTCGCACCACGCACTCACTCAGTAGCAGGGCGACGGAACCATCAAGCCTCCTTAGTCGCCTCTTACGACATGCATGGTAGGCTACAGTGTTGCTATTCTTTGCTTCCCTTATGGGCCCCGGCAACACACGGGAGCTCTGTGTTCTTGTCTCCACGATACCACGTGGCCAAGCCATCCAGGTATTTAATTCTCTGCCTACAACTTGTTCATTTCCCCTCAATCTTGTCAGTTGCCATCAAGTTCTCCATTTTATTTATTCTAATAACATGTTCTAACGGGTAGATAGATAGTGTAGGATTGACTTATACAAAACAAGCTTAACGTACTCTGCATCTCAGCTGTGGAACAATCTTCCACAAGAAATCAAAGACATCACCAATCCCTATTCATATAATCGCAAATTATTCGAACACTATCTCAATACGGATTACCTTCCCCCTTAATAATTGAGATAATAATAATAATAACAAAACCCTAGTATAACAACCAATCACCTTTTTGTAGGCCAGAATATTCCACGTGGCTAATAACAAGTGTCAGACCATTATCTAATATTACTGTGTCGTGTAGATTTGATGTTTGCATTTTGCCCATACCTTTATAATGCATATCTTTTATATTGTTACTGTTCTTTGTTAGCCTTGAATGATGTGTGAATGAAATAATGTATGAAAGAGAGTGATAGAAGGGCAGAATGTTAGACGGGCCTGCGTGCCCAATTCTTAACCCTTTGAAAATAAAGTTTGTTCGTTCGTTCGTTCGTTCTATCTATCTGTTTATCTATATATCTATCTATCTATCTATCTATCTATCCATCTATCTATATATCCATCTATCTATCTATCTATCTATCTATCTATCTATTTATCTATCTATCTATCTATCTACCTACCTACCTATCTACCTACCTATCTATCTATCTATCTATCTATCTATCTAGCTAGCTAGCTAGCTATCTATCTACCTACCTACCTTCCTATATCTATCTATCTATCTATCTATCTATATATCTATCTATCTATCTGTCTATTTATCTGTCTGTATATCTATCTATCTGTCTGTATATCTATCTATCCATCTATCTATCCGTTCACGTCTGTTTCCGTGCTTGTCTGTTTAGTTTGATCTGTTGGAGTGAAGAACAACAACCGTTCCTAACTAATTTCTGGTTTAATCAGAGAGTGAGTTCCCTTGCAGAGAGATGGCGGAACATTTATTCGTCTGTTTCTAAAGCTCGTGCCATTTTCTTTCGTGCTGGAGGAAAAATTGTTGATTTTAAACTAAATAACTATGCCAGTTGGCTCGCGGGAATGAGAAGAACATCTGTAGAAAATTTCATCTCAATCGGATGGACCGTTCAGGAACGCATAAAGGACACACAAACACACAAACAAAGACACAAACATTCTCTTTTATATATACATAGATTGGATTGCAAATAGACATTCGTGATAGTAATGCCTTGATTTATCACTTTTCCCCCTGCATATCCTTTACAGGACATTGCAGTCAACACCAGCATTTCCCAGATGCTGTTGATGTCTTGGCAAGTTTTACGTTCAGTAGTATGCCATTGCTTGTCTTGTTCCAGATGTAGAGGTGTTACCTTTCCTCTGGAGTGAACTAGGTAGGCGGAGAGAGGGATCATGCTGCATGGGCAACACATGATCTCTATATTTTAACCCAGGCTTTGTGCTATGGAGAGGCAATAACTCCATCCCTGGTCTTAACCGGTCTCGGACAGCGCGAATTGGCCTTATCAATCACATTCGCTACCGCCATGGGTAAAAGTTATTATGCCTTTTTGAAGCACAAACTATCTTCTGTCAAGACGGCAAGGTGCCAATGAGGACAATGAGTGTGCCATTGTTTTCTGAACGACCGGCTCACATACCCTCCGTAAGTAACAGTAACCAATGCGACGTGATCCACTGCCGAACCTTGTGCAGCTGTTTCGTACGAGAGTATAAGTATATGGGATTAAGAACAACGTCCTTAACGCCTTCGCCAGGGAGACAGACTGATTGATCACTACACTTAATAATTATGTTCTAGCATTCTGCGGAATTACAAGATATCTAAAAGAAAAACACTTTGACAATCAATGGAAATGGACATAAACATCTAATATATTTACAAGGGAAATTACTTGCATTTGAAAAAAACAAATTATTATACTAGCGATAATATTACTAACTAACATTAAAATTCTTTTGTAATTATTTAGGAATAAAATGATCGATAGAAAAGTATATAGTATTAACTGCAAATATAATTCACTTAGATTTCTTGCAGAAAATGTTTTTAATTTTTAAATACTTACATTTTATAATCATCTTTTTAGTTATATATTTATTTCTGTATTTTTGTACACTTTCAATGTATCCGTGATGGTGATGGTTGTCGTCCTATTACATTGTTTTCCCCCTATATGGGGGAAGAACATTTTTTTACTGGCCTCTTAAGGCCACAAAAAATGCAAAGGAAATTAACCACACACATTCATCTCTTGTTCATAGCATATTCAATCATTCATTTATTCAGTAGCATGTCCTTTGCAGAACCCCGCTCCCATAACAACCTTACGGGAAACCTCTCGATCATAAGTAAGATGTCCCGCGTCCTATATACCCATCTTCGTAATTCATAATTATCTTCATAATTATTGGAAAAAAAAAATAATTAATCTTCATAATTCGTCTTGCAGTGTGTTGTAAAATCTTCAATTTTGTCCTCTGCTGTTGAAATAGGTGCATATATCTGTAAGAGAGTTGTGTTTTTTGGACGGTCTTTAAGTCTAATAGTGAGGATTCTATCACTAACTTTTGCGGTTGTTTTATCTGAACAAAATGCCACTCCACTCTGGCCTCCGACGTCTCTACCAGAATAAATGAAAAGACTTCCATTTTCAGTTGTAAAATGTCCCTTGCCTTTCCAGCGACGTTCAGCTAATTCCTAAAATTTGAATATTTAACCTCTCTATCTCATCACATACTACTTTAATCTTCCCCTCAAATAGACTTCTCACATTCCACGTTCCTATTCTCACTCTGTTTCTTAGTCTGACACAGGGGATTTCATTGGTAACACAGTAACATTGCATGAGGCGCTGGACGCAGTTAAGGGCCAGCGACTGATAAGAGGGAAATCATGGATGGCTCAGGCGGAGGATACGATCAGACAGGTGTGCCCCGTGGAGAACATTAGGCGAGGAGAGGAGTGGGTCAGAGTGCCAGCGGAGCAGTCAGACTTGTGCAGAGTTATAATCACATTGAGCCGGGAGTGCAGGTAGTGGCCAGCAGGGATAATGCTCGCCCGGGTGATGTGATTATCTACACAGATGGTTCGGTGTTGAGAGGTAGTAGAAGTGCCTGGGGTTTCTTGGCAAAGGCTAATGGTCGACGTGTGGTGCAGGAGAGCCTGGCATATGATACCACAACATCTAGCTTAGGAATGGAGGTGGAGGCAGTCAGTGCAGCTTTCTGTTGCATGGAGAATACGATACACACACCCATAGTGATTGTAACTGACTCAGAAAGTAGGGTGAGGACTGGCAAGCTTTGTGCCGAGTGGCTTGCTTCGCATCGGAAGTCACGGGTGGCAAGCATCATCTGGATATTTTCTCCGGGGCATGCTGGTGTGTTGGGAAATGAACAGGCGGACAGATTGGCTGGCTCTGCAAAACTTGGTGGAGTATTGATGCATGATAAGGCAGACTTGGTTGCGGCAATGTGGGAGCACGTGTACACCTCGTAGGAGCAAATGGATTACCGTGGTCTGGCAAGAATGAGACAGCGAGGTGTGACGAGGGGATCTGGCCGACACTCAACGCTCAGAGGAAAGGTGAGACGGACATATAATCATATTACTACTGGTACTATTGGGGTTGAACTCTTCGCTGGCTTCTGAGGATGGGGACGGAGCGCTTATGGGAATGCTCCGAATGCTGTGATGTCGGTTCCTAAATCAATCAATCAATCAATCAATCACAGTCAGGATTAACTCCTTCATCACGATTACTAGTACTGGTCCCTGTGTCACACTCTTCCCCTGTGTTATCTGATCTGCCTGGCCTGGGAGTCTCTAACAAAGCGTCTTCATAAAGATAGTGCAGTCATCAGGTACACACTCAATTAATGCTCTCAGTATATGCACAGCATTTACTGAACCCTGGCCTTCTGCGAACCCACATTGTTATTCTCCTAGTCTGGTGACCTAGTCTATTGCATATTCTTCTAAGGCATTAATCAATTATGTTATGATGCTGTCTGGACCAGGGTTCCTGCTAGTTTTCACATGGTTCATTCTGAAGTTCCATTTTCAAAATTGATGGTCCTTCATTATTATTTCGAATAGCATACCGTTCCTCTCTCGTATCATCGTAAAGGTCTTTCACATCAGTTCGCAGTAAGAAAATCGTTTAGGGAGCCTGTGATCTGGCATGCGAGTTAAGTGACCAGCCCAGCGAATCTGATTCTTTATTAGTAGAGTGTTGATACTGGGCATGGATGGTCTTTCTAGAACTTCGTGTCTGGGATCTTGTCTTGCCATTTAATCTTCAATAGCTTCCTAAGGCAGACTGTGTGGAAGTGGTTTAATTTCCTAGCGTGTCGCTGATAAACGGTCCAGGTTTCACAAGCATATAGCAGTGTGGATAATACAACTGCTTTGTAGACTTTTAGCTTTGTTTGCAGGCTTATTCCAGTTCTGTCCCATACATTCTTGTACAGTCTGCCAAAGGCCGCACTGGCCTTGGAGATTCTTGCATTCACTTCATCATCAATTGTGGCAGCTTAAGACACAGTGCTGCAAAGATGGGTGAATTTGTCCACAGCACTTAGTCTATGACCATTCACCTTAATATTCGGCACTGTGTGATTATTCCCTGGAGCTTGTTGATACATAACTACAGTCTTCTCCAAGTTGATATTAAGCCCAAGATTTGTACAGGCATATGAGAAAGCTGAAACATTGTGTTGCATGTCTGCCTCTGAGTTGGTATATAGAGCGCAATCATCAGCAAACAGCTGCTCTCTGACGGTGTCGCTGCTAGTTTTGTTTTTAGCTTTCAACCTTCTGAGATTGAACAACTTTTCATCCATTCGGTAGTTGATGACTATGGTCAAGTAAAACAGAAGTAAAGAACACTTTCTCACGCCTTAAGATGTATTCGGGATATGGTCAAGCAAAACACAAGAAAATAACTCTTTACAAGCATTGAGGCTCATCGTGCAAACGGTGCTAGAACCATATTTTCATAGATCAGTCGGCACTCAGTGGGTGATGAGGTCAGTTTTACGCTGGCCGTCTTAACTCCCCAAGTATTCTTGGTACCCATTGAAGGCTGGATTGATCTGGGAGCGCAGGTCAGTTTTGAAATATTTGATTTCGCCTAGCTGTGGATCGAACCCATGACATTCGGGTCGACAGGCGAGTGTCTAGTCTAGCCACTACGCTACCGCTGGCCCCATTCGGTGTTAGCGCCATATTTTTATATACCAAGGGAGACAATAGATATAGACTCGACACAAGATGGATGATGTGGTAAATATCACGTTCGCCGCCCTTACTTCCCCCTTTCGGCTGAGCAATTCGGGATATGTTTTGTTGTTAATCCGCCTTCTTTGGGAATCAAACACATGTCCACCAGGCCGACAGGCAAACGTGCTAGCCACTGCGCTGACTCGGCTTCCATTCGCAATGCTTTTTTTTGGATGTTGCAAATCCCTTACAGGACGTTGCAGTCAACACCAGCATTTTTCAGTTGCTGTTGATGTACCAGGCAAGTTTTTACGTTCAGACGTTTGCCATTGCTTTCTGAACGGCCAGTCACATACCCTCGTAAGTTACCAGCACAGTTCGAACCGCTGCCGATTCTCGCAGCTGCTGTTTTTTCCCACGTGGATATACGGGATTACGAACAATGTCGCTAAACCCGTTGGCCAGGAAGACCGGCTACACACAATGCACAATACTACCACGAGCTAAAAGATTTGCTGCATATTGAGATGACTTTACTACACAAACTGAACAGTTGGGTTAGAAATTAATTTGTCAGCACAGAAAGAGTATAGTAATCTTCAAGAAGAAAGAAATACCATAATGGAACATACAAGTAAATGGGATAATTCTTAGACAGGTATGAGATTAGTTTAGTTGCGGCGAGTCAAGAACCGACATCATTGCATTCAGGGCATTCTCGTAAGCGCTCAGTATCATCTCCAACAGCCAGCGTAGAGTTCCTATACTAACAGTTCTCGATGCAATCCGATTATATATTCTCTTGCTTTACCTCTGATTGACGACTGACTACCAGATCCTCTGACCACCCCCTGCTGCCGCATTCTCTCTAACCATGACGGTATATCTGTTCTTCTGCATTATTCACGCGCTCCAAGTAGGCCTCCATCATATCTGCCTTATCATGCATCAAATCATCCCCAGTGATGCAGCACAAGCCAGTCTGTCGGTCTGTTCGTTTCCAACCACACCAGCGTGTCCTCGAGAAAAGATCCAGCGAATGCTCACAACCTGCGACCTCTGGATTGATGCATACCATTCAGCACGAAGCCTTCCCGTCTACACTATTGTCAGCATACTTTGTAAATCAGTCACAATTACAACATGTGTATACAGATTGTTCTCCAACCAGCGGTGAGCTGAAGTAACCGCTTCCACCTCCATTCTCAGATATTAGGTTGTGATGTTATACGCTAAGCTCTCCTTTACTAACCATTGACCATTAGCAGGTAAATGGGTACAACTGGGGTGAATTGAGTTGGGTCAAGAGCCAACACCACAGCACTCGGAACATTTCCATACGTGTTTTTCCTCATCTTCAACAGTCAGCGAGAGATCTTCATGGGCGGATAGATAAATAAGTGAACATATTTTGAAAGAAGTTAACTCACACAGACACACGGCTACTCGCAACAAAAGAATACAGTCCACATTCGTTGGACATATCATGAGAAGGGGGAAGGTGGAGTATGTCGTCAAAAGGGGGAAGGTTGTAGGGGAAGGGAAGCAGGGGGAGATCAAGAGAGAAGATGCTGGACAGTTTGATATCAAGGGATGGAGGAGGGAGCGTCGGTATCCGAAATGATTAACGGCACAAGAGACAGAAATCTGTTGACAGACATGATCACCAACGTCACATGGCATGGACTATAACATCTGGTAATATTCACACACGAGATTCAAATACTTCACACGAAAGGAGAAATGTTGTGAAAAAAGGGAAATTGATACATAAACACTTTGGTCACACAAATCTATATGTAGTCACTTTGGCCACACTAATCGATATACAGACGCTTCGCATCCACTAATCAATATATAGACAATTAAGTCACACTATCTTAACATTGCACAAACCGTTAAAAATGCGCATTATAATCGCAATGTGAGTCCACGTGGCTCAGATTAATCACAAACTGTCGGCTAATGTGTTGTATCTTTGTTGATGAAATCTATATCTTACATAAGCAGGTCTACATTACAGTTGTGCAGAATAATATAATAGATTTCAATATAAGGCTGGGATTTCTTGCACTTGTTGGATCTGCAGCTTTGCAAGGACGGATCTGTAAACAGAATCAAGTAACTACAATGAAATCTAAATATGCTGTCTCTCCTATAGTCACTGGTGTTATCTGGATTTTGTGTATTAATGCTGCTGGTATGTAGATATCAATAACTATTCATTGGTTGTTTCTGGATTTGAAGTTTGAAGATCGAGCACAACCCAATACTGGCAACGCTGATCGTATTCCGGAACGTACCTGAACCTTGTCCACGTCGGATCCCGGGATCGAACCTCGGATTGAGTGCCGTTGTGATATTCTAGAATGATAATTTGGTGGCGTCTTGCGTGAGCCACGTGGTCAAGTGGTTACACACCCGCCTCACACGCCAGTGATCCGAGGTTCGATCCCGGGTCCAGTCGAGGATATGCACTACTGAGGAGCTCAAACGAGAGCAAACCTCGAGTCTAGTGCTTCCAGTCCGACGTGGACAAGGCCCAAGCTTCGTACCGGAATACGATCAGCTTTGCTAGTAGCTAATTAGGTAGTTAGATGCATATCCATTACAGGACGTTGCAGTTAACACCAGCATTTTATGCTGTTGTGATCTCTTGGCAAGATTACGTTCAGTAGTGTGCCATTGCTTTCTGAACGACCTGCACCCATACTATTTCGTTTTTATAAAAACAACGCAAGACGGTCTGCTGCCACATTGCCCGCAGCTGTGTTCGAACGAGGATATGCGAGATTACGAACTGCGTCCGTCACTCCATTGCCACGGAGCTGACTCAATCTTAAAATTTCAATTCAATTTAGAGTTAGTATTTGTCCTCTAAAAGTACTAGATGGTTTTGATCATAGAACTTAACTTTGGGAAGGGAAAATCCCAACTGTACCTCCACGTGGTAGAGGATGGAAACACACCACGGTGTGGCTAACGTAGCTCTGGGGACCGATAATCCACCGGAATAAGTGGAAAACTCTGCAGCTGAGCAGAGCAGGGCACTCACTTGTCCTGACAGTCGGAAAAGGCTGTCAAAGGCAGAGGTAAAAGACCACCATGTGGATGTGGAAGGCAATGGGAAACCACCACATTATCTTCCCAAGATTTCATGGCAACACCCATTTCAGAGGTAATGAACGACGTTAATGGCTGTCTTAAGACATCCTCGTCCGGTAGGGACAGTCATAACCACAGGTGACACCAGACCGTCATCCAGCTACTGATGGCTAAACTATAACTAAACTAAATAAATTTAGAGTTGGAACATGGAATGTTAGGACACTAAATAAGCTAGGAAAGTTAAACAATGTTCTAAGAGAAACGGAAAGCATGAAAATGAATATACTAGGCATAATTGAGATGAGATGAAAGGGATCTGGTAAAATTATAACCGACAAACACACAATAATTTATTCGGGAGGGGATACACATAAAAAAGGTGCGGGAATAATATTTGACGAAAAAACAGCCAAATCAATTAATGGATACTGGTGTATCTCAGATAGAGTTGTAATGGCCAAAATCAAAGGCAAACCAATAGATATACATATTTTACAAGTATATGCACCAACAACAAGCAGCAGTGATGAAAAAATACAACACTTTTATGATGCAGTAGAAATAGCGATAGCTCAAATAGGATCACAAGAAATAAAAATAATACTGGAAGATTTTAATGCAAAGGTAGGAAAAGGAAAAATAGAGGATATAGTGGGGAATTATGGTTTAGGTACAAGAAATTAAAGAGGAGAGAAACTAATAGAATGGGCAAATATTAATGATGTGATAATTAGAAACACATGATTTAAACACCACCAAAAAAAAGAAAACCATTATACACATGGAAAAGCCCTGATATGAAAATGCGCAACCGAATTGACTGCATACTTATTAATAAAAGATTTAGAAATGCGTTAATTAATGTATAAACAATGCCTGGTGCTGACTGTAATAGTGATGATGTACCACTATGTGGACAAATAAAGGTAAGATTAAAGAGAGGGGAAAAAAGGTTAAGAACGTGAGACTTAACAAAGAGGTTCTGAAAGTAGGTAAAGAAATTCAAGAACAATACAGAGTGACTGTAAAAAATAGGTACAATGCAATAGCTAAAATGCAGAGTGTAACTGAACAATGGGAAATGTTAAGGGTCTCCATTCATCAAACTAGCAAAGAAATATTACCGGAGTTAAGCCATAAAAGCTAAGAACAAAAATGGATGAATGAAGAAATCTTCATGCTGATGGACAAAAGGAAACAGAATAAAAATTACAAACAAGAATATGCTAAGATAAATAAAGAAATAAGAGATAAATGTGTGAAGGCAAAAGAAAGTGGTTAAACAAGCAATGCAAACAATTAAATTCCATTACAAATCCCCTCCCCCCTCCCCCCCCCCCCTCTCCTCCTCCCCCCCCCCCCCCCCCCCCCCAAAAAAAAAAATTATGTACAGACAAATCAGTGAGCTTACAGGAAGAAAACTAAGAATAAATACAGGGTGTCTGAAATCAAAAACAGGAAAGATATTATTGGAGGAAGGTGCTATAATGAAGGGGTAGAATGAGTATATAAGAGAATTATATAATGGACAAAGGGAAGAATTAACAGAAGAAAGTAACACCTATTCTAAAAGAGGAAGTCTCTGACGCTATGAAACATATGAAGAAAGGAAAAACAGCACGGAAAGATGAAATTACAATAGAAGAATTAGAAGTATTAAGAGAATTTGGAGTAGATTTATTAACCAAAATGTTGAATGATATTTACAGCAGTGGATATTTACCCAGTGATATGCTGAAATCTGTATTTATAGTTATACCAAAAAGACCAGGAGCAATTGGATGCAAAGATTTTCGTACAGTTAATCTCATAAACCATGTCAATAAGCTTCTACTCAGAATTATAGTGAGAAGAACAAGAAAGAAAATAAAAATGGAAATTAGTGAAGAACATTATGGTTTTGTGGAAGGAAAGGTACAAACAACGCAATGTATACATTACGGACATTAATAGGTCAGTAGAGACACGAAAAGACATATTTGTGCTTCATATATTATACTAAGACATTTGATAAAGTATTTTTTTAGTCGTTGGACCAACATCACGACACAAGGGTTTAACCCCATAAGTGCTCCGTTTTCCTCCTAACTCAAACCTGAGTCTGGAGAAACTCAGCTCAATGCACGAACTCCGTAGCAACGGCGATGATCCTGAAATACTTTGGGTAGATTTTTAACTCGAAATTTTGCCCGGGCGGCGTCGCTGGGCTACTCTTTTTCGATTTCCAACTGCCAAGGGATTTTTTACGTGCGCAACAATACACACGGGTGTCCGATCTCACTACCCAGAGACCAGGGGAAATTACTGGAAGTCCACGTGGATTTTTTAAATAAATCCCGGTCCTCACCGGGGCCTGAACCCGGGACCTCCAGCACTCGAGGCGGACACCATACCTCGAGACCACTCAGCCCCCCCCCCCCCCCCCCCCCACTTTTAAGTAAAACATGATGAACTGATTAAAATATTGGAAGATGTCGACATTGATGGGAAAGATTTAAGAATAATAAAGAATATATACTGGAACCAAGTAGCCGCAATGAAAATGGGAAATAAAGAGGGCAGTTACGAAAAGATAACGCTAGGAATACGACAGGTGTGTGTCTTGTCACCGGAACTCTTCCCCCTCTAAAGTGAAATAATAATGAGAGAGATCAAAGAGAAGCCAGGAATACTAATCGGGGATTATAATATAACCATTATACGGTATGCAGATGACACAGTATTGGTGGCTGATAATGCAACAGACCTACAACAATTATTGGACATTGTAGTAACAGAGAGTGCACAGAAAGGACTCTCCTTGAATATCAAGAAAACAGTAATTGTCACGGGGCGGCGTTGGAATACGGTTGATTGCGGTGTTAACTGAATCTGCATAATTTTATCACACTGATGAATTGGCAACCGTCGTCCCTGATGTGATTGCTTCCTAAAGCAGTACTATATGTTTCGGCTTTATCTAGGCGGATGATTGTGATACTGCTGACCGTACGAACGTCACCGCAACTGAACCATTGGGGTCCCCTCACGCCCATGACTGCAACTCTCTGCAAGACGACTCCACTCCACATATAACAAGACAAGACCCTGGCTGACAATGGACAAATAACTATCACTTTATTCGCGGTGCTGCATTATCATTACGGGTATCACAGTATGTCAAACGGCCAGCCGTTCCTCAGTCAAACAGTATAAAATGACAAAAAGTAGTGCAGCTTTACATAACAGAGTTAAGACACAGTAAACGAGAGGGGTGGCTTTGAAAGGACGAATAATAGTCTCACTAACGATGTGTCAGATGACAAGACTACAAGCAACCAAGGTGGGATACCTTTAGAGCATAGAGACCGGTATATTGTCGTAACTCTGTTATGTAAAGCTGCACTACATTGTGTCATTTTATATTGTTTACACTTTCACAGCTTTACCGCAGTTCCACTTAATTTTATTCATATTTTTCTCAGTCAAACAGACACGTTAACCTGACATCAACTCGGTCACCGAGCGTCAGAAAATAGCAAGAGGAGCGTTATACACTGTTCCACCGAATGCCCATACTCCCGTTGTGCAGTCGCTCTACAGTTCTCCCACACAACCAACCTGCAGCCGTCCCGTGTCAGTGTGGATGTCTATTGTGCGTGGCGTTGTCCTTAGGTGGATGCCCCTGGCAGTTGGTCTCTAAGTTCTAATGTATAATTCTTACTTGGTTTGAATCGGGCACGGGTAACATTCGTGTGCCGGTCTCTCTGGCCGAGTGGTTACAACACTTTCTCCTTAATCCTGTTTATCACGCAGAGACTCGTAGCGGGCGAGAACTGGGAGCGGTTCGTCCCCCGCTGGTGACTTGCGGGATAACTGAACCGGCCGCTCAGAAAGCAATGGCAAACTACTGAGCGTAATCTTGCCAAGAAATCAACAGACAGCTGAAAGATGCTGATGTTGACAGCGATGTCCTATAAAGGATATGCAAATAAAATATTTAAAAAAAAAAAAAACATTCGTGTCCGTGCGCCGCTCTAACGTTCTCAACTAGTGTCATGCTGAAGGCTGGTAGTGTTGTGTCTGTGTCTTGCATTAACGGTCCTAACTTGGGAGTGTTGAAGAGTTGTGGCGTTCGTGTCCTTGTTCCGTGCTAAAGTGCCGTTGCGTCGTTATGTTGTTAAACGACGCGAATCAAAGACATATTTCTATCGTGGTGCGTTTTGTTGTTACTTTTGGTGCTTAACATCTACTCTTTTATTTTTATTATTATTTTATGTGTGTGCAAACCAATTAACTCATTTCTGCCACATGACAGTAACAATGGCGATATCAAAGAAATTGATGACACTAAAATGTGACATAGAAATAGAAGGGGGAAATTCTTAACCAAGTGGATAATTTTAAATACCTAGAGCAGTGGTTCTCAACTGGTGGGGAATTCCTCCCCCCCCCCCAAGGGGACAATTTTAGAGTTTCGGGGGGGGGGGGGGGGGGGGGATGAAGACCATTTCAAGATCGTGTTAATACAAGAACCGATTACTTGATATTGTTTTTCCCTTCATACTTTACAGTTATGTATGTCTCATCCTTCTAAAATTCATTTTATAAAATAAGTAGACCCACAAATCATGTTTTATTTGGATGTCTAGACTTGTTTTAGTATATGCTATTACATTTGCCTTCCACTTTTACGTATACTGTGTAGGGGTGGGGGGATATTTAGATAGGAAATATGAAAGGGGGGGAATGACGTTCTGAAAATACGGTGAAGGGGGCACGGGCCAAATTTTTTATAGGAAGGGGGGGGGGGGGAATGGCGTTCTGAAAATATGGTGAAGGGGGGCACGGGCCAAAAAAGGTTGAGAACCACTGACCTAGGGGCACTTATAACATCAGATGGAAGATGTACAACAGAGATTAAGAGCAGAATTTATTTATTTTGTTTGCATATCCTTTACAGGACATCGCTGTCAACATCAGCATCTTCCAGCTGATTGTTGATTTCTTGGATTACGCTCAGAAGTTTGCCACTGCTTTCTGAGCGACCGGTTCACATACCCCGTAAGTTACCGACGCGGAGAGAACCGCTACCAATTCTCGCGCAAAATAACGTTACTCACGAGAGTATACGGGATTACGGAGAAAGTTGTGTAACCCCTGGACCAGGGAGCTCGGCAAGAGCAGAATAGGGCAGGTGAAAGCTGCATTTAAGAAAATGAAGATTATCTTATGCAATAAGCCACTATCAATGAATGTAAAAAAGAGAAAGCTGAAATGCTATATAGAACCAGTTTTGCTGTATGAAATAAAGAAGAAATTAGAAGCAACAGAGATGTGGTTTTTGAGACGAATGTTGCGAATTCCTTGGACTGCCAGAGTAGCTAACAACGATTGCCTGAAAGAGGCTAATTAAACTATTAGCTTATAGAACACTGTATCCAACAATAAGAAAGAGACAAACAGCTTTATTTGGTCATGTGATGAGAAGAGAGGCATTGGATAACATCGTGACAACTGGAATGATCAAGGCAGAGAGGCAGAGGCAGACCAAGAGAAATGATGCTGGACGGATTGAGACGGTGGCATGGAGGAATATCATCAGCAGAGTTGATCCAGAACACCAAAGACTGAGATCTGTGGAGAGCCATAAACGCCTACGCCAGCTGGCAAGACACTTGATGATGATAATGATTTAATTTTTACATTGAAATTTCGTGAACGTTATCTACCATCTTATCTTTGTTTTTCTTGTTTTTTTTTTTTATATCTTCCCACTTATTATAGTATTGTGTTTTCATATTTCTTGTCACTTCTTCTTCTTCTTCTTCTTCTTCTTCTTCCTCTTCTTCTTCTTCTTCTTCTTCTTCTTCTTCCTCTTCTTCTTCTTCTTCTTCTTCTTCTTCTTCTTTCTTCTTCTTCTTCTTCTTCTTCTTCTTCTTATTCCTCTTCTTCTTCTTCTTCTTCTTCTTCTTCTTCTTCTTCTTCTTCTCTTCTTCTCCTTCTTCTTCTTCTTCTTCTTCTGCTGCTGCTGCTGCTGCTGCTGCTGATGCTGCTGCTTTGTATCGCAAAATGTAACATAAGCCCACAACCAACTCACGCCAATCCCCCCGCGGCAGCCCTATCTGTTGTCATCTCCACGTG
>JACEFZ010016527.1:0-35000 GCA_014155875.1 Cepaea nemoralis | reverse complement strand
CCGTGGTGGATGCGACATTTGCAAGTGTAAACCTTGTGGGAATCTTTGTAAAAATGTTTGTGACCATGGGAAACTGGTAGATTTTGATGGTTGTGAGATTTGTGAGTGTAAACCAAAGCCCGAGTGTGGGCCTGTATGTTCTAATGTTACTTGTGAAAATGGGAGAGTTTTGGATGTGAATGGTTGTCCTACCTGTCAGTGCGTGACAAAGGAACCCTGTAGACCAGTCTGTGACAACAACTGTAAGTATGGAAGAGTGTACGACAAATATGGATGTCCAACTAGTGACTGCTTGCCAAATCCTAAGTGCCCGCCCGTCTGTGCCATTTTTTGTGAACATGGGAATGTTTTAGACGATAATGGTTGTCTCACTTGTAGATGCTTGCCAAATCCGAACTGCCCTCCTGTTTGTAAGAACTTCTGTGAATTTGGAAATGTTTTAGATGCAAATGGATGTCCTTTTGGTTATGTTTTAGACGAAAATGGGTGTCCCACTTGTAAATGTTTCCCATTTTCACAGTGCCCACCAGTTTGCGATATTCATTGTCCTCATGGGAATGTATTAGACAAAAATCGCTGTCCCATTTGTGCCTGCTTTCCACCTCCAACGTGTCCTCTCTGTCCCAGAGGTTGCTTCAGCGGAAATGTTTTGGATAAAATCGGATGCCCAATCTGCGAATGTGTTGGGTAGCCAAAATGAAAACTCTTGACTGAATGAATGTCATGGGATAATTAACCATTTAAGCGATTTCCTGTATCTGCGCCATAGGCTTATATATCACTGGAATTGTGTCATTGCGTTATAATACAACATGTCTGTTACCATATTACAACTTTTACATCATAACGATAACACACTCCCACTACAAATTATCCGCCGTATATTTTGTATATCTATTTTCAAACCTACTTTTTCGTTTGGCACATAATCTGTTAAATACAGTGTATAATGAAACAAACACGTATTTTAAGTTTCATCCATCCATCGATCATGTTACCATGCCGATAAGGACGGGCGGTCATGTTTTGCCATCTCACTCGATCGCCATAGTCGTGGATCAGTTCCGTGTTTCTGTCTCGACCACGCAACGTGGAAAAGCCATCCAGGTATTTATTTCTAGGTCTTCCCCTTGGTCTCTTCCCTTCGATCTTGCCAGTTATCACCAGGTTCTCCAAGTCATTTCGTCTCATAACATGCCCCAAAAAATTTGACTGTCTACGTCTAATGACTCTAATCAGTTTACGATCTTCATTTGTTTCTTGAAGGACTTGTTCATTGGTCTTTCTGTCTGCCCATGGTATTCTTTGCATTTTCCGGCGACACATAATAAAAACAAATATATACAAATATTTTGATTACAGCAGGATACAACAGTATTTATTGAAAGAAAAGTGTATTTTATTGTGTATCCTGGTGATTTAAAACACATTTTGTTTTCATTATATATTTTGCAATTTTGTCTGTTAAAATGCTGTGCTTGAAATAAGAAACCCCCAATAAACTACGACTACGTTTAGCAGATGATACAATGTACATTGTCTGGCATTATTTTGTCCATATCTACATAGAGACTCCTGGGGGTTGTCGCTGAAGTTACTGAGTACGACGCGTTCGGAAAACTGCCATGCGGAAAGAGACCGAGTTGTATGGGATAAACAAAAGTTAGCTATTTTTTATAGAACGTCGCAGTCAATCCCAGAATTGTTTTGGGAGTTTGTGATTTCTTGGCAAGATTGGAAGAGAACTATCCCAAAAAAGGCCATTTGAAATTATGCACAAACTATAGAACCGTTGCCCTGATCAGTCATGCAAGTAAATTTCTACTAAAGATCATAATGGGAAGACATCGTAAGAAACCGGAAGAACGGATTAACAAACATGGTTCAAGCTAAATTTAGACAAGGAAGAGAAACAAGAAATCACATACTCAATATGCGTTTAATAATAGAGAAGTGTAGATAATTTAATGTAAACCTATTCTCATGTTTTGTGGATTATTCAAAGGCATTTTACTGCTTACAACACCAGAAACTCTGAAAAATCATGCAAAAAATGGGCTTTCAATCACATGTAGTACAACTCCAAAAAATGCTCTGTTAAGACCAACAAGCCGCGGCTAAAAATGATGGCGATACAACCGATTGGTTTGACATCAGTCAGGTAGTCCGTCAGGGCTGTATGCTGCCCCTGAATTTGTTTAACCTGTACGTCGAAAATATAATGAGACATGGTTGAGATAATATAACTATCCATATCACAGAATGGTATAGACAAACTAATAACCTCAACCCAAAAGAATAGTGAAAATCACAACTTATATCCTAACATAGCAAAAACAAAGATAATGCATACAGATAAAACTAGTTTAGAGAAAGAAATATATGCTTAAGAGGAAAATTTGGAGTTAGTGGAAAATTTCGAATATCTTGGGTCATTAATTACCAACAATTGGTGACTACAATGACAGAAATTAAAAGACGAATATTTATTGGTCTTCAAAGATTAAAACAACTGAATAAATTGTGGTGTGGAACAGACAGACCTACAAAAATTAGATTTTTAAGAGCCTGCATCTTTCCCACTGAAAAATATGCCTGTGAGACCTGGACACTTACTAAACAAGCCGAACAGCGCATAAATGTCTTTGCATATAAAAATTCACAGACAAGTCAGGATATTATGTAAGGAGGCAAAAGAAGCATGGCTTGAGTAAAATTGCTTAGAAATTGAAAAACAACCAACAGTCAAAATACCAAATTAGTGCACAAAAGAATTCAGGAACTTGCTAATAAAAGAACAAGTACATCAGCAGGCTGTCTAAAAGCTAAAGATGGCAAAATCATAATAGAAATAGTTTCTACATGTATGGTCAGACTATGTGAAAAACCTTTATGATGATAATCAGAGATGAACAGTATGATATTCGATTTAATAATACAGGGACCGCCACTTTTAAAGTGGAGGTTCGAAATGTTCTTAAACATATGAAAGCTGGCAAGGCCCCCGGTTCAGATAACATCACAACAGAAATGATTAAAGCTTTAGAAGAATATGGAATAGATCAAGTCACCAGACTGCTTAACACATTGAGAGAAATAACTTCTGAATTATTTAATTCTATACTCATTGCCATCCCAAAGAAATCAGAAGCCTTGGAATGTGATCAACATGGAAGAATTAGTATAATGAGTCACATCACAAAGATTTTGCCACGAATTATCATGCAAAGAGTGAGGAAGAAAATACAATCTGAAATAGTGGAAGAACAATGTGGGTTTGTAGAAGGAAAAGGTACAGTAAATGCTGTATATATGCTGCGATCAGTTATTGAACGCTCTATCATCATCATCAAGTGCCGTGCCGGCTGGCGTAGGCGTTCATGGCTCTCCACAGATCTCGGTCTTTGGTGTTCTGGATCAACTCTGCTGATGATATTCCTCCATGCCACCGTCTCAGTCCGTCCAGCATCATTTCTCTTGGTCTGCCTCTGCCTCTCTTCCTCTCGATCTTTCCAGTTGTCACGATGTTGTCCAATGCCTCTCTTCTCATCACATGACCAAAGAAAGATGTTTGTCTCTTTCTTATTGTTGTATATAGTGTTCTAGTTTCATTAGCCTCTTTCAGGCAATCGTTGTTAGTTACTCTGGCAGTTCAAGGAATTCGCAACATTCGACTTAAAAACCACATCTCTGTTGCTTCTAAGTTCTTCCTAATTTGTTCATTTACATTCCAAGATTCGCTGCCATACAGCAAAACTGGTTCTATATAGCATTTTAGAACTCTCTTTCTTACATTCATTGATAGCGACTTATTGCATAAGATACTCTTCATTTTCTGAAATGCTGTCTTTGCCTGCCTTATTCTGCTCTTAATCTCTTTTGTACCTCTTCCGTCTGATGTTATAAGTGCCCCTAGGTATTTAAAATTATCCACTTGGTTGAGAATTTCCCCTTCTATTTCTATGTCACATTTTGGCGTCCCCATTTTCTTTGATATCACCATTGTTACTGTTTTCTTGATATTCAAGGACAGTCCTTTCTGTGCACTCTCTGTTTACACTGTCCAACAATTGTTGTAGGTCTGTCGCATTATCTGCTACCAATACTGTGTTATCTGCATAGCGTATATTGTTTATATTATATCCTCCGATTAGTATTCCTGGCTTCTCTTTGATCTCTCTCATTATTACTTCGCTATACAGGGAGAAGAGATCGGGTGACAAGACACACCCCTGTCGTACTCCTAGCTTTATCTGTTCGTAACTACCCTCTTTATTTCCCATTTTAATTGCTGCTACTTGGTTCCAGTATATATTCTTTATTATTCTTAAATCTTTCCCATCAATGTTGATAACTTCCAACATTTTAATCAGCTCATCATGTTTTACTTTATCAAATGCCTTAGTATAATCTATGAAGCATAAATATATGTCTCTTTGTTTCTCTATTGATCTTTCTATTAGTGTTCGTAATATATATATATTGCATTGTTTGTACCCTTTCCTTCCATAAAACCATACTGTTCTTCACTAATTTCCATTTTATTTTGTTTCTTGTTCTTCTCATTATAATTCTGAGTAGAAGCTTAGTGACATGGTTTATGAGGTTAATTGTACGAAAATCTTCACAATCAATTGCTCCTGGTCTTTTTGGTATAGCTATAAATACAGATTTCAGCATATCACTGGGTAAATGTCCACTACTGTAAATATCTTTCAACATTTTGGTTAATATATCTACTCCAAATTCTCCCAACACTTCTAATTCTTCTATTGTGATTTCATCTGGCCCAGCTGTTTTTCCTTTCTTCATATGTTTCATAGCATCAGCGACTTCTTCTTTTAGAATAGGTGGGCCTTCTATGTTACTTTCTTCTGTTAATACTTCCCTTTCTCCATTATATAATTCTCTTATATACTCATTCCACCTCTTCATTATAGCACCTTCCTCCAATAAAGTCTGTCCTGTTTTTGATTTCAAACACCCTGTATTTATTCTTATTTTTCTTCCTGTGAGCTCGCTGATTTGTCTGTACATACTTTTTTGATCTTTAATGGAATTTAATTCAATTTTTCTGCATTGCTCATTTAACCAAATTTCTTTTGCCTTCACACATTTATCTCTTATTTCTTTATTTATCTTAGCATACTCTTGTTTGTCATTTTTATTCTGTTTCCTTTTGTCCATCAACCTTAAGATTTCTTCATTCATCCATTTTTTCTTAGCTTTTTGGCTTCTCTCCGGTAATATTTCTTTGCTAGTTTGATGAATGGAGTCCCTTAACATTTCCCATTGTTCATCTATACTCTGTATTTTAGCTATTGCATTGTACCTATTTTTCACAGTCACTCTGTATTGTTCTTGAATTTCTTTATCTACTTTCAGAACCTTTTTATTAAGTCTCAAGTTTTTAACCATTTTTTCCACTCTCTTTAATCTTACTTTTATTTGTCCACATAGTGGTACATGATCACTGTTACCGTCAGCACCAGGCATTGTCTTTACATTAATTAATGCATTTCTAAATCTTTTATTAATAAGTATGTAGTCAATTTGGTTGCGTATTTTCATATCAGGGCTTTTCCATGTGTATAGTCGTCTTTTATGGTGTTTAAACCATGTGTTTCTAATTATCATATCATTAATATTTGCCCATTCTATTAGTTTCTCTCCTCTTTCATTTCTTGTACCTAAACCGTAATTCCCCACTATATCCTCTATTTTTCCCTTTCCTACTTTTGCATTAAAATCCACCAGTATTATTTTTATTTCTTGTGATCCAATTTGGGCTATTGCCATTTCAACTTAATCGTAAAAGTTTTGTATATCTTCATCACTACTGTTTGTTGTTGGTGCATATACTTGTATAATATTTATATCTATTGGTTTGCCTTTGATTTTGACCATTATAACTCTATCTGAAATGCACCAGTATCCACACTATTTCTGAAATGTGTGTCGCCATGAAATCTTGGGAAGATAATGTGGTAGTTTCCCCTTGCCTTCCACATTCACACGGTGGTCTTTTAACTCTGCCTTTGACAGCCATTTCCGATTGTCAGGACAAGTGAGTGCCTTGCCCTGCTCAGCTGCAGAGTTGTCCACTTATTCCGGTGGATACTCGGTCCCCAGAGCTGTGTTAGCCACACCGTGGTGTGTTTCCATCCTCTACCACGGGGAGGTGCAGTTGGGATTTTCCCTTCCTAAAGTTATGGTCTATGACCAAAACTCTCCAGTACTTTTTAGAGAACGCTCTATAGAAGTAAACAAATATGTACATCTTTGCTTTATTGACTACACAAAGGTTTTCGATAAAGTAAGACAAGTCAACATGGTAGATATGCTTGCAGATCTACACATTGATGGGAAAGACATTATACTATAAAAAAAAACATATATTGGAAACAACACGCTGCCATAAGGATTGATAATGAAGTGGGACAATATCAGCCTTAAAAGAGAGGTGTTAGGCAGGGGTATGTTATGTCTCCAGAACTTTTTTCCTTGTACAGTGAAAATATTTTCAGAAATGTAGAAGATATAAATGGAATCAGCATTGGGGAATGAAACATCAATAACATTAGATATGCAGATGATACAGTATTGATTGCAGACAATGAGTAGGATCTGCAACAATTACTAGATGCGGTTGTTGCACACAGTGAACAACTGGGGTTAGAATTAAATTGTAAAAAGACACAGGTTATGGTCGTCACTAGGAAGAACGAAATACCCCAATGTAATATACAAGTAAATGGGAATACTCTTCAACAAGTGAATGGGTACAATTATCTCGGAACAGTCATAACATCTGATGGGAGATGCCTTGAAGAGATTAGAACAAGAATCGCCATGGTGAAAGTAACCTTAAGCAAGATAAAAAAACATACTGACCAATAAAAGGATGTCAACTGAAACGAGAAAAAAAGAGTGTTGAGGTGTTACATAGAGCCTGTTCTTTTTGTATGGATGTAAAACGTGGACAATGAGCATTCAAGCTGAAAAACATCTGAAGGCTGCAGAAATGTGGTTTCTGAGAAGAATGCAAAGAATACCATGGACACACAGAAAAACCAATGACCAAGTACTACAGGAGACAAATGAAAATCGTAAATTGATTAGAGGAATTAGACGTAGACAGATAAATTTTTTGGACATGTTATGAGAAGAAATGAATTAGAGAACTTGGTGACAACTGGCAAGATCTAAGGGAACAGACCAAGGGGAAGGCCTAGAAGTAAATACCTGGATGGCTTGGCCACATGGCATTTGAATTGAATTTGAATTAATTAATTAATTAATTAATACCATGATGACAGGTGTGATAAACCACCAAGATTTCATAGAACTATATCATGATGACAGGTGTAGTAAATCACCCATATTTCATAGAACTATACCATAATGACAGGTGTAGTAAACCACTCAGATTTTTCATAGAACTATACCATGATGACAGGTGTAGTAAACGACACAGATTTCATAGAACTATATCATGATGACAGGTGTAGTAAACCACCCAGATTTTATAGAACTATACCATAATGACAGGTGTAGTAAACCACCCAGATTTCATAGAACTATACCGAGATGACAGGTGTAGTAAACCACTCAGATTGTATACAACTATACCCTGGTTACAGGTGTAGTAAACCATCGAGATGTCATAGAACTATACCGTGATGACATTTGTAGTAAATCACCCAGATTTCGTAGAACTATACCATGATGACAGGTGTAGTAAACCACCCAGATTTCATAGAACTATACCATAATGACAGGTGTAGTAGACCACCCAGATTTCATAGAACTATACCATGATGACAGGTGTAGTAAACCACTCAGATTTCATAGAACTATACCATGATGACAGGTGTAGTAAACCACTCAGATTTTATACAACTATACCCTGGTTACAGGTGTAGTAAACCACCCAGATTTCATAGAACTATACCATGATGACAGGTGTAGTAAACCACTCAGATTTCATAGAACTATACCGAGATGACAGGTGTAGAAAACCACTCAGATTTTATACAACTATACCCTGGTTACAGGTGTAGTAAACCATCGAGAAGTCATAGAACTATACCGTGATGACATTTGTAGTAAATCACCCAGATTTCGTAGAACTATACCATGATGACAGGTGTAGTAAACCACTCAGATTTCATAGAACTATACCATGATGACAGGTGTAGTACACCACCCAGATTTCATAGAACTATACCATGATGACAGGTGTAGTAAACCACCCAGATTTCATAGAACTATACCATAATGACAGGTGTAGTAAACCACCCAGATTTCATAGAACTATACCATAATGACAGGTGTAGTAAACCACTCAGATTTCATAGAACTATACCGAGATGACAGGTGTAGTAAACCACTCAGATTTTATACAACTATACCCTGGTTACAGGTGTAGTAAACCATCGAGAAGTCATAGAACTATACCGTGATGACATTTGTAGTAAATCACCCAGATTTCGTAGAACTATACCATGATGACAGGTGTAGTAAACCACCCAGATTTCATACAACTATACCATGATGACAGTTGTAGATGGGGAATAAAGAAGGAAATTATGAACAAATAAGGCTGGGAGTACGACAAAGATGTGTTTTGTTACCGGATTTCTTCTCCCTCTTTATTAAAGTAATAATGAGAGAGATCAAAGAGAAGCCAAGGACAATATTCGCAGGTTATAATATAAACAATATACGCTATGCAGATGACACAGTATTGATGGAGGATAATGCAAAAAATCTACGACAATGGTGATATCAAGTTAGCACGATGTTCGTCCATCGAGAATGATGATGACCATTCATTACATCCAAGTTTGTCCATCAGGAATGATGAAGACAATTGGATGAAAAATGTCGTGCGCGATGAATTTGTTTATAATCAAATCAAATCAAATCAACTTTATTAGGGTCACAAATTGGGCGCGCAGGCCCGTCTTACATTCGGCCCTTCCAATCACTCGTCTTTCGTTCATCAAGAGCATTATACATTTACATAGGAAGAAATATAAACATTGTGAAATGAATGTTGTAAACATAAACAAGGCTAATTACCATGTTATGAAGCCCATCTCCCACCTATCCATATATCACCCCACCCACACAACACCCCCACCTACCCACACATACGCGCACCAAGGGACACATACACATCCCCACCTACCGACACACACGCACACCAAGGGACACATACATACCCCACCAACCGACCCATCCCCCTCCCGCACATCCCCCACCCACACACACTGCCCTCACCTGATCCCCCAACCAAAACACACTCGCCACCCACAAACATTCCCCTTCCAACCCACACATCCCATGCCCATCCACATACACATCCTACCCCACACATCCTCTCCCCACCCACACCTCAAACCACCCATCCCCCAGCCACATCTCCATCGACAACATATTCCCCACCCACACCCACAATCCCCCGCCAACCCACACATCGCACATCCACTCACACATCCCCAAACCATACACACACATCCCCACCAACTGACATGTCCCTACCCCCCCCCCCCCACATACACACATCTCCCTAACCACCCATACATCCCAAATCCACTCACACACACCCCACCACCCACACATACAACTTCCACCCACCCACACATGCCTTAACCTAATCCCCCACCACATAATCCCCCACCCGCACATCACATACACCCCCTACCACGCACTATTCCCAACCCACGCACCACACACACACATATCCCTCACCAACACATCCCCACTTACACACCACACACATATTCCCCACCCAGATACCAATAGTGAGGATGAGCTGTGCAACTTCGTCGGCCTCACTATCTCGCCTGCATCCATCTTATTCCAGTGGCAAGAAATGTCAGGACGCCTGGATACGAACGCAGATGCAGTGGACGTTAGGCTGCCACAGGCCAGTTATCCCTGTATGTATTTGCTCTCAAAAACAGATGGTAGCCTAGAGCCTCGTGCAAACGGCCCTTCCGTCAATTACTTTAATATTCAGCTTTGAGACAACAAGCATATGACTACTGACAGGATCAACCAGATATCTATCGGACAGACGGACTATTCACGCACACGCAGGCCAAAAGTAGCATCGCTAAAGCGCGCCCTCCTGATACAAGGTGATACATGCAAAACCATTGGACGCCTACTGACGAGCTTTCAAGCTACGCCGGCAGGACTGACCAAAAAGCTATGGATGTTCGTCCATCACGAATGATGAGGACCATTCATTCATTGCATCTTCTGATTTGATGAAGAACGAATGACTTGCGCTTTAGTTTTGATTATATTGAGGAAGTGGTAACCGCCAGAACAGACCACACGCACATGCGGCCAACGAGATTATGCCTACAGAATATGTTGCTCGTCTAAGTTGCGAACAAATCTTCGGCTGAGCCTCATCAGTTCACAATGCATATGACTACTGGCAGGATCAATCGGATATCTATCGAACGGAATATTCACGCACACGCTGGCCAAGAGTAGCATCGCTAAAGCGCGCCCTCCCGGTACAAGGTGATACATGCAAAACTACTGGACGCCTACCGACGAGCTTTCAAGCTACACCGGCATTTCTGACCGAAAAGCTATACCAGCTTACTGACTGCAGGCCCACTACTCATCGAGAGAGAGTGGACGCTTATCGAAATTTTGTCGAACGGTAGTACAAATTTGCTCTTTTGCCCGCTCAAACCACGACCCTAGCTGCACGATGCGGTTACATTCTCGAAACGCCTACCTCGCTAACTTGCGTTGGCTGGGAGGATTCCCAGTTTGGTGCACCTCACACAGCCATCCGAGACAACGAACGCTAGACGCCGGACTGATCTTGCGAACCAGACCAGCCCTCACACGGTGATATCAAAGAAAACAGCTGACACCCAAATGTGAAGTAAAAATAGAAGGGAAAATTCTTCACCAAGTGGATAGTTTTAAATACCTAGGGGCATTTATAAATCAGATGGAAGTTGCACAACAGAGATTAAGAGCAGAATAGAGAGTGATGAAATTCTATATAGAACCTGTTTTGCTGTATGGCAGTGAATCTTGGAATGTAAATGAACACATTAGGAAGTCCTTGGAAGCAACAGAGATGTGGTTCCTGAGACAAATGTTGCGAGTTCCTTGGACTGCCAAAGTAACTAACAATGACTGTATGAAAGAGGCTAATGAAACTAGAACATTATATACAATAAGAAAGAGGCAAACAGCTTTTTAATTTGGTCATGTGATGAGAAGAGAGGCATTGGAGAACATCGTGACAACTGGAAAGATCGAAGGGAAGAGAGAAAAAGGCAGACCAAGAGAAATGATGCTGGATGGATTGAGATGGTTTCATTGAGGAATATCAACAGCGAAGTTGATCTAAAAAACCAACGACCGAGACATGTGGAGAGTCATGAACGCATACACCAGCCGACATGGCACTTGAGATTATACCAAGATGACAGGTATCATGACAACCAACCATATGCCACATGTCTATACTCTGGTTACAGATGTAGTAAACCATCCGGATTTCATAGAACTTTACCATAATGACAGGTGTATTAAACCATACAGATGCAACATAACTTTACCCTGGTTACAGGTGTAGTAAACCATCCAGATTTCATAGAACTATATCATGATGACAGGTGTATTAAATCATCCAGGTGTAACATAACTATACCCTGGTTATATGTTTATTAAACCACCCAGATTTCATAGAACTATAGCTTAATAACAGGTGTAGTAAACCAGTAAACCATCCAAATGTCACATATCTATAAAATGGTTACAGGTGTAGTAAACCACCGAGATGTCACAAAACTATACCGTGATGACATGTGTATTAAACCACACAGATTTCATTGAAGTATACCATGTTTACAGGTGTAGTAAACAATCCAGATTTTATAGACCGTTACCATGATTACAGATGTAGTAGACCACCCAGATTTCATACAATTATACCATAATGACTGGTGTAGTAAACCACCCGTCATGTCACAGAATTATACCGTAATTACAGGTGTAAAAACCACCAATATCATCCTTGTGTACCTTCCGTACACTGCCCTATGAGTTCGTTTCTCCCTTCCTATCCGGTCCTTTATGTCCTGGATCAAATCCGCTAATGATGTTCTCTCTCCATGTCACATCTCAGTTCATCCAGAATCATTTCTCTCAGTCTGCTTCTGCTTTTTCTCTCACTGATCTTTTCAGTTGTCACAATATGTTCCAATACTTTTCTTCTTATATGATCAAATCTCTCTGTTTTGTCTCTCTCGCACTTGTATATAATGTTCTACTTTAATTAGAATTAGCCATTTACAGACAATCGTTGTTAGGTACTCTGGCAGTCCGAAATATTAGTAACATTTGTCTCAGGAGTCACGTCATCGTTGATTCCAAGTCCTTCCTATTTTATTTTTTTAAATATTTTTTTCCAGGCAGCTCGGATGATATTAACCACATCACCCATTAAGTGTCATGTCTATAAAGATATAGGCGTGCACAATACACACACTACACTTCGAGGTGTGCTATTTCATGTTATTATAAGCTATCTGGGATTATTATTTTGGGGCACGTGCAGAAATTCTAAACAAGCTGAGCAGTGCAAAAATGCCTTTGAATATAAATGTTATAGACGAGTTCTAAGAATATCTTGGGTAAAGAAAAGAACAAATGCATCAATACTTCAAAAGCTGAATATTGAAGAAGGTTGGCTATTAAAAACGATAAAACAAAGAAAATTGAAATATTTTGGTCACTTGAAACGTCACGAAAGTTTGGAGAGAACAATAATGGAGGGGTATATTATATATTATATATGGTTTACTATACCTGTAACCAGAGTATAGACATGTGGCATATGGATGGTTGTCATGATACCTGTCATCTTGGTATAATCTCAAGTGCCATGTCGGCTGGTGTATGCGTTCATGACTCTCCACATGTCTCGGTCGTTGGTTTTTTAGATCAACTTCGCTGTTGATATTCCTCAATGAAACCATCTCAATCCATCCAGCATCATTTCTCTTGGTCTGCCTTTTTCTCTCTTCCCTTCGATCTTTCCAGAAGAGTCTCAGGAACCACATCTCTGTTGCTTCTAATTTCTTCTTAATTTGTTCATTTACATTACAAGATTCCCCGCCCCCCCCCCCCTCCCCCCGATGGCCACCTCATATAATTTTGAGGTATTGTCCTTTTAGCAGAATTGCAAAAACTTGAAAACTGTATAAATGTTACTGTGAAATTTCAAATTCATGGGTGCCGCCATTAGTAACGTGACGTTATCAGGCTATCCTCGATTTACACGCAATATCAATACAAAAATCTGATGCACAAGAGAATAAGGCCAGTAAGACCGATTATACACGTTCCAGATTCCAAACGCAAACACCTAAATATGTTATTCTTTTAATAGAATGCACTTTTTACGTGTCCTACTCTGTTCTTTATCTCTGTGATGCATCACCCATCTGATGCTATCTGTCAGAGTCCAGAAAGGGGACATTGATGCAGTGACATCGTTACGCCCGCCAGGCGACTTAGCCCCAGTAGGGACTCAGTAACTTCGTTACGCCGCCAGGCGAATAGTAGTTACCGGCCTGCAAGACTGCTGGCTGACAAGCGACCAGCGGTCAAGCAAGGACGACGCTAAACGCACGCATGCCTCGTGACGCCACCTGAGGTGGGAGGCAAGTTGCGAACTAGCGGCAGACAGCTCTGGGACACGGACTTGGACGGACGCAAGATAGAGAGAAAGGCGTTGTGTGGTATCTGTACTGAAAGTCGAGTGTCTGGACATCTTGAGTGAGACTTGTGAGCTGTATGTAAGTGTATTGAAGTATCGAGTATATATTGTTGTGATCATCGTTCTGTATTTGATATGTGAATAAATCCATAGAACGGTGTGTCGTTGAGTCTTACGTCAAATCACATTGTACGTGTACTGTCTCACACTGTTAGGTTAGCGAGCCAAGTTTAAGACCCTGACATGTGTGGACGTGGTGGCATTCGTCCGGCTTTGAAATGAACGTGTTTATGTGATTAACGAGTTAAAACTAGAGTTTGTGAACGTAAAATTTTTGTCAAACTTTATAGTACATGTAAATGTGATCGTGGAAGGCTCATTTTGATTATTAACTACATTGTTTAAACATGTGTAAGACTATTTGTAAACGTACAGTGCATACATATTGTTTGATTTTGTAACTGTGTAAAACATTTGTGATTTGTGAAACTTGTCACCGTTTTGACCTTGTCGACATTGTGATCTTGTCGCCATTGTGACCTTGTCGCCATCTTGTAAACTTGATGTCTATGTCCTTACTGAATGTCATCTTGATGTAAGTGATGTTTCATCAATGTTGTAGAGTGTTGAGATACAGATAGATTGTCTTTGTGCATTGAGTTGTGGAAAGCAGAAAGTTTTGGTAAGAAAGTGACTTGTGTTTTGAAAAAAAATTGTTGACGGACAAACTTACGACCTACAACTACACTCAACGCCATACAAACCTAATCAATACTTAGTGACAAGCAGGCACACACCAACAAATAGACGCTAATTTACTTTCCTCCAAAAATAAAGCAGGTTTTTCTGTACCATCCGAACCTTGCCGTAGAGGTCATTTGTGTTTTCGAAGTATAGACCCTACAGTTCCTAGCCCGATTTCCAACCATTCTTCACCGCATCCAGGGCACTTGAGTATATTTTTTCTTTTCACATACTTTAAGGATGCAATTTTAGGCACGTATTGTCAAAAGAAATCAATTGTAAATTGTTCATTACTCACCACGTATAACATATTTTGTGTGGCTGGTATTTCGTTGACATTTTTCATCATGTCTTCATTATTTGATTTCATCCGATATGGGGTTAAAATTGAAGTTAACAGGTGATGAGTTAACAAAGTGGAGTGAGAATAAATACTCATGAATACCTACTAGTACAGGAGAAAGCTACTGAACGCGATGAAAGAGCAGCTGAAAGAGCTCTAAAACAGGACAGAGGCAGAAATGGCTGCCAAGCAAGTAGAGGCAGAAACAGCCTTAAAGCAAGCCGAATTAGAACTGGCTGCAAAGACAAAACAAATAGAGGCAGAAACAGCCTTAAAACAAGCTGAGATAGATAGTGAGTTGAAGAAGGCAGAAATAGCAGCTCAGAGTAAGAGAGAAGAACTGGAGTTACAGTTGAAGATAAAACAACTTGACACTGAGACTGCAATTAACAAAGAGTCTAAGAAATCTGAGAGACTGGAGAAAGAAAACCAGTATAAGAAATATCAAGGTATTGTACGTAATTATACCTCGGGTGACTGCATCGCAGCCTGTACCCAAAATTTTGAAACTTTAATGGAACATTACCAAGTTCCACTGTCTGAATGGAATATTGTTTATATGAGGAGTTTATCAGGGGAACCTCTTAAAGTCATTGAAACCATCCCCAAAGACCTCAGAAAAGATTACCATTATCTGAAATCTAAAATTATGGCACATTTTATGTTAGATGAGGCAGGTTACAGAGAACAATTCAGTAAGTTGAGCCCAAAACCGACTCAAACGTTCTCTGATTACCTCTGCTTAGTCCGAGATATATTCACCAAATGGACGTCAGCAGCTAAAATTGACAAGAATTATCAGAGATTAGAAGATCTGATCATTAGAGACAAAATTGTATCATCTATTCCATCAGCATTTTCAAAATTTTTGTTAGAGAATGAATGCACTAGTGTGGATGAGATTGAGAGACGTGGTTCGGCGTACTACACAGCCAACAAACATTGCTTTGCCACTGAAGCTACTGACATTAACTTTGTAGCAGCGGCTAACTATGACAAACCCTATAGTAGGCAGAAACCTCATAGGCCTACCTCTGAGAAGTTTAACCACTGCAATTATTGTAAATATTCACATCATCAGGGTGAGATGTGTGATAAAAACCCAGGATATCATACCTACCTACTAAACATGGTAAACAGACAAGATCAGGAACGTAAATCATTCAAAAGTTTGCGTAAATGTTTCCTCTGTAAGGCGTACGGACACCATCGAAACGATTGTAAAGGTAGGCAAATGACCAACAAAGCAAATGCCGCCTTGTTTGACAGTTCGGCGTCAGACGAAGAAGAGCCAGAGAAACATCCTGTGAACTCAGCACAGGCTTTTGACATATTTAGCGCAAACAAATGCTCTGTTTGTAACACCTTCAATGAAGATGGTATTTTAACATGCGGTCACGCCATCCCTATTGCCAATGAAGAAGCTAATTTAGTAGTAGATTCAAAAGGCAAGATAATAGTCCATCACGGATATGTGAATGGCAAGTCAGCTACAGTCCTTCGTGACACAGGCAGTTCACTCATTGGTCTGAAGAGAACGTTCATAATGCCTACAGACTATACAGGCAGGCACGTAACATGCAGGACATTCTCAGGCAATATTGAGAAATACCCATTAGCATGGGCATATATTGAAACACCTTTCCTCACTGGGAAAGTAAAGTGCGCTGCATTAACAAACCCAGTGTGTGATGTAATTATTGGAAATTTACCAGAGGTGAATGATAAACCTCATGACATAACATCTCTATGTGTTGATGATACCATAACATCACCATCAAATGTCATCATTAATAATGTCACACCACCTATTGATTGTATGGTTTCTAATGTAGCACTAAGTTCTCATGACATCATTGATAACATTGTTCCATCATCATCTGATATCATTGAATGTGTGAACGCAGTAACTAGAGCTACTGCTAGAGTGCAAGATGAAATTAATCAAACTGAGGCTATATAATTACTTAGCCCAGTATCACTACCTACTAACACTATGAAGGAAACATTTGTAACAGCTCAAAAAGCTGATCCTTCATTGTCAAAATACTTTAATCTAATCTGCCAAAAGCCAAAGGTAACCAAGAATGCAAAATGGCATTTTGCTGTGAAAAATGATATACTCACCAGGTATTACACCAGAGGTGACAATACAACAGAGCAAACTGTTTTGCCAACAAATTATCGCAAGCAAGCCTTACATCTTGCCCACGATATACCTCTTGCAGGGCATATGGCATACGTTAAAACCAGATCTAGATTATTGACACAGTTTCACTGGCCCAAATTTTGCAATGACATTAAAGAATATTGCAGAAGTTGTGGCACCTGCCAGAAACTGGTAAAAAAAGGTAAACACCCACAGGCAAAGTTACAAGTTACTGACTTAGCCAGTCGACCTTTTGAAAAACTATCTGTCGACATAGTGGGCCCTCGTAATCATACAACAACTAGAGGGAATAAATATATTCTAACTGTCATTGATCAATGTAGTCGCTGGCCAGAAGCTATTCCGCTAAAGAACATAACTGCCAATGACATAATGGAAGTTTTCTTCCATATTTTTTCTAGGATAGGCTTTCCAGATACTATCCAATCTGATAGGGGCACTCAGTTTATTGCCGCATCTACTCAGGCTTTCACCAAAATGTTGGGAGTGAAGCAATGTTTCAATTCCCCGTACCATCCTCACAGTAGCGGAGTAATAGAAAAATTTAACGGGGATCTAAAGCACATGCTTGCAAAAGTAACGCAAGAGCACCCCAATAACTGGGATGTATATCTACCAGCTATTCTTTTTGCTTATCGCGAGGTACCACATTCTAGTACCGGTTTCTCTCCTTTTGAACTTATCTATGGTGCCAAACCACGTGGCCCATTGACTATTTATCACCAAATGTTAACTGACTCTACTCCAGTACTTAAACCCATATCATCATACGTATATGTTACATCATTGCGTGAAAGAATCATCAAATCTTGTATTATTGCAAAGAATGCACTAAAACTATCTGGTGCTACTTATAGACAGTATGCTGACAAAGGTAACAGGACAATAACGTTGACACCTGGACAGGACGTTCTTCTTCTACTACCTAGTGACAGACACTTATTGACTGATTCTTGGCAGGGACCTTTTAAAGTGACGAGACAGATTTCACCTGTAGACTACGAAATCCTAATAAAAGACAAACACAAAATATATCACATAAATATGCTAAGACCATACCACAACAGAGACAACGAACAAGACGATACGACAGCGTGTACAGTGATAATAGATCACGAAGATGACGATGCTAATGACGAGATTCCAACACCTGCATTAGACACGACAAGCTGCTTGAAGGAGATCAAAATCAATCCGAAGTTAACTCAAGCAGAGACAGACAGTTGCAAACAGCTTATACAGCAGTACAACACCATCTTTTCCAACAACCCAGGACAAACAGAATTAGTACAGCATCACATCACACTCACATCAAACACACCCATAAAATGCAGACCATACACCATCCCATTACATTACAAAGAACATTTACACCAAGAAATCATCAACTTAGAGAAAAACAACATCATAAGACGATCCCAATCAGACTTCTCATCTCCAATGGTGATTGTACGCAAAAAGGACAATACAATAAGACTGTGCATCGACTATAGGAAGCTAAATAAAATAACTGTTCTAGATTTGGAGCCAATGGCAAACACTGACGATCTTCTGACAGAATTGACAGACGCTTGGTTCTTTACGACGTTAGATATGACTAAATGATATTGGCAAATAGCAGTAGACGAACAGAGCAGACATCTAAAAGCATTTGCCACACCTTGGGGACTGTACGAATGGTGCAAACTTCCATTTGGGCTTGTCAATGCCCCTGCCACCTTCGTACGTATGACACGACTTCTTCTTGTAGACATTCCTAACATAATTTGCTATATAGACGACATCTGTGTTCACACAGAGACAATGACAGAGCACATTAAGACGTTAGAACAAACATTTGAACGTATTAGACAGCACGGACTGACAGTAAAGCCTGCGAAAGTAGACATAGCCTACCAGGAAATAACTTTCTTGGGGTGCAAAATATCCAATGGCTTTGTCACGACATACGATAAAATTGTGTCCAAGATACTAAAACTATCACTTCCGACTACTAAGAAACAAGTCAGAAGTCTTTTGGGATTGATAAATTATTACCGGCAGTTCATTCCTGATTTTTCCCAACTGACCGAAGTGTTTACTAATTTACTAACAAAAGATACACCAGAGAAAATTGTACACAATGAATGCCTAAAAATTGCATTCAATAAAGTACTTGCGTGTTTTTCTGATAATAGTGTAAACAACCTCATCCTGAAATTGCCCAATCTCCATTTACCTTTCAGATTGCGTACAGATGCTAGCTCCGTGGCGATTGGAGCAGTCTTGTTACAAGAGTACAATAACATCCTCCACCCATTTCACTTCGTATCCAGAAAGCTAACAGCCAGAGAACGGGCTTGGTCCATTCCTCAGTTGGAAGCCCTAGCTTTAGTGGTGGGTATAACAAAATTGTCCAGATTTCTTCTAGGACGGCACTTCATCGTGGAATCTGACAGCAGCCCATTGCGTTTTATAAATTCAGGAGTACCCTCAAATCATATGGTAGCGCGCTGGTCTCTTAAGCTTCAAGATTATAGCTTTGAGGTTCGACATATCCCAGGCAGAACCAACTCAATTGCCGATCTTTTGTCCCGTTGTCCGACCGACCCAGTAAGCACCAATGTCTGAGTGCAGTGTGTGCAAATACACTCAGACCGACAAAGCCATTATTGAGTGAAGATATTTTTTCTATTCACAAAAAGCTGTGTAATGTCTACAATATTGTGTTAGGGATTACACCCATTATAAATAGTGTTCTTATTCTACTAATTCATGTAGTGATTGTCCTGTATAATTGTGTAGTGCGTGGTAGAAAGCGAACTGTATTAATTGTATATACTACCAACAAGAACAGTGTCACATTCGCGCAAGAACTTACCTTACGCGAACTATCCAATTTGACAGTGACATCTGCGAGTGGATCATTCCAGGGATATTTTAATGACGTGTGTGAACGTGTAAACTAAACATTGACAGCTACTCCACTGCAGTTAACCGAAATCCATAAGGTTCGGTATTTAAACATCCAACACATGAACTGTGAGAAAGGTACTTTCCGTAACTACATCAAACCGGAACAAGTGTGTTCTCCAAGCTTCAACATCAGCTGATTTTAATGTTCGTGTAGTGTACTTCCGGATTAGTTAGAAATTTAGAGTAAAATTAGCAGACGACAAATAAAAATTCAAATATCTATGACGATTCTAAAATCTTTAGGAATCTATAAAATGAAATACACGAATTGTGTGTTTATTTATTTATGTAGTGTAATCTTAGAATCATATCTTGATTAATGTATTCATATTACCGACTTTTTCTCGTTAATATGAAGAAACGTCAAGCGATGACACTAAGAAATAAAATAATTATTGTAAATTATTGTATTTCATGAATGTTAAAATTATTTCCCTTTCATTTATTTGTTATTACATCCTTACACAAAGGGCCATAATTTGAAATGTATTTAGTAATGTGTTGCGTATAAATAGGCATGCTGTTGCCAGATTGTCAACACAACAGGTAGCCATCTAAATGGCATGGCAAAGTGTTACCAACATTGCAGACCAACACAAGAGCTACTGACCAAATAAGGGCAGGGTTTGAGTGTTTTATGCGACTTATATAAGCCGCATTTCAGTCTAGCTAGATGGTTTTTGTTTCAAGAACCATATTATTACTTTCTTTTTTAAATTGCTGCGAGGTAGATGCGTGAAGCTGGTACTACTGATCTGACTGGGTCATTCATGCAATTGAGGTAATCAGCCATCAAGAGGATGAAACCTGACAAGTGTTAAAGGTTGAACACCACATGTCGTTGAATGCAACTTCCATTTCTTATATATTTCTATGGCATATGTGTTTTTATTTGTATGTTGATACCAACGTATATAACAACAAAAGGGTAGACTCTGACAAGGTTTAAATATTAACCCAGTATGTACATATATTAGACATGAAAGATGACATCTTTCATGAATTTGCCGGGGGAGCGTGTCAGAGTCCAGAAAGGGGACATTGATGCAGTGACATCGTTACGCCCGCCAGGCGACTTAGCCCCAGTAGGGACGCAGTAACTTCGTTACGCCGCCAGGCGAATAGTGGTTACCGGCCTGCAAGACTGCTGGCTGACAAGCGACCAGCGGTCAAGCAAGGACGACGCTAAACGCACGCATGCCTCGTGACGCCACCTGAGGTGGGAGGCAAGTTGCGAACTAGCGGCAGACAGCTCTGGGACACGGACTTGGACGGACGCAAGATAGAGAGAAAGGCGTTGTGTGGTATCTGTACTGAAAGTCGAGTGTCTGGACATCTTGAGTGAGACTTGTGAGCTGTATGTAAGTGTATTGAAGTATCGAGTATATATTGTTGTGATCATCGTTCTGTATTTGATATGTGAATAAATCCATAGAACGGTGTGTCGTTGAGTCTTACGTCAAATAACGTTGTACGTGTACTGTCTCACACTGTTAGGTTAGCGAGCCAAGTTTAAGACCCTGACACTATCCATATCCGTATGAGAAATTGAAAAAAAAAAAAAACAACATTTAACGTATGCAAATAAAAACTGTAACAATGTTACTGGAAAATACTCAATTCATGGGTGCCGCCATGACGTCATAGATACAGAGGCGAAGAGGATGATAGACTTTGCTAATGAAGATACATGTTTAAGGAGTGTCTAGTTTACCATGCGTCAAAGTACACTTGTTCATGAGCGAGGAGCCATCGTCGTTTGCAGTTGACAGCTTCAAATTCCGGTCACTAAAGATAGCTTCCAAGTTTTATGTTGTCTCATTATCATCATGTACTATGCCGATAATCGTGGGTGGTTATATTTCACGTTATGAGAAGAAATAAATTGGAGAACTTCGTGACAACTGGCAACATTGATGACAAATAATAACAAGGGGAAGACAGATAAGTGAATACCAGGATGGCTTGGCCACGTGGTATGGTCGAAACAAGAACACAGAGCTGACCCACGACTCTGATGATCGTATGAGATGGCGAAACATGACCGTCCACGCTTATCGGCACGGAACATGCTGATGATGATGGTATTCTTTCCATTTTCCTAAGAAACCACATAATCTCATTTACCCGTATATTACTTGGTATTTCTTTCTTCCAAATGACGACCATAATCTGTGTCTTCTTAAGATTTAAGTAAAAGAACAAACAAACAAACAATCACAGATTATCATCATCCAGTGCCTTGTCGGCTGGCGTGGAAGATCCCGCGTGCAGGGTGTGGTGGATGTATCTCCAGATGGGTGTATCGGACGCGGGACATCTTGCTTATGATCGAGAGGTTTTCCAGAAGGTTGTTACGGGAGCGAGGTTCTGCAAAGGACATGCTCCTGAATGAATGAATGCAGAAATTCTGGGCACATGGATAGCATCAGATGGATGATGCATCTCAGAGATAAAGAACAGAATAGGACACGTAAAAACTGCATTCTATCAAAAGAATAACATATTTTGTAATAAATCCTTGTCCTTGAAAGTTAGAAAGAGTTCTTGCATGTTACATAGAACCAATTTTAATATATGGCTGCAAATCCTGGACAATTAGTAAACAGGTGAAAAAATCCTTGGAAGCCTTGGATTTTATAGAAGAATGCTGAACATTAATTGGACAACTAACATGAGCAATCTGAATATTCTGATTGAAGCTAAGTCGCAAAGACAACTTATCACAAACATCGGAAAGAAGTAGTCATTATTTTTGGCCACATTATGAGAAGACAAAATTTGGAACATGTTGTGACAACCGGAATGATTTGTGAAAAGATAGATAGGGGAAGACAACGTGAGATAATTCTTGATAGTCTTGTGTCATGGCACTGAAGGGGGTCAACACAAAAATTGATCCATGCCGTCGGAGATTTTTGTGGAGAGGCATGATCTTCCACGCCAGCCGACACGGCACTGGATGATGATAATCTGTGATTGTTAGTTTGTTTGTTCTTTTACTTAAATCTTAAGAAGACACAGATTATGGTCGTCATTTGGAAGAAAGAAATACCAAGTAATATACGGGTAAATGAGATTATACTTAAACTAGCGAAATCGGTACAACTATCTCAGAACGGCCATACCATTTGATGGGAGATACCTTAAAAAGATTAGAACAAGAATCGCTATTGCGAAGGTAGTCTTTTACATGGTGAACACAATACTCACCAATAAATAGATACAACGAGAAGACGAGTCTTGAAGTGCTACATAGAACCTGTCCTTTGTATGGATGTGAGAAGTGGGCAATGAGCAAACAGGCTGAATAACACCTAATAGCAGTAGAAATGTGGTTTCTTAGGAAAATGGAAAGAATACCATCATCATCAGCATGTTCCGTGCCGATAAGCGTGGACGGTCATGTTTCGCCATCTCATACGATCATCAGAGTCGTGGGTCAGCTCTGTGTTCTTGTTTCGACCATACCACGTGGCCAAGCCATCCTGGTATTCACTTATCTGTCTTCCCCTTGTTATTATTTGTCATCAATGTTGCCAGTTGTCACGAAGTTCTCCAATTTATTTCTTCTCATAACGTGAAATATGACCACCCACGCTTATCGGCATAGTACATGATGATAATGAGACAACATAAAACTTGGAAGCTAGCTTTAGTGACCGGGATTCAAAGCTGTCAACTGCAAACGACGATGGCTCCTCGCTCATGAACAAGTGTACTTTGACGCATGGTAAACTAGACACTCCTTAAACATGTATCTTCATTAGCAAAGTCTATCATCCCCTTCGCCTCTGTATCTATGACGTCATGGCGGCACCCATGAATTGAGTATTTTCCAGTAACATTGTTACAGTGTTTATTTGCATATGTTAAATGTTTTTTTTTCCAATTTCTCATACGGATATGGATAGCATCAGATGGGTGATGCATCACAGAGATAAAGAACAGAGTAGGACACGTAAAAACTGCATTCTATCAAAAGAATAACATATTTGGGTGTTTGCGTTTGGAATCTGGAACGTGTATAATCGGTCTTACTGGCCTTATTCTCTTGTGCATCAGATTTTTGTATTGATATTGCGTTTAAATCGAGGATATCCTGATAACGTCACGTTACTAATGGCGGCACCCATGAATTTGAAATTTCACAGTAACATTTATACAGTGTTCAAGTTTTTGCAATTCTGCTAAAACGACAATACCTCAAAATTATATGAGGTGGCCATCGGGGGGGGGGGGGGGGGGGGGGGGGATCTTGTAATGTAAATGAACAAATTAAGAAGAAATTAGAAGCAACAGAGATGTGGTTCCTGAGACGAATGTTGCGAATTCCTTGGTCTGCCAGAGTAACTAACAACGACTGCCTGAAACAAGCTAATGAAACTAGAACATTATATACAACAATGAGAAAGAGACAAACATCATTCTTCGATCATGTGATGAGAAGAGGGGCATTGGAGAACATCGTGACAAATGGAAAGATCCAGGGGAAGAGAGGCAGAGGCAGACCAAGAGAAATTATGCTGGATGGATTGAGACGGTGGCATGGAGGAATATCAACGGTAGAGTTGATCCAGAATGGAGATCCGTGGAGAGCCTTGAACACCTACACCAGCTGGCAGGGCACTTGATGATGATAAGTTGTCTAAGAGCAACAATGGCATCTGTGCATCTTTTGTTTTTCCTAAATCCAAGATGTGTTTCGCTTAGCTGAGGTTCTATAGTAGTTCGTAATCTTTTCTCAAGAATTTTGCAAAATATTTTCCCAGTATGACTCAACAGTGAAATGCCTCTGCATTATGTGCAGTCTCTTTTGCTGCCTTTGTTTTTCCAAATTGGGATAATTATGGCCTTTCCCTGTCTCGTGGTGTCTGTTGTTCTACCCAAACAAAGTGTGTCAAAGACTCGACCACATCCCCTCCGCCAGGGAGAGCGGTCAATCCTGGAGGGACCAGGAGGAGATGCGGTGCCCGAGGCAAGAGCAGGGGAGATGAGGGAATAGTGGAAGGTTAGCCACTCCCTCATGATACACGCAGGCGGTGTTCAGAGAGTTAGCACTCTAATCACAATACCACCACACCTCATGAAGCCAGAGCACAGTTGAGTAGACACTCAACAGGCCACGTTTTGCCAGCAGCGTGCGATGTGAGGTAACACGCACGAAGGAGAAGGTCACCCCCGCGTGGTGTGTAACCACGGGAGAGATGTTCGGCAGACGGGAGACTGGACTTGGGGCGTTCACGTCGTTTAGAATAGCGTTAGGAGTTTTGGGTTCACTAATAGATAGAGTTAGCATAGGGTTAGCAGTTTGTGTTAGATAATTCTGTGGCTGTATATTGTGTAATGAATTAGCGACTGTTTACCGCTTGTAAGCGAGCCAACGGCAATAAAATGGACCATGCATTTTGCCTCCCACACGACTTGCAAGTTGTCTTGTATGAGTGTGTGAGAAGTACCCGATGATGCCTGTCAGTTAAGTTGTTGACAGGCCAGGGTAATTGTGGTGTCAGAAAGTGGTGCTTGGACGAAAGCGCCAAGCTAATACCCACAGTACAAGGTAATTGTGGTGTCAGAAAGTGAAGCTTGAACGAAACGTTCAAGCTAAATCCACTTATCCACAGGGCTCCAGACTAGGGTTTAATTTTTGTAGTGACGATAATTTGTGCAGACAGGAGAATTTGCGAGCTAGAAATATGCCTATCGTGACAAAATAGTGTTTAATTGTGTTTATGATATATTTATTGAATGAAATCATGTATTTTTCGAAGCTGTAAGTATTATTATTCTTATTTTCTTATATTTATTCACATATTTACCAATTTATTCTCGAATAAACACCAAACATGATTCAGGGCGCAAGAATACACAGGCAGCCGACAATATTGATTTTTGAGATCTAAAAATAGCGCTGCGCGGTGACGTAGAGTGATTGACAGACAGTTGTTCTGCGTCATTAGCATAAAGCAGTCGAAGGTTTACAAGATCGCTTAGCGGCGGCCCGCCTGAATCTGTGCTATATATTGTTTATTATTTACTTATTTAAGTTACTAAATGAATATATTTATTTATTTACACATTATTATGTCATTTTTATTTCGTTAAAAGCATTTATTTATTTTCGGTTCTATTTTCTCTTTGTTTATCGTCACGATGGAACTATTTTTGGGCTAAGCATCTGATACTTAGCTGCACAATGTTTACAAAAGTTAACTAGATTAGTAACGAAAGGCAATTACGGTTTAGAACAAAGACAGGACATTGACATTAAATTTAATTAATACATATTCTAGTTGTGCGTAAGTCTGTCATTGTCTGAGTCATTGTCCTTAGTTTTCGGGTAAATCATATCGTTAAGGAGGCGTGTTTACTGCTGCCCTACATATCAGAGGGCAAACAACAGCTGTGCACATACACCTGTGGGCCAAATACCGGGTGCTACGTATGAAACGTGTTTCCACCCCAGTGTACCAAACAAGTTGACCGGTGTCAAAGGAGCTTCTTTCCCACATTAAGCTGAGTACACTTATATATTTTGGCATGCAATTTAATTAATAGTGCATCTCTTTTTCAGCTTTTGAGACACTATTGTATCTGTTGTGCTCTGTTTTTTCAGCATTAAATTTTGCAGGGCACAAGCAAAGAGTACAATTCTTTGCACTCATTGATAAATAAAAATAACATATCAAAGATAAATAACTGATAAAAGTCATCATTGCCTGTCACTGCGAACCGAATACTAAATTAAGATGGCAACTTTATCAGATTTCATAAAAGCAGGTAAAGAACTAGAATTAACAGGGAAAGAACTACAACAATATGCAGATCAAAATTTTAAAGAAGCAAAAGAGGCTGAAAAAGCTGATCGCATACGAAAAGAAGATGCTGAAAGAAACGAACGCGCACAAGAAAGACAACATCAGAAAGAGATTGCTCAACTAGCTGAGATAACAAAACAGAAACAGCTAGAAGATGACAAACAGATTAAGCAAAAAGAATTAGAGATTAAGCTAAAGCAATTAGATCAGGAGAAAGAATTGAAACAAAAGGAATTAGATCTAAAGCAAAAGGAGATAGATGTTAGAGAAAAGCAAATACAAGTTGAATCAGAGACACAGTTAAAGATGAAGGGTATGGATGTAGACTCACACGCAGAGATCTCTGCCACTAAATTAAGAAGTCAACAAGAAGAAAATAAGTTTAATAAATACAAGAATATTATCAAACCATATTGTAAAGATGATTCAATATCAGCATGGACAGAGAATGTAGAATATCAATTTAAATACCATCAAGTTCCATTAGAGATGTGGGCCCCAATTTATACGAAGAATCTCAGTGGTGAGCCCCTTAAAGTAATAGAAACTATACCGACAGAGCTTAGATCTAGCTATCAATACATCCATGATAGGATTATGCAGCACTTTTTACTTGATGCCCCTGGGTATCAGGTTCAGTTCTCAAACCTAAAACCTAAACCTAGTGAAACCTTTATTGATTATGTTTCAAATGTACAGAGTGTACTAGACAGGTGGCTGAAAGCAGCTAATATAGGAAAAGACTTTGATAGATTAAAAAACTTAATTGCTATGGACAAGGTTATATCTACCATACCTTCTCCTTTTGCCAAATTTTTGCAGCAGTCAGACATTGAAAACATAGAGCAGTTTGAAAAGAAAGGATCAGCATATTTCTCTTCTAACAGAGATGTGTTTAAGACCTCAAATGACTCTGAAATAGTTTCCTTTGTCAAAGACCAAACTAAAAACTACCAAAGTAATAGGAAACCTTATCAGAAATACGATAAGAAAGATAGGAAAATGGAAAAATGTATCCATTGTCACCTTTTACATGACACGTATGCTATGTGTGACAAATCGCCAAATTATCCGGCGCATCTTGAAAATGTGATCAAGAAACAGCAAAGTAAAAGATCTGCATACAGGCGTGCCATCAAATGTTTTTTTTTGTTCCTGTTATGGCCATTATAGTAATAAGTGCCTTGGCCGGCAGCGTATGAAAGCCAATAATGCCATTTTGATTGACACCTCTTCAGATGGTGGTAGTGAGAATGAGTCTGAGAGTGAAAGTGACTTACCTAATAACCAAGCAGAAAATGTTTGTGGTGCATACGATATGTTGAACTTCGACAGCTGTGAACGATGTCACCAATTCCATACAGACGGAAAACTAGAATGTGGACATACAGTACCATTCTCATCTGAGAATGTAAACGCAGCATTAGCCTCCAGAGGCAATCTTGTGTTCCACAATGCATTGGTCAATGATGTACCATGCCAGTGTTTGCTGGACAGCGGCAGCACCCTTATTGGTCTTCGGAAAGAACTGGTTAATCCGGGTGATTACACAGGTGATACTGTCAAATGCCGTACCTTCTCGGGTAACATTGAAATTTACCCTTTGGCAAAAGCCCAGATTCACTCTCCTTTTCTCTCTGGTACCTTTACCTGTGCAATACTGAACAACCCTTGTACTGATTTAATTCTGGGGTGCTTACCCCAACTAAAACATTGTACGATTGATGAAATAGTTGCATGGGAAAAAGTAAATGCAACTATTACAACAGCCAAAACAGACACTTCAAAACATCATAAAATATTACAAGATGAGACACTACTGATGCTTTCTACAACCAGCACAGATGACACAAACAAACAGAAACTTGTACACCACCAGAAATCTACTCCTAATGTGTCTCCATACTTAAAATTGTTAAAGGTCAAAGCCAGAGTGACCAAAAATGCATCTGGTTTATTTAAACGTAAGAATGGCATTTCAACTACAGGTCATGCTACTGGTAACCATGAACAGGTGTTACCTGAACAACACCGGTTAACTATGCCAAAATATGCACATAAAACACCGGTGACTGGTCATCTTGCATACAACAACACCAGACCAGGTTTTTTCAAGAAGATAAAATTATGTTTTCAAAATGTATTTGCGTGTAATGTCTGTCAACAATTGATACAAAAGTTTAAGGGTAGACATCCTACAACTGAAGTACAACCTTCTATACTGGCTCCCAAGCCATTTGATAGAGGAAGGGTCAGTTCTACCACAAACACACAAACAACGGTGCAAGAACCAGTGATCTTGAACTTGATCAAGACAGATGTAGGCTACTTCCATACCAACGAAATGGTAACGACTATTCAAGGTGTTACATAACCATGGTACATGTTGACTATGAAATATCGATAAACATACACTTAGAGATATTCCATGTCAACATGCGTAAACTTTACTTTTCAAGACAACAGACAGAAGTAGAGACAGACGAACATATTGCAACAACACCAAGGGATCAGACGACAGACATACATAGCGCAACTACACTAGTTAGCGAGACTGGCAAATCCGACGAGGGGCATACAGATAGTGAACTTACAGAAGACACATGAATAAATCAGAATACTGATGACTGGACAATACACCTACTGAAACTGAGACATGCCTTTGACAGAGTGCGACTCTTCGGTCTCACTGTCAAACCAAGCAAAGTCAAATTATGCCTGAAATAAATTCATTTTTGGGTCATGTCATTTCTCAACTCCAACTATAGACTGACCTGAAAATTAGTACCAAAATTATGAATCTGACCATGTCTAACAGAAAGAAACAGGTCAGAAGCCTTTTGGAATTGGTAAATTACTCAGAAATTATAATTCTATATTCCAATGTTTTAAAAGCATTGGTAGAATGAAATGTGAAAGATGCATTATTAATTCCTGCATTGTCAAAATTGAAGATCCTTTTTTGTAAATATTCCAATCCCTCCGCTTGCCTAATCCTAGGCTCGTTTATTATTCTAGGACAGATGCCAGCAGTACTAGGCCAATTTTTGGAGGGCATCTTCCACCCGAGTTGCTACGTGAGCCGTAAGATCACACCTGCTGAGTCCAGAGATTGCATATCGCAGTTGCAACCCTATGCGTCATCTATGCAGTGAGAAAGCTCCATCGAGTTCTGACGGATGTTCACTGCATTGTCCAGACCGACAACTCCCCGATCACGGTCAGAGAAAGTGGTGTGCATCAAAATGATCGGATATACAGGTGGTCACTAATTTTACCATCTGATGTAATAATACCTGAAATCCCACATAATAATGTAGAGTGATAGTTAGTACATGAATACAGTACAATATGCTATGTAAAATAGGTTACATATACACCCATGGTGTGCTTAAGAGTGTACCAAGTACAACGAACTATCATGTGTCCGTAGACATTAACCTAAGAACTGTGCTACAGAACTTAGATACTACCGTGTGAATCAGGACAGCTCATCTCCAACTAAGCTCCAGGCCGGTGTATCATTTGTGTGAAATGTAGAAAACAGTGTCAGAACAGTGCTTAATTTCAGACACATAAAGACTAAGCTACGACACCAGCGAATCTCTACACGTGCACTACCGATGAACAGTATTATGACCGTAAAATGTATTTCAGATACCCAGGCAAAGTGTGTAAATATATTATGCCTATACAACAAATGTACAAACATTAAGGCAACTACTAACCTGTGGAAACTGAAGACCATGTATATAAACTTATTGTGATATGTAAAATATTATTTTAAGATAGTGATCAAGTAGATGTAGGTTAGGGAAATATAATAGTTCTCATTTAGTTTAATAAGAATAGTTAATACAGTATTTAAGATTTACATAGCTTAAATATTAAAATATTAGTTTAGACATAGAAATATTTAAAATTAAATTTATGTTAAGAATAGTACCATTTAGAGTGTTACACTTCATTTAGCTATAGCTTAGTTTAGTTTACCCCATCTTAATAAAACCATGCCATCCAACAAACATTACCATTTATTAGTATCATCCAGTCACACCATAATAGAATAAAAACATTATATAAGTGAATATACATCATTTAGAACAGTTAGATTAACAACATCACTCATATAATTTCCTTCTGCTATTAAAAACATTATTTAGCTTAGTATTGAGAAAAATTGATAATTTCTATTCATAGCATCCATTTAATTAAGGTACATAACTCACATCACATCTATGACATTTAGTTAGTTAGATTACATCCCTTAGATTAGATGAAGATAAGAATTAATATAACCATATCATATAACTAACAGAAGAAATGTAACAAATTAGGGAACACATAGTTATAGAATTAATATTAGTACTTTAGAATATAGAGTTTTATTTTAGGGTAACATAGGATGATGAGATCAAGGGAACAAACCATCAACCCTTGCTCAGCCATGTAAATATATTGTATATACATAACTCGTGCAACAACTGTCGCACAGTCATTTGGCTCACTTATCTCAAATTGAGCCAAACCTGTACAGTGTAACTCTAAGGGTTTTAAATAATCAGAAGAATGCGTGTGAAAGGATAAAAGATGTGTGACAGAATTAAGGCTGAAAGGAGTGTGACAGAAGGGTGAAAATAAGATCGAATGGAAAATAGACGAAAGAGAGTGAGTTCATTCAGCAAAGTCTTCTGCTGCGGGGCTCGACGTTTGATATGTGTTTGTGTTATTGTTGGGTTTCGGTGGTCAAAATGTGTTAGTATGAATGTGTTGTCTGTAATATAGTTTAGAACTTAGATTACAGTATTTTGGGTTTCATAACAAGGGAATGTAGTCACGAATTAGTGTTATACACCTGTTTGTGGCCACATTTAACCAAATTATGACACTTAAAAAACTGATATACATACACATAGGAATTAGAAACATAGATTAGAAATTAGATTAATAGATTAATTACATCCAAACACACAAACAACCAGCAAAACAAACATATAAATTACATACACTTGTTGAAAATCGAAGGGAGATAACTTTGGGTCAGGGGACATAATAGACAACGAAAAACTAGTTTAACAGTGAAATGGAACTTTACACGCGGAAGCGATTTGGTAAAGCCTGTCGCACACACGCTTGTATAATGGTTGTTAGATATTATATTGGGGACATGAAGCAATTCATGTGTTGACCCTAAGAAAGTCAACTTTGTATGGGTAGTAAGTTAATTTACTATGTGAGGGCAGGTCTTATAAGACAACGGTCCGGTTCAGACATACCTCTAAGAAGTATAATATAGCATGTGAGAAAGGGCTCACACCAACCAGTCAAGTTTGTGGCGATTGCCAGTAGCCAAGTAAAGTTTCGCTACATTGTGGTAATAGTCAGTAGGAGTCTATTAGAATGCCCAAAGCCAGGTTATCTAGAGTCTTTGACAAAAATTAGAGACACTAATTTTTTGTGTAGAAACCTCCTTGCGTCACAACCAATAAGTGAAAGTTGATGACGCAACACAAGAGGGGCGGGTGTGTGTCAAAGACTCGACCACATCCCCTCCGCCAGGGAGAGCGGTCAATCCTGGAGGGACCAGGAGGAGATGCGGTGCCCGAGGCAAGAGCAGGGGAGATGAGGGAATAGTGGAAGGTTAGCCACACCCTCATGATACACGCAGGCGGTGTTCAGAGAGTTAGCACTCTAATCACAATACCACCACACCTCATGAAGCCAGAGCACAGTTGAGTAGACACTCAACAGGCCACGTTTTGCCAGCAGCGTGCGATGTGAGGTAACACGCACGAAGGAGAAGGTCACCCCCGCGTGGTGTGTAACCACGGGAGAGATGTTCGGCAGACGGGAGACTGGACTTGGGGCGTTCACGTCGTTTAGAATAGCGTTAGGAGTTTTGGGTTCACTAATAGATAGAGTTAGCATAGGGTTAGCAGTTTGTGTTAGATAATTCTGTGGCTGTATATTGTGTAATGAATTAGCGACTGTTTACCGCTTGTAAGCGAGCCAACGGCAATAAAATGGACCATGCATTTTGCCTCCCACACGACTTGCAAGTTGTCTTGTATGAGTGTGTGAGAAGTACCCGATGATGCCTGTCAGTTAAGTTGTTGACACCTGTCTCGTGGTGTCTGTTGTTCTACCCAAACATGGCTGAATAGTCTATGTAGCCATGCTTTTCGTACTTCTCTTGCTCTCCTGGTAATTTGTTCAATGGGGCTAATCTGACGGCTTCTATACTTTCTTCTTTCAGTATGTCTGATTCTATTTCTTCGGTGGCATCTGTGTCGGTTTCTTGAATTCCTGTGACATTTGATGGGATGTTGAGAAGTTGTTCGAAGTACTGTTTCCATCTTATAAGGATTTGCTTTTGTTCACGTATTGGTTCTCCATTTTCGCTATTAATTATTTCAGTTGGGTCAAAGGTTCTCCTCAGGTTCTCATTGCACTTATCTTTTTTGTAGACGTTTCTAGTTGCCTCCTTGTATTATTTATTTAGTGTTTCTCCATACACCTCCCAGTCTTTTTGTTTTTCTCTCTTTACTATTCTATTCACATGTCTTCTCGCTATTCTATATTCTATGAATCGCATTCCTGTTTGTTTTTCGACCACTTTTTATATTTTTTTCCTTTTTGTCTTTTACAGCTTTCTTTATTTCTGCGTTCCACCAACTTGATACTTTCTGTATCCGTGTTTTGCGTTTTTTCGTGGTTCCACGTGTTAGTTTTGCAGTATTTAAAATGCTTGATTTGAAGATCTCCCATTCTTCTTCCACTGTCTTTCTTTCTATAGATAATTTTACAAAGATTTACGTTAGTTCTTTCTCATAATTTTCCCTCACTGCCTCATCTTTGAGATTTTTTAAGTTTACTGATTCGCATGGCACGTATTTTCCTGGTATTTGTTTTCTTCTACTGATGGTTCTTATTGTGGCAAAGACAGCTTTGTGGTCCGTGTTAATATTTAAGTTGGGCACTGCCCTTGCATCTAATATATTTCTCTTTATGTTATTTCTTTTAGTATCTAGATCGTTCCATTTATACCAGGTGTATATTTGTGAGTCTTTGTGTTTATAGAATGTGTTATATAGAGGTCTTGTTTGCTGCATAGCTCTATCACTCTACTTCCGTTATCATTTCTTTCATTATGTTGGTCTCCAAATGCTCCAAAATGTTTTCCTGTGCCCGCTCTGTTGTGTCCTAGTCTTGCATTGAAGTCTCCTATAACTATGATGTTTTCGTGCTTATCTATTTTATTTAGCACGTCCTGGATGTCTTCGTAGAATTCCTCGCATTCTTGTTTGTATGATATTGTGCGTTTATGTGTAAATATGTTGTAATTGTGTGTTCTTTTATTCTCACTGTTATGATTATTTCTGATATATATTTTATTTCTAGTATTCCTCATGCTAGCCGTGGTTCAATGGCTATTCCCACATCGTGTCTTTCCCTTTCTTGCTGTTTCACTCCAGAGTAGACAAACGTGTATCTGTGGTGGATCTCCTTGCATCCTTCCCCTTTTATTCTGGTGTCCGCTATTCCCATCAGTCCAATTTTCCTCTCTCCCATTGCTCTATGAGTTCTTCTTTACTATTAAAACCACAGATGGGCATTGTGTCTATTTTTTGAATCGCTGATCTATCTCGAAGTCCATTAACATTGCCGTGTCTATATCCATTTGGGTCAGACTGTTTATACTTCTTAGATTTTCTACGAGCAGTATGAAGATCCCCTGCCGGCTTGCTAGGCCAGTCGCAGGTTTAGGACAAACATCTGACCATAGGGAGTCCATCACCTATGGCGAGAGCCCCGTTAAACCATGACCTCGCGGTCATGGTTTCCCAGTGGAGGTGGGGTTGGGGAGGTGGGGTTGACTTGTGTAGTCTACGGGTCATCGGGAGGCTACTAATTTTCACTTTTCACCCCTCCTTGGAGAGGCTAGCCGATTCTAATCCTGCTGGCTGCAGGGCCAGGCGCAGTCTACACCTTGTAGATATACCTTGGTGATATCAAAGAAACATATTGTGCCTCAATGTGCAATTACAGCACATGACGTTATTTTGGTGCAAGTGCAGAAATTCAGATATCAAGGCACTTGGATAACATCAGATGGAAGATGCATTACTAAGATGGAGATCAGAATAGGACAAGCAAAAACTGCATTCTTTCAAATGAAAAACGTATTGTGTA
>JACEFZ010016526.1:75000-81133 GCA_014155875.1 Cepaea nemoralis | reverse complement strand
TTTAATTGGGATTTTTTTTTTTTTTCTGGGGTGGGGGCAATTGGGGACTTTATGAGGAGATAGGAGAATTGACTTAGGAAAATATATAGAATTGTTGTTATTGTAGTATAGAGAGGTAAAGTTAACTAATTAAAAGTTGGGGTTGAGATTTTTTCAAGGAAAAATTCTCTTTGAAGAAGGGGAGGTATTGTAACAGTGAGGGATTCTAGGTTAGGAGTAAAGAGTTAAGGAATGCTGCGCATTCCTTGACTAGGGGGAAAACCATAGTGAACGTGTGTGCACGAATGAAGAAGGGTATCTAGGAAAAGACACACGTCACTTGGGGGCCAGCGAGAACAGATGTCAACACCGAGAAGGGAGTCTCCATCATATGTGCTGAGCTAGAATGATTCATCAATAAAATCCTTTTCTAACAACGCGAAGACTGACTTGTCTGGTGCTATACGTTCACGATCATAGCCTTTGTGTGTAGCACTGTCACACAGTCAATCAATCAGTCAATCCAAAGTGTCGTTGGATGTGTTCAAAATGTCGTTGGATGTGCCTTAAGTGCCGCTGAATGTTTTAAAAATGTTGTTGGATGTGTCTTAAGTGTCGTTGGGTGCGTTCGAAGTGTGGTTGGATGTGTCTTAAATGTCGTTGGGTGCGTTCAAAGTGTCGTTGGATGTGCTTTAGTGTCGTTGGGTGTGTCAAAAGTGTAGCTAGTTGGATGTATCTTAAATGTCGTTGGGTGTTTCCAAAGTGTAGTAGAATGTCTTCAAAATGTCGTTGGTTATGCCCAAAGTCTAGTTGGGTGTGTTCAAAATGTTGGTGGTGTGTTCACAGTGTAGAAGAAGAAGAAGAAGAAGAAGGAGGAGGAGGAGGAGGAGGAGGAGGTCATACCTGCACCATTGGTATTTCCAACTTTAGGCCCAGCACTGCTAGCGCCACTCCGGCGGATCCACTCGAAGTTCGCTGTGGTGTCGCTGTGTAGGTTGCAAAGATTGCTCTCAAAGTTACAGTCTGCCAACACATTGCCTGCCGGACAAGTGTAGATCATAAACTATTGTAGCGTGATATACTTTGGTCACATGCAGTGACAAAATTATTTACTGAGAGCATTTTGGGGGAGGGGGTATGTTAAAGGCAAAGGAACAAGAAGGTGTTAAGGACATAAATGGAAATAATAGTCTGGGCCCCCGTCGTGGCTTAGGTGCAATGAACGCAAGTGTCTGTCATACCGAGTCGAGGGTGGGAATCAACTGCGGAAGGTTTGGAAGCAGATGGCTTCGATGGTATCAGCGTCGGTCTTTGAGAAATCAATGCTAAATTATTGAAGGTAAGAATTGCTTAGTAAATCACACACAGTCCCCAAAGACTGGGGTTGATTGCGACGTCCTGTAAAGGTAATGCAACAAGTTTTCATATAGTCTGGATACATCCTGAACGAATATACACCCAAGGCTGAACATAGAAACTGTTGTATATCTGTTACGCCCAACGTTTAGACGTCACACTCTGCTTATCTGTTACGCCCATTCTTTAGACGTCATACTGTGTTTATCTGTTACACCCAGCCTTTAGATGTCACTCTCTGTTTATCTGTTACGCCAAGCTTTTAGACGTTACACTCTGGAGAAGCCTGCTAGAATTGCTGAAGATTGTTCATGCCTTGCAGGAAATAACACTGGAGACACAGGATGATTCCAGGTAAAGAGGAAGACGGCCAAGCTTAGAATTGCTTATTATTCTTTTGTTGTCAAAGAAAAGCTTCATAAGTGGTATTGAATGAAAGATTGTATGAGAGGAAATAGAGAAGAAGGGCAGAATATTAGCTAGCCCAATTCTTAACCCTTAGAAAATAAAGATTGTTCGTTCTGTCTGTCTGCCTGCCTGCCTGCCTGCCTGCCTGCCTGTCTGTCTGCCTGCCTGTCTGTCTGTCTGTCTGTGAGTGAGACAGTTTGGGAGTATGAGTGAGAGAGAGAGTTAATGAGTGTGAGAGTGTGTGTGTGCCTGTGTAAGAAAGAGAGAGAGAGAGAGAGAGAGAGAGAGAGAGAGAGAGAGAGTGAGAGAGAGAGAGAGAGAGAGAGAGTTGAGCGAACGCATGTCCTGTAACATGCCATTCCATATTTTTTGTGTGTATTCTCATCTTTCATATTATCATTTTGTATGCCACTTGATTGTATCGTGTATAATATAACATTACTGTGATGTGAGTGAGAGAGTTAGTGAGAGGGAGAGAGAGAGAGAGAGAGAGAGAGAGAGAGAGAGAGAGAGAGAGAGAGAGAGAGAGAGAGAGAGAGAGAGAGAGAGAGAGAGAGAGAAAGAGAGAGACAGTTGAATTGCAACACTAATTTTTTACGCTACACAATGTATATGTACAATTTTTTCTCAATTTCTTACAATTTTTGCGAGAATGCTCACGACTATCGTCAGTGTCTCAATTGTGTGTAAAGTGTGGGAGTTTGCTCTTATTAGTTTCAGTGATCATGTGAGGCATCATGTATGTATCTAGATGTGAGGATGTGTGTTTGGGTGTGTATGTGAGGGATGTGTGTGTGGGGGTGTGGGGAATGTATGTGTGGAGGGGTTATGTGTGGGGGATGTGTGTGGGTTGATGGGTGTGGCATGGATGGGTGAAGGGATGTGTGGTCGGTGTGGGATGTATGTGTGTGTGAGGGATATGTGTGTTTGTGAGGGGGGGGGGATATTTGGGAGGATGGTTGGAAGTATGTGGGTGTTGGTGGGTTGGGTGTGTGGGTAGGGAATGTGTATTTGGGTGGGTGAATGGGTGTGTGGGAGATTGTGTGGGTTGGGGGATGGGTGTGTAATGGGTGTTGGGAATGAGTGTGTGGGTGTGTCTGTGAATGGGATATGTCTGTGTGGGTGGGAGTATGTGAGTGTGTATGGGGTAAATGTGAGTGGGTGGAGGATGTATGTGTGGGTGGTGAGGATGTTTGTAGGTGGGGGATGTGTGGGTGGGTGGGGAGACGTGTGTGTGTGGGTGAGAGATGTGTGGGCGGTATGTGTATGGGGATTGCATGTGGGGGATGTGTGTGTGTGTGGGAGAATGTGTTCATGGGTGGAGTTTTGTGTGGGAGGGGAGATGTGGGGGCGGTGTGGGATGTGCAGGTGGATGAAGGATGTATGTGAGGATGGGGGATGTGTGTTTGGCTGGGTGGTTGGGGTGTGTGTGGGTGCGAGGGTAGATGAGAGATGCATGTGTTGATGGGCGGGTAGGTGATGTGCGGGTGTGAGTGGTTGATGGATGAGTACGTGAGTGGGTGGATGTGTGTGAGAGATGAGTGTTTGGATGGGGGATGTGTGTGTGGGTGAGAAGATGTGTGTGAGCGGCGGCTGTGTGTGGGTGGGGTATATGTGGGTGGTTGGGTGTGTGTGGGTGGGATGTGTGTGGTTTTGGGTGTTTATGGGTGCGGGATATGTGTGGGCGGTTGGGGAGATTATCTTATGTGTTGGGATGTGTGTATATGTGGGAGATGTGTAGTTGAGAGGTGGCGGATATTGGGTGGGTGAGTGGGTGTAGGTTGGCTGATGTGTGTGTGGGTGGGTGGGGAAAATTGTGAGGGTGCGGGATGTGTGTGTGTGTGTGGATAGGTGCGGGATGTGTGGGTTAGCGGGAGTATGTATGTGTGGTTTTGTGATGTGTGTTTGCTGGGTGGTTGCGGGTGTGTGGAAGAGTGGTGGAGAATATGTGTGTAGGGTGAGTGCGTGTCGGTTATGGGATCGGTGGGGGATGTGTGTGTGTGGGTGGGGAAATGTATGTGTGTGGGGGATCAGTGGGTGGGTGGCGGCATGTATGTTTGCATAGGTCTGTGTGAGTGCGTGGAGGTATGTGTGGGTGGGTGGGGAAGGTGTGTGGGTGGGGGAGGTGTGGTGGGTGGGGGATGTGTGGGTGGCTGCGGGATGTGAGGGTTAATGGGGGCTGTGGTCTCACAACATTCAAACAATGTTCATTAAACAATATGCATTGTTTATGTTTACAACTTTCATTTGACATGTTTCCCCCCCCCCCCCCCCCCCCCATGTGAATGTATGATGCGTAATATGCATTGTTTATGCTTACAAATCCATTTGACAATGTTTTTTCCCCCCTATGTAAATGTAACATGCACATTTGATGAATGAAAGATGAGTGATTGGAAGGGTCGAATGTAAGACGGGCCTGCGTGCCCAATTTGTTACCATTTTAAAATAAAGTTCGTTCGTTCGTTGTTCGTTCGTTCGTTCTGTCTGTCTGTCTCCCCTCCCCCTTAACAACAACAACAACTACAACAAGAACAACAACAACAACAACAACAACAACAACAACAATAATAATAATAATAATAATAATAATAAAACCCTAGTATAACAGCCAGTCCCATTTTGGTAGACAATATTCTCTCCAGAGCTAATAACAACTGCCACATCATTCATTAAGTTCCGGGAAGGTTAACCCGGTCAACAAATGCCCGCAGAAGTCGGATGTGTCGGCCTAACGGCGCAAGAACGCAGCTCTGCTGTAAACAGGCACAACGCAGTCACATCCGAAAAAAAAATTCCGGATGAACGCAGAAGAAGAAGAATTCATTAAGTTTAGTGAGTCATGTAGTGATATTTGCATTTCTACCATGCCTTTATAATGCATATCTTTTATATTGTTGGTGTTCTCAATTAGCCTGGAAAGATGTCTGGGTGAATTAATGTTTGAAAGAGAGTTATAGAAGGGCAGAATGTTAGATGGGTCTGCGTGCCCTATTCTTAACCCTTTGAAAATAAAGTTTGTTTGTTCATTCGTTCCATCTCTCTCACGTATTCTGTTCACCCATTTTAACCCATGTTAGACCCACGTGCTTGCTCTGTTGCGAAGGGGTTATGGGTGCAATTTATAATCCCGCCTACCACGTTCGAAACACAACTGCGGACTGTTTGGCAACAGACCGCTTGTGTTGTATTTTCATACAATGGTGTGAGTGCCACTCATTCAGAAAGCAATGGCAAACTACTGAACGCAAACTTGCCAAGAAATGTCAAACAGCAAAAATATGCTGGGGTTGAATGCAACGTCCCGTAAAGAATATACAAATAACTGTTAAACACGTAAATATACTTACTTGGTGTTAGAGGCGTGGTTATATGAGTTGTATCTGTGGACGATATGGAGATTGGGGGATGGGGTAGTATTCAAATAAAGCCATTGAAATATTTAAAGCAGCACAAACACAGCATACAAAATGCCATGTTATAAAACACATTGACCGCATTTCTGTAAGTAATACAAACATATAACAATGCTACACGTACCCAAGAATTAATACATAAGACAACAATCAGTATCACTCAACAAGTTTAATATCCCACGCCTAAATAATACTAATGAAAACATCAACAGGAGAATTAACAACAAGGAACAATCAAAAGTAAACATCTGACGAAAGATAGATATTGGAACAAGAATCCCCTTGACAAAAATAACAGTTTACAGATCGCAGGCATAATCACCAGTGACAAGGTGTCAATTACAGGGTGTTAACGCGCTATACAGAATCTAGACATTTGTATGCGTGTGAAACATGAACAATACGCAGAAATTTACATAACAGTCTAATGACAGTGAAAATGTGGTTTCTAAAGGAAATGAAGAGAATACCGTGGATTAACAGAAAAAAAAACAAAAAAAAAAAAAAACAATAAAACACAAACGAATACGGCAATTCTTCAAGAACCAAATTAAAAACAGCAAAATTATTAGAGAAATTATATATATATATATATATATATATATATATATATATATATATATATATATATATATATATATATATATATATATATATATATATATATATATATATATATATATATATATATATATATATATATATATATATATATATATATATATATATATATATATATATATATATATATATATATATATATATATATATATATATATATAAAACAATGTATGTATGTATGTATGTATGTATGTATGTGGGTAGGGATGTATTTGATGCGTTCGATAACGGTCCATCCGATTGAGATGAAATTTTCTACACGTCTTCTTTTCATTCCCGTACAACCAACTGTCATAGTTTTTTTTTATTGTAGAATCAGCTATTTACTTACTAAAATTTAATAATTAAATTAC
>JACEFZ010016526.1:0-72500 GCA_014155875.1 Cepaea nemoralis | reverse complement strand
CGTGCATTGAGCTGATTTTCTCCAGACTCAGGTTTGAGTTAGGAGGAAAACGGAGCACTTATGGGTTAAACCGTGTGCCGTGATGTTGATCCAAGGACTAAACTAAAAAACTAAACTAAACTTTGGTATACACCAATTTGACATACTGTATACGTGGACAAGTCATCGCATTCTGATTATTTTAAACAACTTGTACATGAATGTTTCTCAAGTGTGTGATAGCTCTTCAGCATTTGTTTCTGTGACACTTAATAGAGATGCCGATGATTCAATGCAGGCGTCGTAGTTGGAAGGTATTCAGTCTGTTTTCTTGTCGCATATACGATGATCATGTCTTGGTACTGAATAAGAGAGATCCAGGGACCCAGACTGTATATACCATAGATTTAGCATTCGCATAAGCCAGTAGTAGCTGACATGGAGATGTAGAGATCACTGCTGACCACAGAGCATTTGCGTGTACAGCAGAATAGACAGGCACATGCGTGATAATCATATCAGACGTATTGGACATGCACATGAAATCCCAACCGGCAGTCTCTGCTCCGAATGGAAAGGTAATATTCGGTAGTCGCGCTACAAATCACTCACCTGGATGTACGCACTAGCCCATGACCGTGTGAAATGCAATGAATGCTCGACCAGCTGGCAAATATTACACGAATACAAACGGGAAGAAGCATGGACAAAACTGATATATTTGAATAACGAAGACACAAACAATAGATTGCACGATTTATTGCCTGGCATATTTCGCTGCATCTCTCAGGTACATACTGCAGAAATCACACAACTTACGTGAATTAATTAGATAAATCCTTCAAACTGAAATATACACATGTTCGCACAGTAATGTCGATTGTCTACCACGGTAATTTTAAACTGACTAACATGTCTTTCTGCTTACACAATCTTACACTAAGACCGATCCTTTCCATGGTTAACTCGGCACAACACCGAATGGCGAGATGGCTAGCTGAAATTTTAAAGCCAGTACGACAGTCCTTCGATCCAAGAACACTCAGGGATACATTTGAACTGATGGAATTATTGGATACTATGGACATAAACAACAAACACATGGCATGCATGGATATTGCCTCTTTATTCACCAACGTTCAATTAGATGAGACCGTGAATATAATTAGCGAACTCATTAGAGACAAACAACTAAAACTAGGCATACCATCAGCTATTCTAGAGAGGTTATTAAAATTATGTACTGCCAACATACAATTCAACTTTCTAAACAAGTCATATCGCCAAATTGACGGAGTGGCCATGGGGAGCCCACTTGGACCTATTCTAGCGGACATCTTCATGGCACACTTAGAAGAAAATAGATCCTCAGAAATCAATAACTTGGCCTTTTACCGTCGTTACGTGGACGATATACTAATTATCACCACAGACGAGCAACAAGCAACGTCTTTCCAGGCCACAATGAACGAGACACATATAAACATCTCTTTATCTATGGAACACGCACACAACGAAGCGTTGCCGTTTCTAGATATCTAATGAGACGTAGAGCAGATGGCACAATTCAAAGATCGGTGTACCGCAAAGAAACATGGACTGGCCAATACTTAAATTTTCAGAGCTTCGCACCTGTCCAATACAAACGGGGCTTAGTACGGATCCTGTAGGAAGATATGCACCCAGGACACACTGACAGAGGAATTTAAAACTCTGAAGAATGCCTTAAACCTGAATGGGTACTCCACAGGATTTATAAAGCGCCACTGCCAACAGCCCAAACCGAAATCAGAAGTAACCACAGTCCCTAAATTCAAAGTATTCATCCAGCTAACCTTCCGAGGAGATGACGTAATGCAACGTCTGCGGGACCGGCTCACCACAGCAGTCGAACGAACATTCTGTGCTGCAGCTCTAGTCATCAGGTACAGAAACACACCGATCCCAGTCCCAGCAGTAAAAGAACCTGTAGCTTTGTACGCCAAATAAAATTGTGTTTACCAATTTACATGCAGATGCGAGGCCATCTACATAGGCAGAACTGAGCGGCAGTTACATTGCAGGGTTTCGGAACATATTCCGAATTGGTTGGACAAGATACTACACACAGAAGATGGTAGCCTAGGCAGGCCGACACACCGGAAAAGTCTGGCTTCATCGGTCGGGAGACACGTGCTCGAGAGTGGTCACGTGGTTGAAAGAGACAGTGCCTTCCGTGTGTTGTTCAACACACAAAGTAGTCGATTGTTAAAGTTTGCTGAAGCTATACTTATCAACCTTCGTAAGCCGTCCTTGTGTAAGCAGAAAGACATGTTAGTCAGTTTAAAATTACCGTGGTAGACAATCGACATTACTGTGCGAACATGTGTATACTTCAGTTTGAAGGATTTATCTAATTAATTCACGTAAGTTGTGTGATTTCTGCAGTATGTACAAAACTGATATACTCAATACAGTACGGTCTCTACTGGCAGATACTGAGGAGACTCAAATTGTAGCCCGACTACAAGAATTGGGAATGAAGCCCAGTCGAGTATGTCAGTGCCGTCTTCGAGATCAAGAAAGGAGATATAATCAACTGCTCACGGGAAAGCTGGGCAGAGATATTTTGGATTGGCATCTGTTTCGGAGGACTCATCACACATGGGAATGCCCAATGGGCAGTGACGTAGGTCGAAATAACGTAACATAGTAGCGGCTAAACTGTAATTACAACATACTTACGTAAGACAGTGGTGATGGTTATAGTAGAAAGAAGGCAGATGACAGGCTTAGACAGAGAGATCGTGTATCATGGGGATCACATTATTCGTCGATGTCACTGGGCCTCGATTGGGCTAACGCCAAGGACAGCTGCACAAGTGCAACCTGTTTATGCTGTGCTGAATCATGACCTGCTTACATCCTGACACATCTCTCCGCAGATGTGAAGTTATGGTACTGGTTCTGTTCACCCTACGGTTTCTGGGCTTGGAGAGTGGAAGGAGAACTTCGCCACACAGTATCCAAGGAAGCTGGTACCGGGCGGGGAGACAAATATCTATACCAACCCCAGTCCGATAAACGAAGACCCTTCTCGGGTCTTAGATTACCCAAACGCCACATGCATCGGACTTAAGAGTTAACACTCAGAAGTTATAAGACAATTCACACATCAACCAACCAACCAACCAGCCAACCAGTCAGCCAACCAGCCAACCAACCAACCAACCAACCAACTAACCAACTAACCAACCAACCAACCAACCAACCAACCACCAACCAACCAGGCAACGAACGAACGAACGAACGTTCTGGTGCATCTAGTGCATCTCTGGTGCATCTAGGTTTGCAATCTTGCTCGTGTACACATTAAAGAGTACCTATGTGATTGCAGATCCCTGTGGCAGTCCTGGGGTTAAAATATGTGGCTCTGAGGTCCATGCACCCAGACGGAGAGCAACCCGACGAAAATGTAGGACGGCTGCAATCCAGTTCACCAACCAGGGATTGACTCCCTTCTCTATCAGTGCGGTCATCAAAATATCATATTGAACTTTATTGTACGCATCCTCGAGATCAAGCGCTGCCGCCATCGTTTCCCGCCTACACTGGAACCCCTCAAAAACATCAAAGGCAAATGTGGCTGCATTTGACCAGGTACTTTTCCTGGCCTATAGCTCCCCAGGCCTCTTGGAAGAAGCTTTCCCCTTTACAAACACTCTTGCAGCTTGGCAGCGACTATCTTCTCTAAAACCTTCCAAAATGTATTTTGAAGAGTGGTGATCCTAAAGCCGCTAAGGTTTGAATGATCATTGAATGGTTTTGGGAGAAGGATGAGGTAGCTGTGCACCCAATCCTGTGGTAATGATGCTGTCCTAATGCTCTGGTTAAAGCAGTCGGTAATCTCCTTCAGGTCTCCATCGCTCAAAGCCTTCATGTGGCCATACCTAACCCCACCGGGCCCTGGTGCCGTGTCTTTTGCCCTTTTCAAAATATGTTTAACATCTATCAACCGTATGATGTCTTCATAATGCATATTCTTCGTGGTGCCAGATAACTCCTCTCTAGCTGCATCTCTGGTGTCCGCATGATTATGATTGGTGTGCTCTAAAAATCTCTGGTGAAACGCCTCCCCTTTCTCTTTGTCTGTTGTCACGCGCACACCATCATCTCTATAAATTGTTCCTACTGTCATAGGCCGATATTTTCTTTGCATGTGTCTGTGCAGTTTCCAGAATTTTTCGCAGTGTTTTATCACCTCCAATCTCCATTCATGAAACATTCCCATTTTGCCTTTTTGGCCTCTGCAGCACAGCGCTTGAAAACCTCCACCTTGTCTTTCTTGACATTTTCCGCTGTGTCCACTTCCTCTTGTGAGTTTCGGGGTGTCTGTCGCACTTCCCTTAGCTGCTTCACTGCAGCTCTCTTTGCTTTCCAAGCATGGTCTACTTCTGGGATCCACCATGGAGGCTGCAAAAAAGTGGTTTTAACAGTCCTGTTGCATGTCCCCTGTCTTAGGCGCCCAAGAAGGCTATCGGTCCACTCATACCGGAAGGTCTAGCGTGCTCTCCCAGCCTTAATTTTCCTGGATTTAGAGATCAAGATTGAACATGGCATGTGATCACTCCCATGGTCATTCAAAGCAGTCCACTTTACATCAAGGACTGATGACTGGTTGACTAGTGCCAAGTCAATAGCTGTGTCGGCAACGCCAGGCCTCATTGCCATTCTAGTCGGCTTACCATCATTTATGCAGACCACATCGGAGTCCACCATGGCTTCCGCAAGGGCAATTCCCTGTCGGTTTTTTCCACTACTGTCCCAATCTCTGCTCCTCGCATTGAAGTCTCCACATATGAGTAGCCTATCACCTGGTAATTCCTCCAATTCCTTAAGCCAGTCCCAGTGTTCCTTCTGACAAAACTGTCCATTTACGATGTTCCAACTTAAGCCACCAATCTCCATTTGTATACCCCTGGACCTCTCTTGCACTATGATTCCACTGGCTCAAGTCAAGTACCACATGTTTCACTCCTTCCTTCACCAGCAGATCTTGCCCATGTCTCTTCTGCTCTTCAGTAGTGTTTATATAACTGGCGTACTCAGGGCAATGGTATTTGTCTGTATTTAGCTCCTGGAACATGAGGACATCAAAATCATATATTAGCCTCTCCAATACAGGACCTCTCTGCCTGGCACTACGACAATTCCAGTATCCCACTCTTACATGGTTGAAACCTAGTCTCTCCACCTTTCGTCTTGTTCTCCTGGCGCTGCCCTCCTATTTCTATGCCTTTCTCACACCATTTCCTCGTCTTCTCCTCCTCACTCTGTCTTTGCTAGCCTCTGAAAGATGTGTCAAGCACAGAGCACGTGCTTCGTAGCTCCGGCGACGATTCCCGTGTTTAATTAATTCCATAAACACAGTTTGGATATTGCAGGAAATAACTGGTCACCCTAGCATTGCCTGCTTGCTAGGGAAGAGGCAGGGAATGTCCCGCAGGAGTCCATACGCCTGGTGCCGCCCCGCACGCCTGCCAGACCTCCAACGTTCACGACCAGTTTACCCATGGCCATCCAGTTCCTCAGCACGCTGGTCCACCTTGAACTTGGGGAATTTATATTTGGAGTTTTCCGTCTCCTAGATGGACTTATGTCCAAAGCTAACGGGTTCCACCTACCCGGGGGAGGGGTTAGAGCGCCCCTGACTCGCTTGGCAGGAACGTCTCCGAGCATATGAGGTATTTTCTAAGGAACTCAGATATAACCTTGAGATCCATCCTGGCCCTCTGTGCCCACCGCCAGTTGGTCTGCGGCTGCTTATTGGGTATTCGCAGCTAACCTCTATATCTAGAAGCCGTTCCACGATCTGCCACTTGTGGGCGTGCTGGGTTGGGGATGGTCGCCCCATCTTTACACACACACGAGAGAAGAGATAATATTTTCACTGTACTAGTTTATCCAAACGAAAAGCACTCCATCTTTGACATGCACTAATAATGTATGCAAATTGTACAACAATGGGTGTGAGCTTTGATATAATCAGACCGGTGTAATCTAATTTACCGAACCTAGGTGGTTGAAGAAACTTACTTGCTATCACATTATTGATGTTGATGTTGACGTAGTTGTTTCTGTCAGGAGCGACTCTGCTCGTGCCAGAAGCCAATGGCGTGGATCAGCTCGTGCATTATGATACCGTTGGTGTCGCATCCAGCACCAAGGGATACCGTCTGCCGGCCCATTCCAGCCATACCAACAACCGAGTGGCAACTGTGAATACAGAGACAATCATTACGAACGAACGAACTTTATTTTCAAAGTGTCACAAATTCGGCACGCTGGCCCGTCTTACATTCGGCCCTTCCAATCAATCATCTTTCGTTTATTAATAGGGATAAGAGCGCTCCTTCTTAAACATCCGATGTGCTGATGCTGAGGTAACGGGTTCATCCCCTACACCGGTCAGTTGGACTAAAATGTTGACTTCACGTCCTTGACTTGGGGACTAAATTACAAGTACCTCTGAAGTCTGAGTGTGTTCACCTGATGGCGAGGGACACTGGTAATAGGGATAGCTGATCTACACAAAGAATTCAGCCAGGTGCTACTAGAAGTAGCGTGTGTGGAGTACGCTTGAGGTCAAAGCGAGCGAGGGCCCAGAAAAATAATATGTATTTAAATGTTACATTCACATATATAATTTTTTTAAATATGTTCACATAGAATACAAACGTCTTGACTATTTCTGCTGGCACCTGGACATCTTCACTACTACTACTTCTGGCGCCTGGACATCTTCACTACTACTACTACTACTGGCACCTGGACGTCTTATCTACTACAACTGGCACCTGGACGTCTTCACTACTACTACTGGCACCTGGACGTCTTATCTACTACAACTGGCACCTGGACGTCTTCACTACTACTACCGGCACCTTGACGTTTTGATACAACTACTGGCACCTGGACGTCTTCACTACTACTACCGGCACCTTGACGTTTTGACTACAACCACTGGCACCTGGACGTCTTCACTACTACTACCGGCACCTTGACGTTTTGACTACAACTACTGGCACCTGGACGTCTTCACTACTACTACCGGCACCTTGACGTTTTGACTATACTACTGGCACCTGGACGTCTTCACTACTACTACCGGCACCTTGACGTTTTGAACTACAACTACTGGCACCTGGACGTCTTCACTACTACTACCGGCACCTTGACGTTTTGACTACAACTACTGGCACCTGGACGTCTTCACTACTACTACCGGCACCTTGACGTTTTGACTATACTACTGGCACCTGGACGTCTTCACTACTACTATCGGCACCTTGACGTTTTGACTACAACTACTGGCACCTGGACGTCTTCACTACTACTACCGGCACCTTGACGTTCTGACTACAACTAATGCTGGCACCTAGACGTCTTCACTACTACTACCGGCACCTTGACGTTTTGACTACAACTACTGGCACCTGGACGTCTTCACTACTACTACTAAAACTACAACTGGCACCCTGCTGTCTTTAAAACTACTACTGGCATCTGGACGTCTTGGCTACTACTATTGGAACCATGACGTCTTGACTACTACTACTACTACTACTACTACTACTACTACTACTACTACTACTACTACTACTACTACTACTACTACTACTACTACTACTACTACTACTGACACCTGGACGTCTTGGCTACTACTACTGGCATCTTGACGTCTTGACTACTAGTAGTACTACTGGCACCTGGACGTCTTGACCACTACTAGTACTAGTGGCACCTGGACGTCTTGACTACTACTACTGGCACCGTGACGTCTTGGCTACTACTACTGGCACCTTGACGTCTTCACCACTACTAATGGCACATTGACGTCTTGACTACAACTACTTGCACCTGGACGTCTTGGCTACTACTAGTACTAATGGCACATAGACGTCTTGACTACTACTACTGGCACCTTGACGTCTTGACTACAACTACTGGCACCTGGACGTCTTGACTACTACTGACACCTTGACGTCTTAGCTACAACTACTGGCACCTTGACGTCTTCACCACTACTAATGGCACATTGACGTCTTGACTACAACTACTGGCACCTGGACGTCCTGACTACTACTACTGACAGCTTGACGTCTTGACTACTACCACTGGCACCTGGACGTCTTCACTACTACTACTGGCACCTTGACGTCTTCACTACTACTACTGGAACCTGGACGTCTTGTCTACTGCTACTGGCAGCTTGACGTCTTGACTATTACTACTGGCAGCTTGACGTCTTAACTACTACTAATGGCACCTTGGTGTCTTCACTACTACTACTAGCACCTTGACGTTTTGGCTACTACTACTGGCACCTTGACGTCTTGGCGACTGCTACTGACACCTTGACGTCTTCACCACTACTACTGGCACATTGAGGTTTTCACCACGACTACTGACACATTGACGTCTTCACCATTACTACTTGCAGCTTGACGTCTTCACTACTACTGGCACCTTGACGTCACGACAGGCGATAGTTTGTTACATTGTGCTCCACAAGAAGGCACAATAACTGCAACCTGCGACGTTAAGACCAGGGATGGAGTTATGCCCCTCCATAACACAAAGCCTGGGCTGAATTGTAGAATCCGTGTGTTGCCCATGTAGCTTGATCCCTCTCGCGACCTGCGCAGTTTACTCCAGTTATCAGTTATCAGTTGGGGTATCTTCATTGCCCTCCGGACAGGTCCATAGGTGCTCAGATCCTCCCCCTTCCCCTCAGCATATGCATCAGCGTCCGATGGCTAATAGTGCCAGTTCTGTGTTGGTTGACGAGGCATCTCGTTTTCCCGATGTACCTCTCGTGTCTGGCCGTGCCAATTCTGACTCCCAAGTCTTTCATCCTGGACAGCGATGTGGATTCACTGACGTCAAAGTCCTCTCTTCTCGACATATCTTTAAGAGCGTTAATAACATCAGCGCGATCCATGGGCTAGCCATCTACAGGGGGTACAGAGCCAGCCAGTTTATCAGCTCGTTCATTTCCCTCGACTCCCGCATGTCCCGGGACGAAGATGAAGGTGACTTTACGGACAACAGACTTCCGCAGCGACTCAGTCCACTGTCTGCGTACAGATCCAGCTTCGACCTTCTGAATCATGCTCATTGAATCACTTAGTACACACACGTTGGTATAATGCTGTGATTCCAGACATATGAAAGCGATCACCTCCATCGTCATGCTGCTCGTGGTCATAGAGTGGGCACCACTGGATTCTTGAACGGTCCGGCCTGCTGAACGGGCTGTAAATGCCCACGCACTTCTCTGCTGCTTTACAAAAGATCCAAAATCTTTGTTAAAGATGTTTACAAAGTTTGTTAGTTAGTTAGTTAGTCGCAGTTCCAACTTCACAGCAACGGGTTGTCCCCATTATGCTCCATTCCTGTGCCAGTGAATATCACACAAAACACTCCCCACTGCCAAATGTGAAAAGTGGAAAATTACAGGAGTCTCGACAAACAACAGCCCGAACAGATACACTGTGCATAATGCCACCGCCAGAATGTCACACAATAGTCCCCACAAAAACTACAGCTCATTTCTGATGGAATCGGCAGTATTTTCCCAGCTGGATGTTTCCTAATGTTCACCCACACAGGCCATGAAATACAGTTCATCGTCGATGGCAGTGGCAGTCAACCAGAAGCCCAGCAGCCACGCATTTCTGCATAAGGCAAAAACCGGTCAACTCTGGGACATAGCCATCTGCAATCGCTCCGAACATGCAGTCACGTTCCAAAAAACCTCGGGCAGATTCAAAGCATTTCACATGAAACTCACAGCTCACAGTGTCGCACCACGCCCTCACTCAGTAGCAGGGCGACGGAACCATCAAACCTCCTTAGTCGCCTCTTACGACATGCGTGGTAGGCTACAGTGTTACTAGCCAAAGTTTACTCCAGAGGAAAGGTAATGCCAATACATCTGGAACAAGACAAGCTTCAGAAGCTGCCGGGTCAGCAAAGCAATGCTCTAATTTTCCACCTGTCGGAGCTTCTATCCTAGACCAGTTGCCGACTAAGGCTTAGGACCTGGTTGCCTTTCTCTATTTTTGTTTTTTTAAAAAAAATTGAAATTTTTTTTTCCTGCACCAGGATAAGGTTTGAACCTGTCCAGTTGCGACCCTTTGCCTGAAATAGTTGGCATAATGTGGTGCGTGGTGTTTAGTGAGCGCCGTCCAACTGAAAGCAGACAGTACCGTCTACGGCCATAAGGTAGCTCAGTCATTTTTCAAATTTCCTGAAGTAAACCCTTTGTTCGCTAATTGAAAAGTTGAAACAGCTGTATAGGGGGGTTTAAAAACTCCCCCCGGCATTCAGTTGGACTTAAACGTTGACTTCTAGTTCAGAAATCAATGGCAAACTACTGGGCATAAAATTCATCATCATCAAGTGCCCCCCCTGGGGGTTTTGGGTCCCTTTTCGTTCAGGGGGCTCTCCTTTTTAGATCATCGGTTTTTGGGTTTTCTGGACCCAACTCTGCTGCTGATATTCCCCCCATGCCCCGTTTTCAATCCATCCACCCATCATTCTTTTGGGTTTCTACCTCTGCCTCTTTCCCCCCCGATTTTTTCCATTTGTTACGAGGTTCTCCCAATGCCTCTTTTCCCTAAAATCAAAAAAAAAACCCCGAGGAAAGCTTTTTGTTTTTGTCTTTTTTGTTGATATAATTTTCTAGTTTCATTAAGCCTTTTTTCGGGCCCAGTGGGTTCCCGTTAGTTACTCTGGGCAGCCCAAAGGGAAAATTCGCAATTTCCCTTCCCCCAGGAACCAAAACCCTGTTGCTTCTAATTTCTTCTTAATTTGTTCATTTACATTCCAAGATTCACTGCCATACAGCAAAACTGGTTCTACATAGCATTTCAGCACTCTCTTTCTTACATTCAGTGATAGTGACTTATTGCATAAGATACTCTTCATTTTCTGAAATGCGGCTTTTGCCTGCCCTATTCTGCTCCTAATCTCTGTTGTACATCTTCCATCTGATGTATTAAATGCCCCTAGGTATCTAAAATTATCAACTTGGTTAAGGATTTTCCCTTCTATTTCTATGTCACATTTTGGTGTCACCATTTTCTTTGATATTACCATTGTTACTGTTTTCTTGATATTCAAGGAGAGTCCTTTCCCTTGCACTCTCTGTTACTACAACGTCTAATAATTGTTGTAGGTCTGTTGAATTATCCGCCACCAATACTGTGTCATCTGCATAGCGTATATTATTTATATTATAACCTCCAACTAGTATTCCTGGCATCTCTTGATCTCTCTCATTATACTTCGCTATACAAGGAGAAAGATCTGGTGACAAGACACACCCTTGTCGTACTCCTAGCTTTATCTGTTCGTAACTACCCTCTTTATTTCCCATTTTAATTGCTGCTACTTGGTTCCAGTAAATATTCTTTATTATTCTTAAATCTTTCCCATCAGTGTTGATATCTTCCAACATTTTAATCAGTTCATCATGTTTTACTTATCAAATGCCTTAGTATAATCTATGAAGCACAAATATATGTCTCTCTGTGTCTCTATTGACCTTTCTATTAGTGTCCGTAATGTATAAATTGCATTGTTTGTGCCCTTTCCTTCACAAATCCATACTGTTCTTCACTAATTTCCATTTTTATTTTCTTTTTGGTTCATTCTCATTATGATTTGAGTAGAGATTAAGTGATATGGTTTAAGGTTAAAGGTAAGAAAATCTTCACAATCAATGCTCCTTGGTCCTTTTGGTATCGTGTAACAGAGCACCGTCTCTGTTAGTAATTTAGGAGGAGTTGATGTGCAAGGACTGGGCACGGTTGAGCATCCTAGGAAGACGCAGGGAAGGACGCTCAAGCCGTGACGCAGTGCTTAGGGAAGTTAGTTACAGCCTGGATCTGAACATGTCAACATCGATTGTATTCTGAAATCATCATGTAACCTGTTTTATATATTTGGACTTATTTCGTTAAATAAAACCTTTTGAAACTACAATCGGGACTCAGCTTAAATACATCATTCTAACTGTTTACTCTGTTATAGAGTAAAATTGTTGCCGCTTAACCAGGATCTATCTTGGACTTAGATGTCGCGGACACAATGCAGAAGTACTAACAAAAGATGCAGCACAACGGAGAACTTTTATTGAACACCTTTTCTCGGCTTGCTGCGACAAAAATGTATGATATTACTGAGTGAATTTTGAATCTTATTAGAAGCAGTACTCAAAAGATCCAGACCAGACCACCTTATGAAAGCTTGTAACTTATAATAGAACCACCACAAAGCATTTTTTCGGCTAGTCGATTGGAGCCGCCATACAATATTCGAATGAATTGGTAGATCTTACCATCGTAAGCTGTTTGTCAGTATCGTAAGCTGTTTGTCATCATGACCTGGAGTGATCTGACTGTCGTCAATATGCTGTGAGTTTTGACCTGCCGTTATCGCAGCCGTTAATTGACCTTGCTTGTCTGAAGGTCACTTACTTACTAGAACTGTCCAGGATTGAAGAAATTTTTCAACTCTCAAAATTAAAACAGCCGCAACCAACTTGAAAACTACAGATTATCGAGATGTCATGAAGAATGCGATTTACTTGCTTTGGTCTCTTTGGACGCGGCTGGGCATAGTGGGTTGCCGACCTGCTGAAGAAGAGAACCTATTGTAATCGCTTCATTTCTCTTAAGCCGTTTCAAGTCGTCCAGAAGTGCCATTTTTCGGGTGAAAAGAAGCCACATTCGATGTGCCCGACAATGGGTGAAATAAAGAGTCCAGAAGTTGTCCTCTTGCTGATGGAGTGGAAGAACACGACACGCTTGTTTTTTACGTGAAGCCTACACTTGTCAAACATAACCCTCAGCCGACGTATGTGGACTTACTTTCCTGTTGGACCCACGGACGATGTGTTTCAGCCCTTTAACGGTATTTAATTAAGCTTTAACCAATATAAAATAATGTGATGTGTTAGATAAAATTGATTTATTAATTTGAACATTCGATATTTATAAGAGGAAAAACAGTTGATTATGTCTCTTGTTTAATTTAAATACGCTCATATATTTAGTGATATTTATTAACTAAATTATTAAGGAATTAAACTATTTCAGCATATTTCAACATGGCAGAAGAACAGGTTTTATTAACACAAGTGTTAACTGGAGTAGGCACGGCAATAGGCAGACTCAACACAGCAATAAAGCAACAAGGAATAGGAACAGAGATTGAAAAATTTAGTGGACAGGCGAAAGACTTTAAGAAGTGGATAACTTCGATAGAAAAACATGCATTCTTAGTGGCAGCAACGGATGAGGAAAGGATGAAAATTGCTTATCAGGCCACTATAGAACCAGTTTCAGATCACATTCGAAGAAAATTAGAGGCAAGGACTGATGAGACATGGGAGCAGTTCAAGGATGACCTGGCCCGCAAGTATGCTGAAATCACAGATCCTCAGTATGCGTTTTCAGTGTTAAGACAATCCAAACAAAACACTGGAGAAACTGTACAATTATTTAGTGATAGGTTGATTAACCTAGCTGAAGAAGCATTCCTGGGACAGAACGTACGAGGGGAGGAAGTGGAACGAATGTTGGTCGGGATTTTTGTAGATGGTATCAAGTCAGATGGACTGAAATTTAAATTAATGAGAGAAAACCCTGAGAGATTATCACAAGCTGTGGATATAGCTGTACAAGAAGAGAATTTGAGACGAAGATTTAGACTGAGAGTAGGACGAGAAATAGGAACTAGTCGGGAAGATAGGATTGAAGAGCCCATGGAGATCGGACAAACAAGGTTCAGGATGGAATAGGAGAGGAGGAATACAGACGTTACAGGGAGGTAACGAAAATGCTTATGATAGAAGAAGACAAATGAGAAATCCTATAAGTGAGACGGTAGGTAACACAAATAACACAAATATAGTCTGTTGGGGTTGTGGTCAACGTGGACACATTTTTCGCTTCTGTGGTAACAGGCGTGTCCAGTCGAATACACAAAATAGAAATGTTAATAACAGATCAAATAGGAATTTTGAAGACAGACACAGGAATTTTACAAGCCCAAGAACGCAGGAAAACCGGCGTCCCACCTATTGAATAGGACCTGCGGTAGGAGGGAAGATAACAAGGTCCCAAGATTTAAAGAATATTTTAATGACAGGTATAGTAGGACGAGTAGAAAGTGCTCTCAAATGGCTGAAATCAAACAATTTTCAGTAAATAAAACGGATCCCAGTTCATGCATAATAGAGATAGGCAAATATAGAATTCGAACATTAATTGATTCAGGAGCTCAAGTTAGTGTAATCAAAGAAGATTTTCTATACAAAATAATAAAAAATTGTAAAATATTCAGGAGTCATGATAATCTTCACTCTGTTACAGGACAAAAATTAGAAGTAATTGGCCAAACGATAATAAATCTCAAATTAGGAGGAATCAACGTAAGACATCTTTTTCATGTAGTGAAAGACTTAAATAGGAACATGCTTATAGGTAGAGATTTCTTATTAAAAAATGGTGTAAGACTTTTCTTTGATCTGCACAAATTAAGATTCAAAGACGTGTATGTAGATTTGGAAGAAGACATGCACATATCAGCACTGGTTAGAGTTAAAACGTCCACGACGTTAAAACCACAAACGGTTAATCTCATACAGGCAAAAGTGAAAAGAAATCCGTATTATTTAGTAGGACATACAGTTAGAATAACAGAGTTACAAAGGGAGGTGATTGATGAGCCTGGTTTAGAAGTTCCAGATGGGATAATGACATTAAATAAACACTTAACTTTCCGGTAATGATTATTAACAACACAGGCAGAGAAATTAAATTATACAGAGGATGTGTAATAGCCAAAGTAGAACATGATACTAACAGCGTATTAGCAACAGATAGAGTAGAAATGCCGAGAATGAATTATTCAGAAACCCATATGGAAAGAATCAATACTAGGAATAGACGTGAAAGAAGATGGAACATGCGGAATGATGAATTGATCCATCCATTCAGAAAACATACATCTCAAATATATTCAGTAGACAAAACAACAAGAGAACAAGAATTATTAGCACAGTTAAAAGCTCCACCAGAAAATAAGGAAATATTAGAAAAACTTGTAAAAGAGAATCAAGATGTTTTTGCAATTAACGACTTAGAATTGGGGAAGACCAAAACAGTTACTATGGAAATAGATACTGGAGATCACCCACCAATTAGTTTGAAACCGTATAGAACTCCCTTAAGGAATAGAGAAATTGCCGAAAAGGCAATAGAAGACATGTTGAAAGCAGGAATAATAACAAGATCAAAGTCAGAATGGTCATCTCCGATCGTCATAGTGACCAAGGCTGATGGTTCACATCGATTCTGCTGCGACTACAGGGCGTTGAACAAAATCACTAAGAATGTAGCTTACCCATTGCCGGTGATAGACGATATTTTAGGCTTACTTAATGGGTCCACCTTCTTCACTACATTAGATGCAAGGTCAGGATTTTGGTGTATCCCTATGTCCTCAGATGCTCAAAATAAAAGTGCTTTTTGTACACACGCAGGTTCTTACGAATTTCTACGAATGCCTTTTGGGGTCAAGACGGCGCCTTCTCACTATATGTTATTAATACATCAAGTGTTAGAAGGCATGCACAAGTTTGCATTAGCATACATAGATGATATTTTGATCTACACAGCAGGAGACGTACAGGACCACCTGAAACATGTAAATTAGTATTTGACAGATTAAGAATACATGATGTTAAATTGAAACTCAGTAAATGTGAATTTCTAAAAACAGAAACTAAGTATCTGGGATACATTATTGGTAGAGAAGGAATTAAACCAGATCAGGATAAAGTAAAAGCTATTAAAGAATTGCCTCCTCCAACCAACGTAAAAGAAGTTCGTGCTTTTATCGGTACATGTGGATACTATCGTCGTTTCATTCCTGGTTTCTCAAAAATAGCAGAGCCCATCACTAACCTGACTGGCAAATACGCTAGATTTAAGTGTAATGATGAGTGTCAAAGAGCATTTGAGTTTTTAAAAAATAGCTTAATAGTAGTGCCACTATTGACACATCCAGATTTGGATAAACAGTTAATTTTGTATACAGATGCTTCAGATAATGCAATAGGAGCATGTTTAGCACAACCATATGAAGGAGAAAGATCAGGAATACCAGGAGTTAAGAATGAAAGACCAATTTATTTTTTGTCACACAAACTTAGTAAATCTCAGCGAAAATGGGCGACTATAGAGAAGGAGGCTTACGCTATTCATTATGCTCTTCAGAAACTTAATTATTATCTACATAACACAAATTTCATTATTAGAACTGACCACATGCCTTTAAAATCTTTATTAGAAGCTCCAGTGCAGAACAGAAAAATACAGACATGGGCGTTGAATTTGGAGGGCTACAACGCAAAAATAGAGTACGTGGCAGGTAGGGACAACACCTGTGCAGATTTATTATCCAGAATCCCGTATCCAGAGACATCAGGAAACACTTAAGATGAGGGTGAACCCGAAATAGACGATCGAAACTGGCAAGTAAATATATTAAATTCTGCCATACTAAATAGAGAAGATTTTAGGAGTTTACCGTCGGATCTAGAATCTGAACCTAAAGCAGAAGACCCACATTTGATGCAATTTAATATGAAAGAAGAACAGGAATTAGATCCAAAAGTTGTAGAAATAAAACAGAAATTAAACGAAACGGGTGAGAATAAATATAAGAAGAATTATTTAGTATTGCAGGAAGACGATCAGTTATATTACGTGAATGAAAAAAGCGAACAGTTGAGAAAATACATTCCAAAACATTTGGAAATTGAGATTTTAAAAGCATATCATGATGAGAATGGTCATCTTGGTCGTGATAAGTTAGTAAAAGCACTCAATAATAAATATTATTGGCCGAACTTATTTAAAACTGAAAATTACTGCAGTTCAACAAATTCCTTGTCTAACATGGAAGGCAAGGATTTGTGAGAGGACATATATACCCTGTTCCTGGATACACATCCACGTAGTTGGCCTGGGTCGTCCTGGGCACGAATTTGATGCATGCGGTGCCCGAAGGGTGGTTGACGTCGTGCTCGATCTCTCTCATAGCGGCGAGGATCTTGTCATGGGTCGCAGAGGCTGCCAACAGAACAATGGATTGTATACCAACAATTAAATGGGAGCTGTGGTAGCACAGTGGCTAGACGTTCGTCTGCCGGCTTTCGGTTTATGGGGTTAAATCCGCATCAACGCTGATTTTGTAAATTGACCTGGACTCACAAGTTGACAAATAGGGGTATCCATTGGGTTGAAAAATTATAGAAGACCTGGACTTTGCCGACGACATAGTGCTTTTGAGTTCAACACACCCAGATGCCCAAGAGAAAATAAAAAATCTCCAAAATGTTTCAGGACAAATTGCTCTCCAAATTAACACAACAAAAACAAAAACTATTGATCCTACCAACAGTTCAGACGACACCAAATTAAAAAACCATGTTCTTGAAAAAGTCAACAGCTTCACATACCTAGGAAGCAAAATGACATTTACAGGGGACTCAACGCCAGAAATATTATCTAGAATCGCACTGTCATCTGGTGCCTTCAATAAACTGTCAAACACCTGGAATCAAAGACACTCAGCCAACATATGAAACTTAAAATATTCAATTCTTGTGTGATTCCAGTGCTAACGTATGGATGTGAGAGTTGGAAATCAACGGTAGCTTTAGATAAAAAAAAAATTAGACAATTTTGAGAACAAATGTCTGAGAAGAAAACGCCGTCGGAATTACATCGGCCATGTACTCAGATTGGACAAGACAAGACTCCTCTACCAAGCTCTCATACGGTCATCGGTAGGGAAAAGAAAACGGGGAAGACCAAGAGAGACCCTGCGTAGAACCATCATCAGAGAAGGTTCATTCAACGGCCAATTGAACATCCAAGACCTACAATAGGTAGCAGCGAACCGCCAGACACGGAGAGCCATGACTTCTGCCCTATGCGCCGTCTTAGGCTCAAGAGGAAAGACTAAATAACAAGTTGACCCAGTTTAAAATGGGTACCAGGAAATGTCTTGGAAAGTCAAGGCAGCTGTGGTGATACTGACCACATCACGCACCCTGTGCCCATTGGTCTATACAAATATAGATCCAGCTTCATATGCCCAATGCCCGTTTAGGCTGTTAAAGGTATCCTTTACTTTAGTACTTATTTACTTACATACTTGCTTACTTATATGCATACTTAATTATGTTCTTGCTTGTTTGCTTGCTTGCTTGCTTGCTTACTTACTTACTTACTTACCAAAATTGATTGTTGAATTATATAAGCACCTTTGATGAGATGTCACAACAACCACGTTTGAAAATTCAAAATTCTTCGGTGAAGAAACGGGCTTATTGAGCGTAAAGAAAGCAGCACGATTACCCTTTCAAGATGTGAAATCACCCATACAGCTACGAAGTATTGTAGACAATTGGGAGAATACACGGAGATATCAAAATAATATTACTCAAGGCAAATGAAGACTGCTGAATGGAGAGAAACACATGCTTACCACTGTTCTACCACGGCTCCAAGTGGATGAAACATTGACTATAATTTAGACACCACAAAATGAAAACAGTTTGTGTAACTTCTGCGAAAAAGTGGGAGATTATAAACACGGACATGTGTACATACTTTACAACGAACGCACATCCTGTTGCGTAGCAGTCAGATATGTCTTGAGATGAAGAGATGGATACTCCGCTCCTTCCATGTGTGCTTCAACCTGGTACGTCATCATATTATTCTTCCCTAAGTCAGTATTCATACTTTTTTTTTATATCGCTCAAAGCTTTTAGAATCCATCACGACACATGGGAGACTGCTACTAAAGACTGAAATCATCGCGTACATCATTATGCAAGGGTGTAGTCACTTCCGAAGTACACCGGACTGCAAGAGCTGCGGGCAAAAAAGACAGGAAAAAAAACCCGCCGCAGGAAATCCTCCTCTGGAACGTCAAGCATCCTTTGGTCACATTGTCAAAGTACATTTCGAGCCAAAATAGGCCTTACCATCTGTCTCAGAACTCACGGCTCCATACTTTCAACCGCACAGGACAAAATGAATGGTCATCATCATTCTTGATGGACAAACACCATTCAGACTTTTAGCCTGTCTTCTTGATCAGATCTGTAGCACTGGCAGTCTCTGATGTTGAAGGCTATATCTTCATTGAGATGATTTTCCTAGCAGGCAGCATAATTTATTTGTTCATTCGGGATGTTTTCTAGATTGATATTTTGATGGTAACTCCTTTCGCATTATTTCCTTTCCAGTGCATTATTTTGAGTTTTTACTTGGTTTCGCCAGACGATTTATTCTAGTATCCCGTAGCTCCACAGGATATCTGAGAAGGACCTCCGTTATTTTATGTCGCACCCTTGCCGATGAAAAGTTCCCGACATTGCACCTGTTTGAGAGTTCATCTCGAAATGAGCATCACACTGTTTTGCAAATATAGGCATATTTCCATTGCGTTTGTGCGTGGCAGCCTGATGGCTGAGGTGGGCTTCCAGGCTAGGTTGCCTCTGTCTCGACCACATCACCTTCCTGAGCTAGGTTGTGGTCTTAATCGGAACTTGGAACGCGTTGACGATCAAGGTTCGCCATCTCACTTCGATCACCAGTCTCGACTCGATCTTTGTTCCGTTTCATACTTTTCATAACACCAAGGTGTCCACTTATCTCTCGTCTCCTTTTGTCCTGTTTCCATCAAGTTTGCCAGTTATCACAAACTTCACAAACTAACAAAATGACGATAAAAGTAATGTTCTCTTCAACCTTTATTTTAAATGCAAATATCCTGTAAAATGTGTGTGTATGTGTGTGCTTGCGCTTGTGTGTGCACGTGTGTGTGCATGTGTGTATGCGTGCATGTGTGTGTGCGTGCATGTGTGTGTGTGTGTGTGTGTGTGTTATTGATCACGAATGTTTGGTATACTTACGGAATGTACTGTTGATGACGTAAGGGATCTGGCCATTGTTCCAGCGCTTGTTATTCAAGACGGCATTACGGTGCTGTTGATAACAATGGTAGGAATGAATAAGATACAATATGGACAAAACATCAGCAATACAAGACAATTGTTAACAAGTGCATCCTTTATTTCAGAGATTGGGAAATTATCCTACATTGGCACCTTGCCGTCTTGACAGACGATAGTTTGTGCTTCAAAAAAGGCATAATAACTACTACCCTTGGCGGTAGCGAATGTGGCCGATAAGGCCAATTCGCGCTGTAAATGTTCGTCCACAGTGGTTGCATGTGAACACATGGTCATGTCCACCATCATGCACCATCTTACGTCTCACACACTCGGTGTGTGACTTATCTGCAATAATTTTCTCCTTTGTCTGTATTCCCATTTCTGATATTTGCCCTCCATGCAACACGTTCAGCGGCGACTTGCTCCCAATGTGCATTATCGCTCGACCGCTCAGAGGAAAGGCGAGACTGACATATAATCAGATTGCTACTGGTACTATTGGTGTTGGAACTCTTCGCTAGCTGCTGAGGATGGGGACGGAGCGCTTACGGGAATGCCCCGAATGCTGTGATGTCGGTTCCTAAATCAATCAATCAATCAATCAATCAATCAATCAATCAATAACATAGAAATGAACATGACATATGATAGCATGTGACATATTATAATTATAATAACACAGAAATGAACATGACATATGATAGCATGGGACAGTGTACAATTAAAGTAACACATAAATGAACATTTCCCTATTAGGACGGCTGTCATACGATACAAGTTCTACACTCTCATGTGTGCGACAAGTGGCAACAAAGAATCGAAGGTCTGAAATTGGGTTCAAACTAACAGCAGGGTAAAGATACCCGCAGTCATGGTTGAGTGGGTCATCCCCCAAAAAGTGTTATGAAGGTAACGAGCCGAAACATTCGGAGATGGTGGACAGCTTCTGACGATCAGAAATGCTATGTCGTGTTTGCTCCGCGGCGGAATTTATATCACTGGGTACAAGTTTAGACTGTAGTCGTTACTTACCACATCTATCTGAATATCACCGACTATAACAACTCCAGGCTCACGAGCCACACCAATGGGGATTGGGTCTGGAATAGAAGTTAAATTTAACAGCTAAATAATAGCACACATATTCATTAATTTATGTTCCTATTGATGTAAATGAATATACAATATCTTTGCAGTTGACAGTCGTGGGTTATAAGAGAACATTCAAAGGAAGGAGGCCAAGGGAAATGAGATTAAATATGTAAAGTAATGGCTATTAGAGTCTGAAACTTATGCCATGTACATAATTATGTTATCCAGTGTCTGTTAGCCTATCTGTTGGCGTATTAACCTTGCACTCCGGACAATTTCATAAGTGCTCAGATCCTCTTCTTCTCCCCTTCCACCCCCTCCTTCCAACATATGCAGCAAAGTCCGGCGGCTAATATTGCCAGTTCTGTGTTAGTTGACGAGGCCCCTCATTCTCCCAATGTGCCTCTCGTGACTGACCGTGTCAATTCTTAATCCCCAGTCACTCATTCGGCACAATAATGTGGATTCGACTGTGTCAAAGACAACCGCTCTCGACATCTCTCTAAAGGTATTAATAACATCGACACCACCCATGGACTGGCAATCTGCAGGGGATGCAGAGCCAGCAAGTTTATCAGCTCTGTCATTCCCTCAACTTCCGCATGTCCCGCAACGAAGATGAAGGCGACTCTCTACAGACAACAGACATCCCAGCGATTCGGTCCAATGTTTACGTACAGAACCTGCGTTTACCTTTCGGAACACGCTCACTGAAACACGTAGTACACAAACTTGGCATAATTCTGTGATTCGCGCCATATGAAAGCCTGTGTCACTGCAATTACCTCCATCGTCATGCTGAACGTGGTCATAGAGTGGGAAACACTGACTTTCTGAATGATTCTGCCAGCTGAACATGTTGAATTGGCCCACGCACTTCTCTGCTGATGTAGGACAGATCCAGCTGTATAGATAAGCACATTGGAATCATCTGTATGCTCGCTGATGAGCGCCTTGAGCTGTGCATTGACAGCAGCAGGATTCTGCTCTCTCCACCTTCTATCGAGCGTGACAATGCAAGAGAACGGGCAATTACGCGGGAGGGACATGCGCCCATTCATGGCCGGGGTTTGATATTAGTGATCTAGTATCCATTTCCAATGAAGTACATGAAATATTAGTTACTATTCGAAGGAATGCTTATCTTCTTCCTAGATCCAAACTCGGGCGCGCGCGCGCACACACACACACACTCATATATACACATGCACACAAATACACACCACATACACTCGCATACACACATAAACCAACATATACATACACACAAATACACACACATATACTCACGCACACATACACATCAACACACACACGTACACATACGCACACACATACACACCAACACACACACGTACACATACGCACACACATACACACCCATCTTCTTCTTCTTCTTCTTCAGCATTCCGAGCCATTGAGGTTCTTTGCTGCAGAAACACACCCATACACACCCATATTACGCATACACAGAAATACACACATACACTCACACACACACACACATACACATTCAGATACATACACACAAATGCACACGCATACACTCACACACACACATATATATACAAACCCGCACACACACACCCAAACACACACAAACACACCCGCACACACATACATGCTCGCATACATACACACACACCCGCACACACATACACGCCCGCACATACACAACCATATATACATGCGCCGCACACACACACGCTCGCGCGTCTTGCACGTATCCCCACGACCAACACAAATCCAAGCATGTCTACGCCTGTCAGAAGCACGCACGCTAAAACGCTCTGGTGTTTCCAGGTTTACTCACTCTGAAACACAGCCTGCGCCTGCTCTGTAGGCTCTTTTCCATTTATAAGGTCGAATCAACAGCGTGCATAGGTGCCATCATAGTTTTTCGTCCGTATCCGATAGGACTCGAAGATCCGATTCACTACCCGAGGATTTAGAGTATAAGATGTTTCATGTCATGTGCAGGACGTTGCGATCAACCCCAACCTCTATGTTGATTTCTAGGCAATTGTACGTTCTGTAGTTTGCTACAGCTTTCTGAACGAAAAGTCAACGTTTAAATCCAGCTGACTGACCGGTCCGTGGACGGAACCCACATCTCCACCGTCAACGCACTGGAAATGTAAGCGCATTAAACCCGCGACCACGCTGACCTCTGGAGAAAGTATAACACTCTCTTGTTATTCATTTTGTTAACACCCCCCCCCCCCCACCTTGCGATTCGTACGTGATCGTCTACAAATTCAGACGGTCGAACATCGTACCTCTGTGTCACTGTCATTTATTGCCAACTAGCTGACCTGCCCGGCTTCGCCCAGACCCTGGTGGGGAGCATCTCATTTAATTTATATAAGTAGTCATATAAGTTCTCGTTCCCGTTACCGACTGTCTGTCTGTCTGTCTGTCTGTCTGTCTGTCTGTCTGTCTGTCTGTCTGTCTGTCTGTCTGTCTGTCTGTCTGTCTGTCTGTCTGTCTGTCTGTCTGTCTGTCTGACCCGGCCCGGCATTGCCCAGCTCCTGGTGTGGAGCATCTCATTTAATTCATATAAGTAGTCATATAAGTTCCCGTTCCCGACTGTCTATCTGTCTGTCTATCTGTCTGCCTGACCCTGCCCGGCTTCGCCCAGTCCCTGGTGGGGAGCATCTCATTTAATTCATATAAGTAGTCATATAAGTTCCCGTTCCCGTTACCGACTATCTGTCTGTCTGTCTGTCTGTCTGTCTGTCTGTCTGTCTGTCTGTCTGTCTGTCTGTCTGACCCGGCCCGGCATCGCCCAGCTCCTGGTGTGAAGCATCTCATTTAATTTATATAAGTAGTCATATAAGTTCCTGTTCCCGACTGTCTATCTGTCTGTCTGTCTGTCTATCTGTCTGCCTGACCCTGTCCGGCTTCGCCCAGTCCCTGGTGGGGAGCATCTCATTTAATTCATATAAGTAGTCATATAAGTTCTCATTAAATTCATACAACAAAAAAAGTAACTTAAAAGAATGTCCTTCCACACACCATCCATTATTTTTAATGAAAACTCTTTCTAATCACCTGCATGACTACAGTAACTTCTTAAGCAAAAAAAGATGAGTTACAATGTTATGCATTGTGCATTATTTTTATGAAAACTTTGAAAATGCCTTACAGATTGTATCATTATTTATTATAACTCATATGCCGGTACATAACTATGGACAAAGAGTTTATAAATCTTTGAAAACGATGCCACAATATGACTATAAGTTATACAGAAAAGTTATGCCCCTTGAAATAACTTTTACAGAGTTAGGTCCCCTGAGATATATGAAATTATAATGAAAAATGAAAAATGAAATAATACTGAGTAAGCAGGCGATTTCACACTAAAAAAATATCACAGTTGGCAGCTCTGGAATGAAAGGAAGGCGTGTAGAAAATTTCATCTCAATCGGATGGGCCGTTCGCGAACAAATAAAGGACATACATACATACATACATACATACATACATACATACATACAGATGGACGGAGATTGCCTTTTATATATAAGATATAGTACCTTGCGATGTATGACAGGGGTGTCTTTGAGCCTGGGGAATTAAGGCATCCTGACTAGTGCAGTCGCCGCGAACTGTGCAGGTTAGGATTTTTTTTGGTGCCCCCGACAGAGAAAAAAAATCCAACACCTAATCGAGGATTCGAACCCGGGTCCTGAATGAGAATCCGACGTTCCAGCCACTTGACCAGCCTCTAACCTCTGCGTCACACCACTCTTTATTTCACATACTCACTAATACATTTCCTTGCACGATTTCGAGAATTAATTAATTAATTATGGCCGTTTTTCTTTTCTTTTAATAACAATACTTACCTGCATTGGTGACAGTGAACTGTGAAGAGAAAGAAGAAAAAAAAATATTTTGTCTGCAATCATTAATGTATCATCCACATATCTAATGTTATTGATGTAACAGCAACCTGTTTGAACACTACCCTAGTACAGACTACAATCCCCCATAAACAATAACACAAAAAGACAATAATGGTAACTTATCTCATACTACAACTAGCCAAAAAACATTCCCGTATGTATGGCACGTTACACCCTCCTTAGGTATTTATAATGCCCATGTTAAACACTGCCTCAGTGAAACTCGAGCGAATTCCCCGCTTGATTGATATTTACATGTAAATTAGCTTTCCCTGTTACCAGTGTCCCTCGACATCAGGCAAACCCACTCTGACTTCAGAGGGAGGTACTTGTAATTTAGGTCTCCAAGTCAAGGACGAAAGGTCAACATTTTAGTCCAGCTGAACCGGTGTAGGGGTTGGTAACGATTGATGTAGAGTAAGAAAAATAAGCGAAAGGACACTTGTACAAGCCTTGAGCCGTATCGGGCATACGGCGCTTTCCCACATGTCTATGGACTAGGGGCACTCGGTGAGTGTTGTGGTCAATGTCACGTGGGCCGCCTTGACTCCCCAAGGTATTTCTTGGTACCCGTAGTTGGCTGCGTCAGCCTGGAAGCCTGGGTCAGCTTGAAACAGTCGACTCGGGGAAGATTTGAACACAAAACCATGGGACCGGTAAGCAAGCGTACAGGCCACTATACTACCTCGGCCGCCTGATATAGCAATCAAGCGTATAGGTTACTATACTACCTCGACCCCCTGATATAGCAATCAAGCGTCCAGGCCACTATACTACCTCGGTCCCCTGATATAGCAAGCAAGCGTACAGGCCACTATACTACCTCGGCCCCCTGATATAGCAAGCAAGCGTCCAGGCCACTATACTACCTCGGCCCCCTGATATAGCAAGCAAGCGTACAGGCCACTATACTACCTCGGCCCCCTGATATAGCAAGCAAGCGTCCAGGCCACTATACTACCTCGGCCCCCTGATATAGCAAGCAAGCGTCCAGGCCACTATACTACCTCGGCCCCCTGATATAGCAAGCAAGCGTACAGGCCACTATACTACCTCGGCCCCCTGATATAGCAAGCAAGCGTACAGGCCACTATACTACCTCGGCCCCCTGATATAGCAAGCAAGCGTACAGGCCACTATACTACCTCGGCCCCTGATATAGCAAGCAAGCGTACAGGCCACTATACTACCTCGGCCCCCTGATTTAGCAAGCAAGCGTACAGGCCACTATACTACCTCGGCCCCCTGATATAGCAAGCATGCGTCCAGGCCACTATACTACCTCGGCCCCCTGATATAGCAAGCAAGCGTACAGGCCACTATACTACCTCGGCCCCTGATATAGCAATCAAGCGTACAGGCCACTATACTACCTCGGCCCCCTGATATAGCAAGCAAGCGTACAGGCCACTATACTACCTCGGCCCCCCTGATATAGCAATCAAGCGTACAGGCCACTATACTACCTCGGCCCCCTGATATAGCAATCAAGCGTACAGGCCACTATACTACCTCGGCCCCCTGATATAGCAATCAAGCGTACAGGCCACTATACTACCTCGGCCCCCTGATATAGCAATCAAGCGTCCAGGCCACTATACTACCTCGGCCCCCTGATATAGCAAGCATGCGTCCAGGCCACTATACTACCTCGGCCCCCTGATATAGCAATCAAGCGTACAGGCCACTATACTACCTCGGCCCCCTGATATAGCAAGCAAGCGTCCAGGCCACTATACTACCTCGGCCCCCTGATATAGCAATCAAGCGTACAGGCCACTATACTACCTCGGCCCCCTGATATAGCAATCAAGCGTCCATGCCACTATACTACCTCGGCCCCCTGATATAGCAAGCAAGCGTACAGGCCACTATACTACCTCGGCCCCCTGATATAGCAAGCAAGCGTACAGGCCACTATACTACCTCGGCCCCCTGATATAGCAATCAAGCATACAGGCCACTATACTACCTCGGCCCCCTGATATAGCAATCAAGCGTACAGGCCACTATACTACCTCGGCCCCCTGATATAGCAAGCAAGCATCCAGGCCACTATACTACCTCGGCCCCCTGATATAGCAAGCAAGCGTACAAGCCACTATACTACCTCGGCCCCCTGATATAGCAAGCAAGCGTACAAGCCACTATACTACCTCGGCCCCCTGATATAGCAAGCAAGCGTCCCAGGCCACTATACTACCTCGGCCCCCTGATATAGCAAGCAAGCGTCCAGGCCACTATACTACCCTCGGCCCCCTGATATAGCAAGCAAGCGTACAGGCCACTATACTACCTCGGCCCCTGATATAGCAAGCAAGCGTACAGGCCACTATACTACCTCGGCCCCTGATATAGCAAGCAAGCGTCCAGGCCACTATACTACCTCGGCCCCCTGATATAGCAAGCAAGCGTCCAGGCCACTATACTACCTCGGCCCCCTGATATAGCAATCAAGCGTCCAGGCCACTATACTACCTCGGCCCCCTGATATAGCAAGCAAGCGTCCAGGCCACTATACTACCTCGGCCCCTTGATATAGCAAGCAAGCGTCCAGGCCACTATACTACCTCGGCCCCTTGATATAGCAAGCAAGCGTCCATTGCCACTATACTACCTCGGCCCCTGATATAGCAAGCAAGCGTAAAGGCCACTATACTACCTCGGCCCCCTGATATAGAACTACCTCGGCCCCCTGATATAGAACTACCTCGGCCCCCTGATATAGAACTACCTCGGCCCCCTGATATAGAACTACCTCGGCCCCCTGATATAGCAATCAGCGTACAGGCCACTATACTACCTCGGCCCCCTGATATAGCAATCAAGCGTCCAGGCCACTATACTACCTCGGCCCCCTGATATAGCAAGCAAGCGTCCAGGCCACTATACTACCTCGGCCCCCTGATATAGCAATCAAGCGTCCAGGCCACCTATACTACCTCGGCCCCCTGATATAGAACTACCTCGGCCCCCTGATATAGAACTACCTCGGCCCCCTGATATAGAACTACCTCGGCCCCCTGATATAGAACTACCTCGGCCCCCTGATATAGAACTACCTCGGCCCCCTGATATAGAACTACCTCGGCCCCCTGATATAGAACTACCTCGGCCCCCTGATATAGAACTACCTCGGCCCCCTGATATAGAACTACCTCGGCCCCCTGATATAGAACTACCTCGGCCCCCTGATATAGAACTACCTCGGCCCCCTGATATAGAACTACCTCGGCCCCCTGATATAGAACTACCTCGGCCCCCTGATATAGAACTACCTCGGCCCCCTGATATAGAACTACCTCGGCCCCCTGATATAGAACTACCTCGGCCCCCTGATATAGAACTACCTCGGCCCCCTGATATAGAACTACCTCGGCCCCCTGATATAGAACTACCTCGGCCCCCTGATATAGAACTACCTCGGCCCCCTGATATAGAACTACCTCGGCCCCCTGATATAGAACTACCTCGGCCCCCTGATATAGAACTACCTCGGCCCCCTGATATAGAACTACCTCGGCCCCCTGATATAGAACTACCTCGGCCCCCTGATATAGAACTACCTCGGCCCCCTGATATAGAACTACCTCGGCCCCCTGATATAGAACTACCTCGGCCCCCTGATATAGAACTACATCGGCCCCCTGATATAGAACCACCTCGGCCCCCTGGTATAGAACGGATGCTTCTGTTTGCGCTCGCTCGCCTTGAACTCGAGCGTAGTCCATACAAGCTACCTCTAGTAGCAAGGGACTGAATTTTGTGTGTGGATTAGCTTTCCTTAATATCAGTGCCCCCCACCACCAGGCGAACCCACTCCGAGTTCAGAGGTACTTGTAATTTACGCCTGCAAGTCAATAAGGAGAAGTCAGCATTTAGTCCAACTGACCGATGTAGGGAGTGAACCCATAACTTCGGCATCTGTACACCGGATGTTTAAGAACGAGCGATCTGATCCATTCGGCCGTACTGACCTGTAATGATGCTATTATGTAATGTGATATGAACACCCCCCTCCCCCACCCACGAACACTATTTTCAGTTCTATGAACATTGACAACAAACAATGTTGCTTACTATAACCTGCTCCACTGGAGCAGCAACCACGGCGGCAATGACGTTCACGAGCAGGACTGCAAACGTGGATCTTGACATGGTTAAATGTCGGCCTCTAGTCTGTGCTCCTAAATCAGAGTCAGTGAATATAAGAAAGCAAATCAGCAGGCAAGATTGTCCAATAGAGTTTACAACAACATCTAGTGCCATTAACTGATTAATTGTCATGGAATGATTAATGGTCACAAGCGAATTCCCGTGCCTGCCATGGATTTATATATCGCCGAAATGTTCTTATTGCGTTATAATACAATATGTCTGCTACCATATTAACAACTTTTAAGTCATAAATGTGACACATACCTACATCCCCTTTTCCGTCATCCATTTTCGTTTGGTCCAAACCTACCTTTTGTTTGGCACTGAAGCTGTTAAAGCATTTTGGGGTGGAGTGCTGGGAGTAGGGGGTGGGGTTTGCACGATGTGAATTCGCTAATGACAGGTGCGTGTTGATCATTGCTAGGCTGGGGTAGGAGGAGGGGTCCTTACTGTCCCAGATTAATTATTTGATTAAATTATTAGAATCGATATCATTGCACCCCGTACACACCCACGTGTGCTCTACCCCTCGCAGCGAATGTTGGATACATCCTAGATAATTATCTAATGCCTGTTATTTGAGGCTCCTACCCACAAACCGTAGTAAACTAAAGTAAAGAATAGGAGCCCGTTTTCGCACCATCATTTGCATTGGATATATGGTGCAAGCTCCATCTTTTTATAGTTCTTCTTCTTCTTCTTCTTCTTCTTCTTCTTCTTCTTCTTCTTCTTCTTCCTCTTCTTCTTCTTCTTCTTCTTCTTCTTCTTCTTCTTCTTCTTCTTCTTCTTCTTCTTCTTCTTCTTCTTCTTCTTCTTCTTCTTCTTCTTCTTCTTCTTCTTCTTCTTCTTCTCTTCTTCTTCTTCTTCTTCTTCTTCTTCTTCTTCTTCTTCTTCTTCTTCTTCTTCTTCTTCTTCTTCTTCTTCTTCTTCTTCTTCTTCTTCTTCTTCTTCTTCTTCTTCTTCTTCTTCTTCTTCTTCTTCTTCTTCTTCTTCTTCTTCTTCTTCTTCTTCTTCTTCTTCTTCTTCTTCTTCTTCTTCTTCTTCTTCTTCTTCTTCTTCTTCTTCTTCTCTTCTTCTTCTTCTTCTTCTTCTTCTTCTTCTTCTTCTTCTTCTCTTCTTCTTCTTCTTCTTCTTCTTCTTCTTCGTCTTAGCCTTCGTCTTCTTCTTCTTCTTCTTCTTCTTCTTCTTCTTCTTCTTCTTCTTCTTCTTCTTCTTCTTCTTCTTCTTCTTCTTTCTTCTTCTTCTTCTTCTTCTTCTTCTTCTTCTTCTTCTTCTTCTTCTTCTTCTTCTTCTTCTTCTTCTTCTTCTTCTTCTTCTTCTTCTTCTTCTTCGTCTTCGCCTTCGTCTTCTTCTTCTTCTTCTTCTTCTTCTTCTCTTCTTCTTCTTCTTCTTCTTCTTCTTCTTCTTCTTCTTCTTCTTCTTCTTCTTCTTCTTCTTCTTCTTCTTCTTCTTCTTCTTCTTCTTCTTCTTCTTCTTCTTCTTCTTCTTCTTCTTCTTCTTCTTCTTCTTCTTCTTCTTCTTCTTCTTCGTCTTCTTCTTCTTCTTCTTCTTCTTCTTCTTCTTCTTCTTCTTCTTCTTCTTCTTCTTCTTCTTCTTCTTCTTCTTCTTCTTCTTCTTCTTCTTCTTCTTTCTTCTTCTTCTTCTTCTTCTTCTTCTTCTTCTTCTTCTTCTTCTTCGGCGATCAACGTTTGCTATGCATTCGGTCATGTGTCACAAACTGGACGGATTGCTGGAGGCCTTCACTAATCCCCCAGAGCAGGGGTGTCAAACTCAATCGCTCAGCGTGCCAAAACTCAAATCACACGTAAGTTTGCGGGCCGGACAGGATAAACATTCAATAAGCCGAAAATTAAACCCTTTTAAACATTAATATAAGTTAAAACAGAAAAAAGTTTTAATAATAAAACATCATTGGTATACACATTTTTACTCTTATGTCAATTTGTCAGAGCACGATGTTTGGCATCTTTTCTTGGCTACAAGTTCGTTTATGTTGGGAGTAATGTTTTGTGTCATTGAGATTCTCATGATGGACTGCAAGTGTTCATCAGTGAGACGACTCCTGTGTGATGTTTTGTTAATCTTCATCACAGAAAACAGCTGCTCACACAGATATGTGCTACCAAACATGCTCAAGGTTCGAGCCGCATGTAGACGAAGCCGGGGCATCTCTTCAGGAATGAAACGAGTGAACTGTGCAGGCCCCACAGTGTCGTACTTTGCCTTTAGTGTCCCATTACACTGCAGCTCTATTAACTCCATCTGCAAATTTACAGGTGCAGTTTCCACATCTATGGCAAATGGATTACGAAACAGCTCGAAATTACTTTTCTGTGCTTCGTAGTGCCGTCTCAGATTATATTCTTTGATCACAGCCACATTATCTTAACAAATTAGACACGCAGGTTTACCGCCAATATCAGCAAACATATATTCAGCCTCCCAGCGGCTTTGAAAGGCTCTGTTTTCAGAATCAACTTTTCTCTTGGCCATTTTAAAGGCTAGCTTTGATTTTAAAAGATTGTACATCTACCGACAGACGCTTGATTGATATCAGGTTAGCCGTAGCGGGAAAAGGTGATGTAATATCCGGGCATTACACTACTTTCATTTTTTATGTGCCAATTCAAAACGAGCATCTGAACGTTGTTAGGTAACTATTACGACGAACACTAACTCACTACACAACTTTTATTTTCGCTTATTCTGATCGAAGCGAGAACGCTCCCAGGTAGCCTATCATTCGGAAGGCTGCTAATTAGGGAATTTGATTTGCACTTTATATCGTGACCATAAAAAATATTTTTGCCTAAAATTATCTCTTGGGCCGAATATATTTGTACGTCGGTTGAGACCTCTCGGACCTGATATGATTGTACGGCGGGCCGGATGTGGCCCGCGGGCCTTGAGTTTGACACATGTGCCCCATAGTTTCTCTAGAAGGGTCTCGCCAGTCAGCCAGATGTCCTCCCTCTATTCAGCGAACCCAGGACAGTCTTATAGAACATGTTTTCGGGTTTGATTTCAGTTAGTGCTGTACTTTTGCAAATGGCAGAATCAGTGAGACCAACTCTTCGGGGAAGGAGGGAGAGGAGGGGGGGGGGGGTGTAACGATTATGTTTTAAACCAACTGGCACTCGATGTTGCAGATATCACGTCGCCCGTCTTTAATCCGCAGCGGTCACAAGAACAATACAGTGCCCATTGGGCAGTGTGCAGCTTCATACTACTCACTGTGTTGGTGCACACTAGCATAGTAACTCTACTCTAATTGTAAAATAAGTGTATACGTGTTTTTACATATTTATTTTCTCATCTAGCTCCATCCCGTTTGTATAAGAAGTGTATGAGCGTTTTCACATACTTATTTTCTTATCTTCTTCTTTGTCTACCATCCCAGGGGAATGCTCCTCGTCAAGTCATGCGCCTCAAAGACCAGAGTGTTCGACTTCGACCAGCTTGTGTGCTTCCTGTCCACAGATTTCATCCAAGGTCACGGGCACTGTCTACCCATGGCTCCATTTATTTCCTCAGAATCTTGCCTGGGCAGGGGCATTATGACCTACTCTTGGTAATTTGCAATTGTCGTCGGATTTTTAGCGTGCACAACTAGCAGGCGGGACCTTCTGTTTTTCACCCTTATCCAAAGGGAGTCTCCGTGGCGAAGTGGTCAAGCCGTTTGACTCGGGCTCCGAAGGTTGTGGTTTCGATTCCGGGCCGCGTCCTTCGGTTCACGAGTTAAATTTTCCGGAGACTCCTTGGGTCGTCGCTAGAGCTACGGAGTTCGTGCATTGTGCGACGTTTTCAGCGTTGCGGAAAGAGACCGAGCCATATGGGATAAAACCCGGTGCAATGAAGTCGACCCTGTCGACTTTTTAGCGACTCTAAGCGACCCTTATCCCAGACGGCAAGTTGTCCGATCTCAAAACTCAGGAGGTCAGAGGACGTGCGAAATCATGAAATACCAGAGCTCGTTGGAATAATTCTCAGCCCTATGCTGAGTTAGGACCCAGTACCCTCTTGGCAAGAGAATAACGCCCTTACCGCTCAACCACCACGTCTTAAAAAGACTTATTGTAATGTCTACAAGTCCTTCTGACCTAGAGAAACAACAGTCGAAGATACACTCTATGGACCACTGAGTGGACTAACAAGACAGTTAAGTTTATACAATACACAACATTGCGGATATAGACAATTAATTTCAGTTGAACGGAAGAAGAAACAGTTTGCAAGTCGGTTATTAAAAGAATTAGATACTACTATCCATGGAAGTAGCCATGGTGCTCATAAGCTAATTCTTGAGAAGAAAATATAGTGCTTTCTCTTTGTCTTCAAATCTTACTAGGGTGTTTTGTGACCTACACATATGACAGACATTTCTGGTAGCCAAATTAGTTTCTAGATGTGCCCAAATGCAAAGTGGTTAACTGGTGCCGGTGGATACTCGGTGTAAACTGGGCAGGCAGAGACTGGGTTATGCTGCATGGGCAACACACGGATCTCTACAATTCAGCCCAGGCTGTGTGCTATGAAGAGGTCATTACGCAATTTTAAAAAAACGCAATGTAATAATAAACTGTCGTCAGTCAAGGTGTCAGTGCAGTCTGACTGAAGCAATGCTAATTTGGAGCGTCACTTTATCGAGCCTCCACGATCAGTGACAATTTTATAGTAATTTTAAGGACATTAAAAGGATCGTTTCATCAGCACGTGCAGCCTGATAGAAGCGAGTGGTCAGAGTGTCGCTAGTTTCTGATCTTGTCTTAATTATGTCATGTAGCCAGACCATCGCTTTATTATTTATTTATCTTCCCTTTGACCTGTCCTCGTCAAGTGTGCCAGTTTTCACTAAATTTTCAAGTTTATGTCTCCATATAACGCGTTCAAAAATGTCTTGGCTATCTACATCTATTTCTCTAATCAATTTATCAGGAAAGGTTAACCCGGTCAACAAACGCAGGAAAACGCCGGACGTGCCGATCGAAAAGCGGTAATATCGCAGCTCTACTGTAAACATGCTACAACGCATTTACGTCCAAAACAAACATTTCGGATCAGCGAAGAATAAGAAGAAGAAGAAGAAGAAGAAGAAGAAGAAGAAGAAGAAGAAGAAGAAGAAGAAGAAGAAGAATATAATCAATTTACAATTATCATATATTTCTTAAAGGACTGCCTCATTCGTTTTACTGCCCGATTTTGGTACCACATTTTCACTGCCATTAGATGTTCTCAGCTTGCTTGCCAGCTTATTATATATCACTATATACGAGGGGTAGTCAATAAGTATGTCACAAATGGCTGTAGAAATATAACTAAATATGATGACATCTTGAAAGCAGTTTATTTTTATACATACATTGTCCCTTTATTTCCCAACATAATTTCCACCAACATTGATGCACGTATCCCATCGTTTTATCAGTCATCCCAGACCGGCTGCATAAAACTGCGTGTTCTGTTTTCTAAACCACGTTTTCACTTCAAATTCAACTTCGGCGTCATTCTGGAACATCCACCTTACAGTCCCGACTTAGCCCCTCGTGATTTCCACCTTTTTGGTCCACTGAAAACTCACCTTGGCGAGAGACATTTCGCGAATGACGCCGAAGTATGAATATGAAGTGGAAACGTGGTTTAGTAAACTAGAGTACTGCAGTTCTATGCAGCCGGTTGGGCAGGACTCGATAAAACGATGTGATAAGTGCATCAATGTTGGTGGATATTATGTTGAGAAATAAAGGGACATTGTATGTATAAAAATAAACTGGTTTCAAGTTGTTATAATATTTAGTTATATTTCTACAGCCATTTGTGACTTACTTATCGACTTACCCTCGTACTATAGTTTCAACATATCACGTCAAAACTCTTCTCCAACTATCAACTGACAGCTGATAGTATCTTTTCCATCAAAAGGATAAACTCCTATAATTCGTATAAGATGTCAGCTTCACCACGAAGATCGGCCGTGTTCCAGTATTCTCCATCATGCGCTGAGTTTCACCATCATCATGCAAATCTATCCTTTCCAATCTTTCATCTTTTGATTATATCTTATCATTTACATACTGTTTGCCTTCCATGATTCACTTTTAACACGCTTTCATGTGGACATTGTCGAAAATTGTCATTTACTGCCAATATAGTACCTTGCGGTTTATGGCGGGGAGTGGGGGGGGGGGGGGAATGGTCTTGAGCCTGAGGAATTAAGGCCGCCTGGCTAGTGCAGTCGCCACGAACTGTGCAGGTTAGAGTTTTCTTTTTGCCCCCGACAGAAAAAAAACACCACACCTTACCGAGGATTCGAACCCGGGTGCCCCCTTTATTCGTAGAACTTCGATGGAAATTCAACAAGTCAGTTGCAAACACATTTAAAAACATGACTGAGATACAGTCATGAAAACTTAGCATTATTGCACTGATATTTCTCAGTTGTTTCTCAATATAACTCCCACCAACGTTGATATCTTATTATATCAGTGCTTCGAAATCCGTAGCACGCAAGTATTTGCTCTGCTGTCTGGCTACATTCGCACCTCCCGTTCACCTTTTGCATCATCCGCCAACGCTTTTCGCCAAGCTGAGTCTTTAATAAACCGAATAGGTGAAATTCACTCGCAGCTTTGTTAGAACGCCGGTTCTATGGCAGTTCATAATCCCGCATACCGCTTTCGAAACACAGCTTTGGCCGATTTGGCAGCAGACCGTCTTGGGTTGTATCTTTTAAAAATAAAAATGGTATGAGTTCCAGTCGTTCAGAAAGCAATGGCAAACTACTGAACGTAAACGTGCCAAGAAATAAAGCAGCCATAAATGCTGGGGTGGGTTGACAGCGACGTCTTGTAAAAAGATGTGCAACTAATTTAACTATGTTGAAACTGAAGTGAATGTTGAAGAACTTGTCGCCCTACCCCAGCCTTCCCGTCAGTTCATCGAGCTGAAAGTGTCTGACATTGTCATCCTACCACAGCCTTCCCGTCAGATAATCGAGCAGAATGTGTCTGACATTATCACCCTACCACAGCCTTCCCGTCAGATAATCGAGCAGAATGTGCCTGACATTGTCACCCTACCACAGCCTTCCCGTCAGATAATGGAGCATAAATGTGTCTGACATTGTCACCCTACCCTACCACAACCTTCCCGTCAGATAATCGAGCAGAATGTGTCTGACATTGTCACCCTACCCCAGCCTTCCCGTCAGATAATCGAGCAGAATGTGTCTGACATTGTCACCCTACCCCAGCCTTCCCGTCAGTTAATCGAGCAGAATGTGTCTGACATTGTCAACCTACTCCAGCCTTCCGTCAGATAATGGAGCATAATGTGTCTGACATTGTCACCCTACCCTACCACAGCCTTCCTGTCAGACAATCGAGCAGAATGTGTCTGACATTGTCACCCTACCACAGCCTTCCCGTCAGATAATCGAGCAGAATGTGTCTGACATTGTCACCCTACCAGCCTTCCCGTCAGATAATTGAGCAGAATGTGTCTGACATTGTCACCCTACCACAGCCTTCCGTCAGATAATCGAGCAGAATGTGTCTGACATTGTCACCCTACCACAGTCTTCCCGTCAGATAATTGAGCAGAATGTGTCTGACATTGTCACCCTACCCCAGCCTTCCCGTCAGATAATCGAGCAGAATGTGTCTGACATTGTCACCCTACCCTACCCCAGCCTTCCCGTCAGATAATCGAGCAGAATGTGTCTGACATTGTCACCCTACCCCAGCCTTCCCGTCAGATAATCGAGCAGAATTTGTCTGACATTGTCACCCTACCCTACCCCAGCCTTCCCGTCAGATAATCGAGCATAATGTGTCTGACATTGTCACCCTACCACAGCCTTCCCGTCAGATAATCGAGCAGAATGTGTCTGACATTGTCACCCTACCCCAGCCTTCAAGTCAGATAATCGAGCATAATGTGTCTGACATTGTCACCCTACCCCAGCCTTCAAGTCAGATAATCGAGCAGAATGTGTCTGACATTGTCACCCTACCACAGCCTTCCCGTCAGATAATGGAGCAGAATGTGTCTGGCATTGTCACCCTACCACAGCCTTCCCGTCAGATAATCGAGCAGAATGTGTCTGACATTGTCACCCTACCCCAGCCTTCAAGTCAGATAATCGAGCATAATGTGTCTGACATTGTCACCCTACCCCAGCCTTCAAGTAAGATAATCGAGCAGAATGTGTCTGACATTGTCACCCTACCACAGCCTTCCCATCAGATAATGGAGCAGAATGTGTCTGACATTGTCACCCTACCACAGCCTTCCCGTCAGATAATCGAGGAGAATGTGTCTGACATTGTCACCCTACCCTACCACAGCCTTCCCGTCAGATAATCGAGCTGAATGTGTCTGACATTGTCAACCTACCCCAGCCTTCCCGTCAGATAATCGAGCAGAATGTGTCTGACATTGTCACCCTACCCCAGCCTTCCCGTCAGATAATAGAGCAGAATTTGTCTGACATTGTCACCCTACCCTACCCCAGCCTTCCCGTCATATAATCGAGCAGAATGTGTCTGACATTGTCACCCTACCCCAGCCTTCAAGTCAGATAATCGAGCATAATGTGTCTGACATTGTCACCCTACCCCAGCCTTCAAGTCAGATAATCGAGCAGAATGTGTCTGACATTGTCACCCTACCACAGCCTTCCCGTCAGATAATCGAGCAGAATGTGTCTGACATTGTCTCGCCGGCCCCCTTCACTTCCCAATGCATTTCTCGCTATTTATTTTAAGCTGGATCGACTAGGGAGATCTGGGAGATCTGGTCAGCGGTAAACATCCGCCTCAGTGCCAGTTGTAACCCATGATCACTGGGCAGGCACGCTAGCAGAGCAGTCACTACGTCATGGCCGCTCTCTATTGATGGGATAATTGAACGTTACAGACAGAAGCCAAACCAAACAGGTGCATTTTATGAGAAGTGTCTAAAAAGAGAAGGCGACGAGGAAGGGAAATGGCCACTTCGCCTCGTATGCTGTACTCTAGAATATGTAACGACCTGAATACTTCACACAGCGAGGACAGTTGCTCTGCTCAGTATTTACGGGGGGGGGGGGGGGGGAATAACAATTCGGCCACGTTCAAACGTTCAACCTGCTTCTTCAGCGTTGGATATAACTGAGATCCGCGGGTGCGCATGCGCTCGCGCGCGCGCGCGCGCGCGTGTGTGTGTGTGTGTGTGTGTGTGTGTGTGTGTGTGTGAGAGAGAGAGAGAGAGAGAGAGAGAGAGAGAGAGAGAGAGAGAGTTAGTTTTGATCCTCGTTCTATTTTTGCTAAAGTTCATAGGAAGAGTTGATAGGAAAGTTGTGTTGTAGAGTGCTTTTTTAGTATCTATTGATACGTGTTTGTTCTTTACTATTGGTGCCAGTTGTCCAATGAGTTGGTTTTCCTTATTGCTTCTATTTTTTATCTCGTCTTCTGATTTGCCATTTGATCAGACCAGTTGTGCTGTATGGCTCTGAAACCTGGAGTACAAAAAAAGGAGACGAAGCCTTGCTACAAACGTTTTGAGAACAAAGTTTTAAGACGCATCTTTGGACCCATTAGGGATACACAAAATGGAGTGTGGAAAAGAAGAAGTGACAAAGACATTTATGATCTTAAGTCCCCGCTAATCACTAATATCATGAAGGCTAATAGACTACAATGGCTGGAGCATATAGAAAGAACGGAAGATAATAGGGAAACAAAACTCGCTTACACTCAGGAAATAAATGACCGTAGACCCCGAGGTAGACCAAGAAGACGGTGGAGAGATAATATATATATACACCTACAAGCACTTGGAATCAACGACTGGCAAGAGAAGGTCAACCAGAGAGACGAATGGAGACGGATAGTATATGCAGCAAAGAACCTCAATGGCTCGGAGCGCTGAAGAAAAAGAAGAAGTACTTGAAGCTCTTTACCATTTTGATGGGGTGTTCTTTTAGAATTTAGATGAATCTAACAGGGCTGGCACTCAAGCGTACCAGTCACTACGCTATCGCCGCTCTCCATAGATGGGATAGCTGAATATTACAGAAATAAGATATGTAGACAACAAACACGTACCTACGTTAATGTCAACAGCTGTCATCCGTTCACACCGTCACTCCGTCTTGAAATAATCAGAAACGTGTTCATGTATGTATTTATACAACTACAAATTTGCCAAATTGCATTATTTTGTCGCTTTTTAAAAAATCTGAACTCTGCACTGATAGTGATGACACACTTGAAGCATTTCTCACAATTTAAATCACGTAGACACGTGCTTTCAATTCGAGCATTCTTATTTTTGTCTTAACTGTACTAGATTTCTTACTGTCACAAAATAGGTCATAGTTAAGAAGCTAGAAACCGCCCCCCCCCCCCTCCCTATGCAGAACAAAGAAAACTATTTTGGCCCACACCTGCTCCATTTACAGACAGACTCTGTGGAGATACTAACAAGATCAAGTTGGCTGCCGTATTTTTGTTGAAGTCTGAAGGGAAAAATAATAAAAATAATAAATAAAAATATAATAATTAATAATAAAAATAAAAAATAATAATAATAAAAGAAACCGGCAGGGGTCTTCATACTGTCGTAAAAAACTAAGAAGTAAAACGGACTGACCCTAATGGATATAGACCCGGGAATGTTATGGACTACGAGATAGATCAACGGTTCAAAAAATAGGCACAATGAATGTTTCCGGTTTTTAAAAGTAAGAAGAAGAACTTTTAAGAAACCAAAGGAAGAGAGGAAAATTGGACTGATGGGGTAGCGGACCCCAAAAAAAGGGGGGGGATGCAAGGAGATCCACCACAGTTATACGTTTGTCTACTCTGGAGTGGGAAAAGCAAAAAGGGCAAACCGGGGTTGGGAATAGTCATTGAACCACGGCTACAAGTGGAAAATAAAATAAAAATATTCAGAAAGAACATAAAATGAGAATAAAAGAAAAAACAATTACAACATATGTACAAGGTAAACGCACCATGTAATACAAACAATAATGAGCAAGAGTGCGAGAACTTCTACGAAGACTTACATGACGTGCTAAATAAAATAGATAAGCAGGACAACATCATAGTTATGGGATACTTCAATGCAAGACTAGGACACAACAGAGCGGCATAGAAAAACGTCTTGGAGCATTGGAGACCAACATAATGAAAGAAATGATAACGGAAGTAGACTGATTGAGCTATGCAGCCAACACGACCTCTATATAACAAATACATTCTATAAACACAAAGACTCACAAATATAACACCTGATATAAATGGAACGATCTAGATATTAAAAGCCAAATTAATTTTATATTAACAAGATTTAACAGAAAGAGAAATATATTAGATCCAAGGGCAGTGCCCAACTTAGGTATAAACACAGACCACAAAGCAGTCGTTGCCACAATAAAAATCATCAGTAGAGGGAAGCAAAGACCAGGAAAATACGTGCCATGCGAAAAAGTAAACTTAAAAAACCTCAAAGACGAGGCAGTGAGGGAAAATTATGAAAAAGAACTAACTGAAATCTTTGTAAAATTACCTATAGAAAGAAAGACAGTGGAAGAAGAATGGGATATGTTCAAATCAAGCATTTTTAATACTGCAAAGATAACATGTGAAAAAAAACGCAAAACACGGATAAAGAAAATAGCAAGTTGGTGGAATGCAGAAGTAAAGAAAGCTGTAAAAGACAAAAAGGAAAAATATAAAAAGTGGTCGAAGAGCAAACAGGATTGCGATTACGTAGAATATAGAATAGCGAGAAGACATGTGAATAGAATATTTTTTTTTTTTTTGCATATCCTTTACAGGACATCGCTGTCAACATCAGCATCTTTCAGCTGTATGTTGATTTCTTGGCAAGATTACGCTCAGTAGTTTGCCATTGCTTTCTGAGCGGCCGGCTCAGTTATCCCGCAAGTCACCAGCGGGGGTCGAACCGCTCCCAGCTCTCGCCCTGCTACGAGACTCTGCGTGATAAACGGGATTACGGAGAAAGTGTTGTAACCCCTCGGTCAGAGAGACCGGCGAATAGAATAGTAAAGAGAGAAAAACAAAAAGACTGGGAGGAGTAGGGAGAAACTCTAAATAAAAACTACAAGGAGGCAACTAGAAACTCGTATAAAAAGATAAATGCAATGAGAACCTGAGGAGAACTCTTTGACCCAACCGAAATAATTAACAACGAAAATGGAGAACCAATAAGTGAACAAAAACAAATCCTAATAAGATGGAAACAGTACTTCGAACAACTTCTCAACATCCCATCAGATGTCACAGGAATTCAAGAAACCGACACAGATGCCACCGAAGAACTAGAACCAGACATACTGAAAGAAGAAATTATTGAAGCCATCAGATTAGCCCCATTGAACAAATCACCAGGACAAGATGAAATACCAAATGAACTAATTAAAGCAGCAAGAGAAGTAGGAACAGCATGGCCTACATAGACTATTCAACCATGTTTGGGTAAAACAACAGACACCACGAGACTGGGGAAACGCCATAATTATCCCAATTTGGAAAAACAAAGGCAGCAAAAGAGACTGTACACAATACATAGGCATTTCACTGTTGAGTCATACTGGGAAAATAATTTGCAAAATTCTTGAGAAAAGACTAAGAACTACTTACAGAACCCCAGCTAAGCGAAACACAACTTGGATTTAGGAAAAACAAAGGATGCACAGATGCCATTTTTGCTCTTAGACAACTTATAGAAAAATCAATCGAATTCAATGAAACACTCTACTTAGCCTATTGTCGACCAAGAAAAGGCATTTGATAGAGTAGATAGAAATAAGCTGTGGGAAATCCTTAAACAATATGGAGTGAGTACACATCTAACAAACCTATGCAGAAGCTTATATAACAACAGTGAATGCACAGTGAAAGCAACTGGAGGACACTCAGAACTCTTCATCATAAGATCCGGAGTACGACAAGGTTGTGTCCTGTTCCCTCTCCTGTTTATAACGTATATAGACAACATATGTAAAGAAACCAGCCAAACAGAGACCGCAAGAACACCGCATGACGAGAACACAGAAGAAGAACCATCTGCAAATCTAACCATTAGAGAACTTCTGTTTGCGGGCGACCAAGCACTAATAGCAAAATCAGAAGCTGAATTACAAGACTACATGAATAGTCTAAACGAAATGTGTAGGGAACATAACATAAAAATTAGCACAAGTAAAACAGAGGTATTGACTATAACTAAAGAAGAAAAAGCAACAACGATTCACCTAAATGAACATGCCTTGAAACAAGTAAAGAGTTTCAAGTACCTAGGAAGTATAATATCATCAAATGGCAAATCAGAAGACGAGATCAGAAATAGATGCAATAAGGCAAACCAACTTATTGGACAAATAAAACCAATACTAAAGAACAAACATGTATCAATAACTACTAATACAGTACTTTACAAAACAATTTTCCTACCAACTCTTATGTTACCAATGCCAAACCTGGACAATGATAGAAAAAGAGAAAAGAAAAATCACGACAGCAGAAATGAGATTCCTGAGAAGAATACTCAATGTATCAAGAAGAGATAAGATTAGCAATGAAGAAATCATGATTAAAGTGGGGGTTATAGCAGCACTAGATTTTATTAGAAGGCAGCAAGTCAAATGGTTTGGCCATGCGAATAGGTTACCGACTAACAGTATACCACAACAAGCAATGATGTACAGACCAGAGGGAAGTAGAGGAAGAGGCAGACCACGTAAAAGATGGACGCAGGGAATAACAGAATCCATGGGAATATCGATACATGAAGCCCATAAGCGAGCACTCTCCCGCTGTTTATACTTTCACCTCGACACCGCAAGGTACAAGAGGAACATGATGAGATGAGAATAATAATAATAATAATAATAATAATAACAATAATAATAATAATAATACTAATAATAGCACTTGATGTACTTGATTATGTGTATGTCCTATTTATGGTTTGACTGTTGATTACCAAAATAGTGGTTCATGTTCAATCCACAACACAGTTACTTGCATGTCCTTTTACAGGACGTCGTTGCCAACCCCAGCAAGTTTGGCGGTACATGATGTGCTAAGCAATCTTTTAATTTCCTTAGTTTGCCACTGCTTTCTAAACGACCTCATTCTATCGAAATCAATGCAAAGTGATCTGCATCTGAGTCGCCTGCAGCTGATTTCGAACCCAGTTTGTCGGGGAATTGTGAAAAGCGTTCACTGCCCCTGAACAACAGCGCCGACAGAGGTAGGATTATATTTATCCATTCTGTAGTACTTCTGGGCGGATCAAGCCTCATAAAAATGGCTACGGTATCATTTTGGAGAATTGTATGAGAACTGTCTTATAATAAAAGGCGACGAGGAAGGGTAATGTCCACTTCGCAACAAATGCTGTACTCTAGAATATGTAACGGTATTAATACTTCATACCACGAGGACAGTTGCTCAGCTCAGTATTTTCGGGTGGAAAAATCAAAATTCGGCCACATTCAACCTGCTTCTACATCGTGGATTATATTTTTGCTCTCTTTTGAGTTAGTTCTAAACAGGACTGGTTATATTTTTTTACGCTCTGTTCGTCGGGTAGGCTCAGGTAATTTGGGCTCACGCTGATTGGTATTTTCTTTATTGCGTTGAGTTGGTCTTGATGAGGACCGGTCCTGAGGTGGGCCTGCCAAACTCAGTAGCCTCCGAGTTGTTCGTCATCATCCTTCTGTTGGCCTCGATGCTCTGATTCCCATTTGGTTCTATAAGTGCTTTTTATAAACCTCTTTGCCTCATTATAGGTTATGTCTATGTCAGGCTGTGGTAGTCGTCCGCCCTCTTCCTCTCCCTTCCTCTCCCTTGACCTGTCCGACATGGGGGACCCTACCAGTAGCTGTGCTACCGTCGGCATAGCTCTTGGGGTCATTGGAACGCGCAAGCCCCTTGCCATGGACCGATATGAGGTAGACAGCTGGAAACGGACAGAGTAAGAACATGGTTATAAGAGAAGTCGGTGGAGCAACAGATGATGATGAAGAAAGGGAAGTGACTCCAAGGAGTTGCGTATCACGTGACATTAGTTGTGTGGCACACGGGACAGACGGCAAGACCGGGTCAGTCTTGCCAGGGTCTTTGTACAAGATGGTTGTGAAAAGCGAGTGCAGAAGTCAAGCGACATCAATTCAGCATTACTCCAGGGTCGTAAAGATACTTCAACCTGCGGCCAGAGTGCGTCACCCAAGTTGAGCGGCTGATTATATGTCTGTCACGCTCGACAATCTGTACGCCGAGCAAACGGCAGTCGAGCTCCGCACACGCCGATGTCAAGTCAAGGTCGAGCCAAGCCGTAAGTGGTGATAACTATTGTGTAGGAGATTTTGCAGTATTGAACGTTAGATAGAGTGTTTTAGAATCATCGCATGTCAGCCCACACCTGTTGGTAATGAGTGTATAACGGCGGCGATGACTTTCGAGAATAAACACTGACTACAATGGCGAGGACATTGGTTTGTTTGATATTCTCCGTTGTTACATGTTCCTGCTTACAACTGTCCTTGTGGCTGAATAGACGAGCCGGTAATCAGCTACATGGCAAGTGGGAGGCTCGAATATAATAAAGCAGGAGCACCAAAAATAAGAGTTACCTTCAAGAAAATTCGGTAACATTCAGACAAAGAACAAGGAAGGTCACCTTAGACGCCATTTGCAATTTTGAATGAAAGTGTCAACAAACAAGTTCAACTATCAAAGCGTGGTGTGAATATTGCTTTATAATACAAACATTTAAGCCACAACGCTGAACAAAACAAATGAAATATTAATTTTGATAAATATTGACCCTGGCTGAGAAAACGTTAGAGTTGTGAACTCCGAATAAACTCTTAAATACATTCACGAGTGTCAAGAACTACGTGTCAATAAGTCTAGAAAGAAAGACTCATGAAATACCGGGAGACATTCAACAATTGAAAAGAAAAATGAGTCAAGAAAGTAAACCTACAAATACAAAGTCGGCACATGATCAGTTGTTCAAAGTGCTAACAGACAGTCCTGTCAACAGTTAAAACGCATCATATACGAGAATATATCAAAACAACGATGATGGCTGAATTTTGACTGAAATCTCGCAACTACACGTATATAAGTAGTAAGGAGTGCGATAACTGAGTCGATTTTGAGGGACAAACAAAATTTCAATTGAATACTTCAAGACGACAAAGATAATCATAACTACATGCGGAAGAAGGGTAGAGACCATCTAGCAGTCGTATACCAAGTTATTTTCATCTGGATTAAAGAATCAGACTTTTTCTAACACATTTTTCTAAAATTCAACTTTAGTCTCCAACCAATATGGAACAGTTTAAACAACCGAAGTCAACATATCGATTCAGTCCAGAACAATAACACGATATCACCACAGTGAATCTACATAATATTAAAGTTTTTCCATTCAAGTTACAGAGAAGGCCTGAATTTCTTGACAAATCTACCTGACGTTTGAGCTTACATCAACTGTCAACACTAAAGACTTCGACTACTGGAGGGAAGACACAAGACCAGTGAAGAACCTCACCGCAGCAGCAGCAACAAGGCATCAGGCGAGTGAAATTGTCTGACTGGGTTTGTATCATTTTGTGCGGCTGGTTAGAGTGGATATTTGGTTATTTTCTCCACAGGTTTTTGTCATTTTTCTCCATTACAGGTGTTGAGCTTGCATCAAGCAAAAATATTGAGATAATTTATGAATTAATTCAAGATCTCAATAAGAATTTTCAGTGACCAAAAACAAGATCTACGAGCATCACACATATGTTCTGAGTGTTTCAGTGCTGATAAATTAAGATAGTATACTTCATATAGACACTCATAGTATACATCACCTATCTTTTCTGGTGTAATATTTAAAACCTTGTGACACCACGATAACGTTACACAAAGGTTACTTCTAGTTGTGAGTATCATTGAATAACGTCACAACGATCAACTCTAAATAAGCACACCATCAGTCACCACATAACCAAAGACGGCATATGCTAGATACTATTAATACCTTATATATATCAACATCGAACAATTAGTATAATGAGTCACATCACGAAGATTTTGCTAAGAATTATCATGCAAAGAGTTAGGAGGAAAATACAACCTGAAATAGGAGAAGAACAATGTGGGTTTGTAGTAGGCAAGGGTACAGTAAATGCTGTGTATATACTGAGAACCGTAATCGAACGTTCTATAGAAGTAAACAAAGATCTACACCTTTGCTTTATTGACTACACAAAGGCTTTTGATAAAGTGAGACATGTCAACATGATAAGGATGCTTGAAGATCTACAAATTGATGGGAAAGACCTTAGACTTGTAAAAAACATATATTGGAAACAACAAGCTGCCATAAGAGTTGATAATGAAGTAAGCCAATATCAGCCTATTAAGAGAGGTGTGAGACAGGGATGTGTAATGTCTCCAGATCTGTTTTCCCTGTACAGTGAAAATATTTTCAGAAATATTGAAAATATGGAAGGAATCAACATTGGGGGACGATGCATCAATAACATTAGATATGCAGATGATACAGTCTTGATTGCAGACAATGAACAGGACCTGCAAAATTTAGTAGATGCGGTTGTTACACACAGTGAACAACAAGGGTTAGAATTAAATTGTAAAAAGACACAGATTATGGTCGTCACTAGGAAGAACGAAATACCACAGTGTAATATACAAGTAAATGGGAATATTCTTCAACAAGTGAATGGGTACAATTATCTCGGAACAGTAATAACATCTGATGGGAGATGCCTTGAAGAGATTAGAACAAGAATCGCCATGGCAAAAGTAGCCTTTAGCAAGATGAAAAACATACTGACCAATAAAAAGATGTCAATTGAAACGAGAAAAAGAGTGTTGAGATGCTACATAGAACCTGTACTTTTATATGGATGTGAAGCTTGGACAATGAGCAGCCAGGCTGAAAAACATCTGATGGCTGTAGAAATGTGGTTTCTGAGGAAAATGCAAAGAATACCATGGACAGCCAGAAAGACCAATGAACAAGTCCTTCAAGAAACAAATGAAGATCGTAAACTGATCAGAGACATTAGACGTAGACAGTCACAATTTTTTGGGCATGTTATGAGAAGAAATGATTTGGAGAACTTGGTGACAACTGGTAAGATCGAGGGGAACAGACCAAGGGGAAGACCTAGAAACAAGTATCTGGATGGCTTGGCCTTGTGGCATGGTCGAGACAGAAACACGGAACTGATCCACGACTCTGGTGATCGAGTGAGATGGTAGAACATGACCGCCCACGCTTACCGGCATGGCACATGATGGATGGATTAATACCTTAGGCTGCTAAAACATCACATTCGTAGCAGAGTAGGTGAGCATATCTAACGAACATGTCGTCATTACAAGACTTCATAGCCATGGGAGAGAAGTGTGGCATGACAGGGCCCGACCTAGCAACCTGGGCCAAACAAGAATTAAAAGAATATCAATCACAACAACGTGAAGAGAGAGCAGCTGCAAAGGAAGCCAGGGAGCCGCAAGCAGCGATAGAAAAGGGAAAAATAGCCTTGGAAAAAGAAAAACTTGCCTTTGAGAAAGAGAGATTGGCAACAGAGTTATTAATTAAAGAGAAAGAAATTGAGGGCAACCTAAAGGTGAAGATACTAGAGAAAGACAAAGACGCAGAGATAGCCCAAGCAAAGGTAACAGCAAAAGCGTTGGATCCCATTAAACGGTATAGCGGGCTTATTAAAAACTTCATGCAAGGGGATTTCATCTCGGCATGGGTAACAAACTTCGAACTGTTAATGAACCACTAAAAAATTCCATCTGAAGACTGGGCCATACTCTTCCACAGGCATTTGGCCCTTAAGCCCTGAAAAGTGGTGGAGATGATACCTGAAAACCTTCGCACTAACTACAAATACGTTAGAAACCGAGTTTTATCACATTTCTCACTAGACCAAGCAGGATTACGAACCAAATTTAGAACCTTAGTACCAAAAGCTAATCAAAATTTTCTAGATTACGTAGCTGAGACAACTTCACTCTTTGATAAATGGCTCAAAGCTGCCGACATAGGGTCGGACTTTAGTAAACTACGCGATCTCATGGTTCGAGACAAACTAATTGCCTCAGTTCCAGCAGAAATGGCAACATTCCTAGTAGAGAATAAATGTACAACGGTAGCAGAAATGGAAGCCAAAGGCGAGCATTCTACAACGCCCATAGGGATAGTTTCGCAGAAGGGGCGCAGCCAGACTTAGTGATAGGGGCAGCAGCCAATGTGTCGAATCAAAGACATGATATAAAACCAAATAAATTCCAACCATATGGCCCACAATATCGAGGAAGAGGACCATATTACAAGAGTGAGAACACATAAAGGGAACCACAGAGAGTCAAAAAAGGATACTGGATACAATGTCCTTATGGCAAGATACAACACGGCTCCCTGGAAATGTGTGATAAGAACCCGGATTATGACACGTATCTTCAGAACTTAACATCCCAAAAACTTAGCAAGTACGTTGCGTACAAGAACAATGTGAAGTGCTATGCCTGTAATACATATGGACATGTGAGTAGACACTGTAAGATTAGAAAGACTTGGAAAGAGAACAGGGCAGCATTCTTAAGTACCAGCAGTTCATCAAATGAATATGAAGAAACAAACGCAGTGAACACACAGACTAAAAGAAATGACAGTTGTGACGATACAAATAACAAGGCGTACATAGATGAAGCAAATTCGCTGCACTCGACAGACGGAAACTTACACATACGTGTAGCACTAGTAAACGGAATTTCAGTTCCAATGATAAGAGACATAGGGACTTCAATTGTCGGAGTAGACGAGAGACTAGTTAAGGATAAAGACTACACAAATAAAAAGATAACATGTAATACATTTGAAGGAACATTAGAACAGTACAAAGTAGCACGGATCGACTTAAACTGTCCATATTACAAGGGACGGATTACAGCTGTCGCGTTACCACACCCAATAACATATTTAATACTAGGCAACATTCCTAATGTAAAGGAGTGCACGGATCGAGATATACAGGAATGGGAATACACATTTCTGAGCGACCAACAGTCGGACGATGCAACAATATTTTATCCAACCAAAAATAAAAAGGTGAAAACACTATATTACAACTTGGAAATCGAAGACAAAAAACATCAACTAGAGAAAAAGGATACCAAAAGATAACGACTACAGATACATTGAGCTGCACATAAACAATTACAATTAGATCACTGACAGTTCAATGTAATAAATATATTTATTTTATCCCACTGTAAAACTGTGATAATAATTAAAGTAGCTTTCACGGATATTCTATAAATATCTTATTATTTTAATTAGTCTACTTAGGATACACAAAACAAACGGTACTACCATACACATTGAGAACACGAGTAAAGTCACAAGACAAAGATATTACCTGGTTAACAATAAGAAAAGAAACATCTCTTTAGACATACATTCAACATTTAAGTTACTTACCATCTCATACTATCTTATTATGCACCTAAACACATGCATATACAACTAAATACATTACTATACACTACATACACAATAAATACAACATTTTTTTTTAAACTTCAGTACATAAGAAATATACTATACGGTAATGATATAATTTAAAACAAGTATAATCAGAGAACATTAAGAGTAACCAGGAGACACAGGTATCCAAATATTACTTGAAACTCTGAACTGCCGTATAGAATGAAAACAGATACCAGCAGTCAATTTGACATTGTACTTAATTAATTAGTGAGAGTCAGATATGTACATATTTTTTTCAATTTTTATTAATTACTAGAATGCACAGAAGATGAATGAAAGAGTTGGAGAACCGTGCAAGCACCACCGTAAATCCATCCATATGTCTGGTAAAGATAGCATTCCAGGTTTACAATCCTAGGGCGCCAAACCAGCATAAACCAGCTAGCTGAAAAGACCAGCCCAGGTTAAACAAGTAGGACACACCACACCCAGGGTTAAATAACTGAGTGAGAGTAGGTTTATTGAGGGATACTATGAATTCATCTGTCATGCTGCATATTCCATCAGTCAAATGTAAATTATCACATTACATATTCCATCGATCAGGTGTAAATTATCACATTGCATATTCCATCAATCAGGTATAAACTATCATATTGCATATTCCATCAATCACATGCAAATTATCACATTACATACTCCATCGATCAGATGTAAATTATCATATTCCATCGATCAGATGTAAGTTATCAGATTGCATGTTTTATTCATTATAAATAAGCTATCAGCCAATACAGGTATAACAACCAAGTTTCAGTTACCAAGTGAGGGAAACCTACGGTATCGAAAATAAAATATAGCAAAGCTGAGCATTGAGAATAATTCAACAGAACACTGATGTCATCAAAGACCTAATGATGTCGAAACAAACTACGGTGATTAGGTCCGAGGGAACGGCAAGCCATCATAGACCATGGTATAATCACCGAGAAACATATCATCACACATATTACAATGATGATAACAATACATCGTTGTCCATTGTGAGATATAATTGTTCATACACATTATTATTCATGTTAAAATTTTCTTACATATGCAGAGTGTGGGAATACTTAATAGTTGATCTTTTGCAGCAACAACACAAGACAAGTGAAACACCAACCAAGACTAAGCGAGAGACACAAATCATATAGTATAACAATGGTGGCAGCAAGAATAACATTAAATGACACGGTCAAGATACAAATGTGCAACAAATGACACGAAGGGATGGTAGTAGTTAATTTTAATATTGATACTACAACATATAAACACATTGATAATGTAAATCAATGTCACATTTTTAATTTGCTGTCAGTGTATAATATCGCATGAATATCTCATATATGTCAATGAAATTTATTGATGATAATTTTATTCATTGATTGACATATTCCATAATAGAGATGACCATGCATACAAATGTACATATATATTAAGGTACATCTCCATTGTTCAACACTGAACGAGTCTAGCATACCAACATAAGGCTAAAAGACGGCATTGGACCAGCATGAAGAATGCAAGTAAAAGAAAGCGGTTCAACATCTACCAACAGGGAAGATACAAGATCAAAGTTTATAAACTTTGACAGACAAAAAGATATTGATAAATGAGTCTACAGTATACATCTATATCGGCATTAAGATGAACTTGCGGTTATAATACGAAAAGACATCTTTTACGAAGAAGAAGCCTTATGAAGCTCATAGTATGTTAGACCCAAACACCCCCCCCCCCCCCCCCTCCCATAGGTTGGCTACACGTCGTCTGTGCGGAAAGTAGATTGATAGGGCGTGCCTGAACATAATAATAATTTTTTTTCATTTTTGTGCAGTGGTTAATGGAATGCCAATGCTATCATATTATCAGACATAATAGGGTTGTGGAAGGACAACAATATAGTATAGAGTAATAACCTGACTACCCATATCGCTTCATGTCATGGGATTAAAAAACCAAATAGACTGTGAAAATGGCTACACCATTTTCAAAAAATGGGGGGCATAATGCCATGGACCGATATGAGGTAGACAGCTGGAAACGGACAGAGTAAGAACATGGTTATAAGAGAAGTCGGTGGAGCAACAGATGATGATGAAGAAAGGGAAGTGACTCCAAGGAGTTGCGTATCACGTGACATTAGTTGTGTGGCACACGGGACAGACGGCAAGACCGGGTCAGTCTTGCCAGGGTCTTTGTACAAGACGGTTGTGAAAAGCGAGTGCAGAAGTCAAGCGACATCAATTCAGCATTACTCCAGGGTTGTAAAGATACTTCAACCTGCGGCCAGAGTGCGTCACCCAAGTTGAGCGGCTGATTATATAAGTCTGTCACCCTCAACAATCTGTCCGCCGAGCAAACGGCAGTCGAGCTCCGCACACACCGATGTCAGGTCAAGGTCGAGCCAAGCCGTAAGTTGGTGATAACTTATTGTGTAGGAGATTTTGCAGTATTGAACTTTAGATAGAGTGTTTTAGAATCATCGCATGTCAGCCCACACCTGTTGGTAATGAGTGTATAACGGCGGCGATGACTTTCGAGAATAAACACTGACTACAATGGCGAGGACATTGGTTTGTTTGATATTCTCCGTTGTTACATGTTCCTGCTTACAACTGTCCTTGTGGCTGAATAGACGAGCCGATAATCAGCTACATGGCAAGCCTCTACCTCATCACGGTGGACACACGGCAGAGGGGTAACTGGTGTCTGACTTGTGAGTGCAAAATGGTGTTTAAGCAAGTCAGTTTTTCCTGGATGATTTGAAAAAATATAGATGTATTCTTTAAGTAGTTCTGTGCAGGTGTTTTGGTCTGTTTCGGATAGCTGTGTCGAGAGTTTAGTGTCCCGTAACGTGTCAGTTGTGTTTACGGTAGGAACTGGTGTTTCCTCTGTCTTGTCAATATCTGTGTTGTCGACTATTGTTGTCGTTGCTGCTTGCTCGTCTAGTTTATCGTCTTCTTTGTCTCTGTTGTGTTAGGGGTTTAGCATGTTAACATGGAACATTTTCCTACGATTATTAATTAAAACTTCGTAATCAACTGGTGAAATTTGTCGGAGAATTTTTAATGGACCTTGCCATGAGATAGCAAGTAAGTCTCTGCTGTCCGGTAATATTAAAAACACGTCTTATCCTGCAGTCAATGTTATAGATTTGGTTATCCTGTTGGCATATTTTCTATATACTATGCCGGATTTTTGTAATGCCTCATTGGCAATTACACATGATTTCATAATTCGGTCAAGCAGATTTGTAACTAAACTGTAAGCAGATAAAGTTTTGTTATCGGTAAATTTACCGATAAGCAGTTCTTTATAAATTGCTAATGGGCCATGTGGATTGGCACCATAAACAAGTTCAAAGGGTGAGAAGCCTGTGCTACATTGTGGTGCTTCTCTGTAGAAAAAGTACAGCTTGTAATAATGTGTCCCAGTCTGTTGGACATTCTTCTGTAACTTTAGCTAACATATGTTTCAGGTCCCCACTCAGCTTTTCTACAATCCCGCTCATGTGCGGATTGTAGGGGCTACTGAAGCATTGCTTTATGTCCAGCATCTTAGTCACGGTTTGGGTGGCTGCTGAAATAAATTGCGCACCTCTGTCTGTTAAGATAGTGCCTGGAAAACCAATTCTTTAAAAATTTACAAAAACATTTCAATAATGTCCATTGAAGTAATGTTTTTGAGTTGCACTGTTTCTGGCCATCTAGTACACAGATCAACCATGGTTAAAATAAATCTATTACCTCTATCTGACATATGGTTAAGTGGGCCGACAATGTCTACTGATATTTTCTCGAAGGGTCGTGAAGTTAGATCAGTTGGCTGAATTTCGGCCTTTGGGTGCTTGCTCTTTTTAACAAGCTTTTGACACACTTCGCATGACCTGCAATATTGTTTTATATCATTGCAGTATCTGGTCCAGAAAAACTGGGTCAATAGTTTTGCCAGTTCTTTGGTATAACCCACATGTCCGGCAAAGGGTGAGTCATGTGCTATTTGGAGGGCTTTCTTTCGGTATTGTGTAGGCAACACAGTCTTTGCTACTGTAGTGAAATCTTGAGTGTAGTACCTTGTTAGGATACCGCTTTTAAGGCTGAAATGCCAGGTCGCGTTTTCAGAGTGTTTTGGTGGTTAATCTACAAGGTTAAAATTAGGGCTGCGGAAGTTAGCGATTGATTAATCGATTAATCGTTATTTTTTTAACGATTAATTTTTTCTTTAACGTTTAATCGAAAAATATGGTTGTCATTTTAAACAGATTGCTGCAAAAAACAACCGAGTTGCAAAATTGTGCTGAGTCACCATTGTGTAAGCTGCAGCAAGCTGTACCAACAAGATGGAACAGTATTTATATCATGCTACAGTCTTCTACGGGCAAGAGAAGCATTAGCTGTCTACATGTCAGATGAAAAGATGCAACACAAAGGTCCAAAACTGTCAGATTCGGATTGGGAGAAGATTTCGAAATATGTAAAAGTTTTGGACTTATTCTGTCAGACCATGGCCCTGCTTGGCGTTCATGGTTATGTTCCATGTAGCTGTGTATTGCCACTGCTATCATCGTTGACAAAGCATATGACTGTACACGATGATGATCCGGGCCACATAGCTAAATTTAAGGCAGCATGTATTAATGACTTCAGTGAACGTACAGCTAATACGACAAGTATTGAAATACTACAGATTGCAACAGCACTTGATCCACGCTACAAATACCTGACGTGTTTGTCAAAAGATGCAAAAGAACGAACTTGGTCACGTATTGAACAACAAATAGCAGCTGTTGTTCATGATAAGCAGATGGAGAATGCTTCAACGAATGATACTGACATTGACAATGCAACTATATGTGAACCATATGAAAAGCATATTAAGCTAATGGAGTCTGACACAGACACGGAAGATCATGTCGACAGCTCTTCTGATGAATTGCTGTCATTCACTGCCAATATAGTACCTTGCGGCTGTATGGCAGAGGGGTCTTTGAGCCTGAGATATTAAGGCCGCCTGGCTAGTGCAGTCGCTGCGAACTGTGCAGGTTAGGATTGTATGTTTGCCCCCGACAGAAAAAACTCCTACACCTTACCTAGGATCGAACCCGGGTCTCCCGAATGAGAGTCCTGCGTTCTCGCACTCGGCCAGCCGCTCCTCCAGATGAATGCTACATTATACAAAGAAGGTTGTTGAACCGGTTGACCCTCTACAGTGGTGGAAAACGTAATGAACATTTATATCCATAATTGGCATTCCTTGCAAAGACCATTCTGTGCATACCGGCTACCCCAGTTCCATGTGACCGATTGTTCAGCTCTGCTGGTTATATTGTTAATAAGACGCACTCGTCACTTAAACCAAATACTGTCAACACACTCGTCTGTTTGCCATAGTTAGTTATTAGATGACATATGAACAAGACAATCCAGTGTTATTTCGATTTTTTGACAAATACGACTATAATGTGAGTTATGGGACCATAAATGTTTTGCTTTAATCGAAATTAACTATTAATTAATCGTTAATTTTTGAAAAGTTAACTATTAAATTTAAATTAATCGGTCGAAGCCCTAGTTAAAATACGTATGAAGAGATGCATCAGATTTCTGTAACACAATGAAATTTTCTCTTAAGATGTTGGGGGGAGCTATGGTAGAGCTTAACTGTTCTAGAGCTTGGCTTTGGTTACTGTCTAGCTCTAGTTTTGAAGTTGCTCTTGTTACAGCATTTAAATAAACAAATCTATTGTTCCATGCAACAATTTCTCGTTCTGAAATATCTGTTACCTCAGGACGGTCCCCGACAATCAGGTCACAGCACGGGTTGCTAAGTACTGCGCATTTTACTCTGTCTGTTAAAAAGGGTGATCTAATATTGGCCCTGGCCAGAGGATATTTTTCAGTGTTACCAGAAAAATTTCTACAAGTAATTAATTTTCCTGTGAATTCTGCAGGTTTGACTAGTCCTTTTCGCAGACCTACCAACGTAGAACCGCCATCCCCCAGGATGATACATAATGTGTTATTTACACAGCCCTGGTGGGTTTTTAGTTTACCTTTTGAATCGATTACTGCGTTTGCCTGTTCATTGTTGAATGGCACGCCAAGTCTACAAGTTAACATGTCATCAGTATGGAAATTATTACATGTTACACATTTATCTACATGGAACATGTCTATATTCTCTACTGCTTTTCCAGATCCTTCTTCTTCTTCCTCTTCTGAAGAGGAACTATCCAAGATGGCTGCATTGGCTCTGTTCAATAGCTTTCTACCCTCACAAGAATTCTGCCAGTAGCCGTAACTTTTGCACACACAAAAATTGATAAGCTTTTTATGATTGTTACGTTTGGCCTGCTGTTTATTAACTATGCTCTTCAAAAAAAAAAAAATTTGGTATTTTGGATTTTTATCACACATTTTGTGTGTTCCGTGTTTGTTATGGCAGTTTCTGCATTGCATCTTATCAAAATTAGTACTGCTTTTATTGAAGTTGTAAGATTTAGGTTTATCTGAGGTAGCTGCAGCGACAAACAGTTATCTTTAGTTGATGTTTGGAAAATATGTCTATTTGCTTAAAAATATGTTGAACCCTTGCGTTCTATCTTTTTCACCGAACCACACTCATTTTCTTGCAAAGACTTTGAAAAAGGCACAGGTAATGATGAAATTAACTTGTCCCTTAAAATAAGGTCTTTGAGTAGTTCAAAGTTGTTATTTATTTTGGATGCTGCTAGCCATTTAGAAAAAAAAAATCTCTTGGACTTAAGCTATATAGTCCAAAAAAGTTTGTGTGGACTTGGGGGTTAATTTGGAAAATTGAAGTCCATAGCCTGAACTATATAATAAGAAGTGCTGCATGATACGTTCTTTAATATAGTTGTGATCTCTTTTTAGGTCTGCTGGGATAGTTTCTATTACTTTAAGAGGCTCCCCGGAGAGATGTTTCATGTAAATAATATTAATAATAATAATTATGGTCTCAAAATTCTGCGTCCGGGCAGATATGCAATCGCCTGTGGCGAAATTTTTCACGATTCCCTGGTATTTCTTATATTTGTATTCTTTTCCTTTACTCTCTATTTTCATAGATTGTATGTAGGTTTGTGATTCTGTTTCTAGTTGCTTTATTCTGAGCTGTGTATCTAGCTCTTCCTTTTTGATTTGAGCAATTATTGAGTATACATTGTTATAATGAAAATGTGCACAATATGCTATTAATGAAATACAAAATTTGACTAATTATTACACTGCAAAAAAAAAAAAAAAATGGTGTGTGTTCGTAACGTAGCCAGAAATAAAAAAACAAAAGACTTAGTTGCCAAAAGTGTAAGGGGTTCTACTCCGGGCTTGAGTTCACACCGGGGTTGACGTTCGTGTTATTTACACTGTAGTGTGGGTTCATTAACTGTAGTGGCCTGGCTGTGGACAGAAAAATGTTAGTATTTGTCTACATAATTCAGTCGTGACTGTGGATAGATAATTGTTATAATTGTCTGTTGTCTAGCATCAATACTCTGTCCCCACTGTTTCTGTCATAGATCTATCTCTAGTAGCTCATTCAACGTTAGGTCTACAACAGATTTAATCTTATACTTGTACGTACAAAACTCACACCGAAACGGGCTCACAATTCGGTCCACACTGGACACTTTTATTTCATATAATAGTATGCGTGAGCAAGATCCCACATGGATCAGTTTGCTCTGTCAAAAGCCATTCCTGACTAACAACAAGTGTCGTAATGGACACGGAATCAATACTTCAACACACACACACACACACACACACACACACACACACACACACACACACACACACACACACACACACACACACACACACACACACACACACACACACACACACACACACAAAATAAACAATGCTGTGCATACTCTGCACACATTCGCAGTCGCGAACAAGTCTCATATACTTAACAAGCACTGTCTCTCTCTCAGTCGAGCTCACAATCGTGCTAACTACCAGTACACAGTCATAAGGTTCTCTACCACTATCGTACGTCATTCTCGGTCAATAGTCTAACTCCGTTTGCCTGAGTTTCGGGCCGGTCTCTCGCATTACGGGTCCCTATGTCCCCGTGCTCCACGCCGGACATGGCCTGGTCCGTTGGTCTCGGGCGGTCTTCAATTACAGGCTCACCTGCCCTTAACCCCATGTTTTCTGTCAACAACTCTGACCTGTCTCAGTACTAGTACATACCTGTCCTAACCTACAGTCCCCGTGGCCTGCTGTCTTACCTGTCTACTGTCCTGTCAGTACTGTCCTTATCTTGGTCTCTGACATTTGACAACATTATGTATGTGGATGTTAGTTGTGCTCACGTTTGTAGGTGTAATTTAGAAGGAGTCTTATTTCACTCTCAACATATTCAATAACACAATTTCCTCTAACTTTAGGTTTCCTTGGGAAACTGCAGTAGTTGGCACGCTTGCTTGCCGACATGGCGGTATTATTTAAATCCCTATGGAGGATGATGTTATTTTAATCGACTTTGGCCTCCATGTAGACCTTGTCCACTATGGGTACCTGGGAATGTCCAGGGATGTAAAGGCAGCTGGCACGCCACTGACCATGTCATCCATCGAGTGGGGACTGACCTATACAAGACATACTACTCATATATACCCAATACGTTGCAAGGCATGCAAAGCGTAATTTACATTTGTATATTTAATATTGCTTTGTCAAGATGTGTTCCCTTGTTTTATCATCCAATTAATCACATTCAGTTTATCACATCCTGAAACCCTGCTACAATTATTGGTGGTTTCTTTATCGTTTCCTTGATACATCCCGCAGCAAGTATTGGTGTTGTTTACAACATTGACTTTATACATCCATCCAGCAGTGAGTGTTGGTTTTGTTTACATCAGTACCTTAATACATCCCGCAGCAAGTATTGGTGGTTTCTTCATCATTACCTTGATACATCCCGCAGCAAGTATTGGTGGTTTCTTCATCATTACCTTGATACATCCCGCAGCAAGTATTGATGGTTTCTACATCATTGCCTTAATACATCCCGCAGCAAGTATTGGTGGTTTCTTCATCATTACCTTGATACATCCCGCAGCAAGTATTGGTGGTTTCTACATCATTGCCTTAATACATCCCGCTGCAAGTATTGGTGTTGTTTACAACATTGCCTTTATACATCCATCCAGCAGTGAGTGTTGGTTTTGTTTACATAATTACCTTAATACACCCCGCAGCAAGTATTGGTGGTTTCTTCATCATTACCTTGATACATCCCGCAGCAAATATTGGTGGTTTCTACATCATTGCCTTAATACATCCCGCAGCAAGTATTGGTGGTTTCTTCATCATTACCTTGATACATCCCGCAGCAAATATTGGTGGTTTCTACATCTATGCCTTAATACATCCCGCAGCAAGTATTGGTGGTTTCTTCATCATTACCTTGATACATCCCGCAGCAAGTATTGGTGATTTCTTCATCATTACCTTGATACATCCCGCAGCAAGTATTGGTGGTTTCTTCATCATTACCTTGATACATCCCGCAGCAAATATTGGTGGTTTCTTCATCATTACCTTGATACATCCCGCAGCAAGTATTGGTGATTTCTTTATCATTACCTTAATACATCCCGCAGCAAATATTGGTGGTTTCTTCATCATTACCTTGATACATCCCGCAGCAAGTATTGGTGGTTTCTTCATCATTACCTTGATACATCCCGCAGCAAGTATTGGTGATTTCTTCATCATTACCTTGATACATCCCGCAGCAAGTATTGGTGGTTTCTTCATCATTACCTTCATACATCCTGCAGCAAGTATTGGTGGTTTCTTCATCATTACCTTGATACATTCCGCAGCACGTATTGGTGGTTTCTTCATCATTACCTTGATACATCTCGCAGCACGTATTGGTGGTTTCTTCATCATTGCCTCGATACATCCCACAGCAAGTATTGGTGGTTTCTTCACCTTTGCCTTGATACATCCCACAGCAAGTATTATTGGTGGTTTCTTCATCATTACCTTGATACATCCCGTAGCACGTATTGGTGGTTTTTTCATCATTACCTTGATACATCCCGCAGCACATATTGGTGGTTTCTTCATCATTACCTTGATACATCCCGCAGCAAGTATTGGTGGTTTCTTCATCATTACCTTGATACATCCCGCAGCACGTATTGGTGGTTTCTTCATCATTACCTTGATACATCCCGCAGCAAGTATTGGTGGTTTCTTCATCATTACCTTGATGCATCCCGCAGTAAGTATTGGTGGTTTCTTCATCATTACCTTGATACATCCCGCAGCAAGTATTGGTGGTTTCTTCATCATTGCCTCGATACATCCCACAGCAAGTATTGGTGGTTTCTTCACCTTTGCCTTGATACATCCCACAGCAAGTATTATTGGTGGTTTCTTCATCATTGCCTCGATACATCCGACAGCACGTATTGGTGGTTTCTTCATCATTGCTTTAATACATCCCGCAGCAAGTATTGGTGGTTTCTTCATCATTGACTTGATACATCCCACAGCAAGTATTGGTGGTTTCTTCATCATTGCCTGGATACATCCCGCAGCAAGTGTTGGTGGTTTCTTCATCATTGCCTTAATACATCCCTCAGCAAGTATTCATGGTTTCTTCACCTTTGCCTTGATACATCCCACAGCAAGTATTGGTGGTTTCTTCATCATTGTCTCGATATATCCCACAGCAAGTATTGGTGGTTTCTTCATCATTGCCTTGATACATCCCGCAGCAAGTATTGGTGGTTTCTTCACCTTTGCCTTGATACATCCCGCAGCAATTATTCGTGATTACTTCATCATTGCCTTGATACATCCCGCAGTAAGTGTTGGTGGTTCTTCATCATTGTCTTGAATATATGTAGGCGCGTGCGTTTGTGTAGGGGATAGAGGGTTGCTCTGATAATGTCATGAGGCCGTCGGGTGAAGGTGTGGCACCCAACCCTCCGTGCAGTGAAGTGTGAAAGCCTTATCACATCACAGGTCCGTAGCACGTTCCTGCTTCAGGGCAATCTTTATTCTTCAATATATTATATTCATTTATTAACTCGTCTGATAAGTCACACACCAAGCGTGCGTGTGAGACATAAGATGGTGCATGATGGTGAAAATGACCACGCGTTCACATGCACCCACTGTGGACGAACATTTACAGCAGCGAATTGGCCTTATCAGTCACATTCGCTACCGTCACGGGTAGTAGTTATTATGCCTTTTTGAAGCACAAACTATCGTCTGTCAAGACGGCAAGGTGCCAATGAATTAACTCAATTTTGTCTCATGTTTTGCTCTTTCCTGTGATGGTGGAGCCTGATCAGGTGCATGCAAAGTTAGTGTGTTGTGCTGGAAATTTAAAACACGAAAAGTAACAACGATCGCTTATCGGCTTTTAAACTAAGACAGTGTATTGTCTGTTCTTATCATACAATTGAGTTATGAATAAGATGCAAACACAACTTATAACCTAATTACCGAATTTCTACCAGGAAGTTGCCTATTAAGTAAGCTATCAATTAAAAAAAAAAGAGTTCAGCCTACGTCGTCGATAAGACTCGGGATTGTCCTTTAGAGACTGGGGTTCTGCAGGTAGTCGAAACACTGCGTTGTAGCAGTCACCGAAATCAGTTAAGTGTCAGTCGATGTCCGAACCTCCTAGCCAATGGTAGTGTTAAACGTCTTTCGAGGGGCTACACTCCGTGGCAGAGGCGGGGTGAGGGCTGGGAAGCCCAAACCCTCAATAAAGTAGCCCAGAGGAAGAACTGACTTCCTGGAGATGAGCGGAAATACGACTCAGTGAGCTATGATCGGGGTACGAAAAAGGCAACACGGCAGCAAAGACGTGTACCGGTGCATAGAAAACCGCCAGCGTGGAGGCGACAACAAAGGCGAACAGCCAGGGAAGAAGCTGACTTCTCACGTTGACTTCTCACATGTGTGAGAGCACGAAGTTCGGATACACGATGCTCTGCTCCCTGGGGAAAAGGGTGGCTTGGGAGCACGCGCTTTTCACAGTGGTGGGACACGCACGAAGACAACGCAACGTTTCGATATATTGTATGAACGCACGGCAGGAGAAATACATCCAGAGTTATGACCCGAGTGGGGCCTCCCCCAGGTAAAAGTAAGTTACATATCCTTTTCTGGACGTCGCAGTTAACCTAGCATTTTATGGCTGTTTGTAATATCTTGGCAAGTTTACGTTCAGTTGTTTGCCATCCAGTAGAAGCCTCCTGTCTTACTTGGTCCGAGGCGGAGTTGTTATCACATCATAGAAAACTGAGTTAGCTCATTCGTTCCCAGACAGTGGTTATATTAACTACCTCTATACCCGCGTTCGAAACACTGCTGCGCGCGATTTGCCAGCTGACCGTGTTGCGTTGGTTTTTACGAATTGGTATGGGTGCCGGCCGTCCAGAAAGCAATGGTAAACTGTTGAACGTAAACCTTCCAAGAGATCACAACCGGATAAATGCTGGTGTTGACTGCAACGTCCTGTACAGGATATGCAAGAAACATACAAAAAAGGGGGAGCGTGACGAACTTCTAATGAAGTTCCAGCATAAAATGGAGATGGAGGCTGTAGCGGCGGAATTCCGATGGCTGGAGAATAATACAGAATGGTATGCTGTGTTTATGACAGACTCGAAAAGCATGCAACGTAAAATAGAAATTATATGTTCACCATGGAGTGGCCTTCATTGCTTGAAAACACGACGGCCATGAGTATATGGATGTTCAGCCCAGGGCATGCGGTTGTGAGAAAACGACGGCCAAGAGTATATGGATGTTCAGCCCAGGGTATGCGGATGTGTGAGGAAATGAATATTAAACTGGCCGCTGTCTAGTCCGTTCTCTGGTGATCGAGTGAGATGACAAAACATGACCGCCCACGCTTACCGGCATGGCACATGATGGATGGATGGAGTCCGTTCTCTAGTCTACTTCTTTCTTGTAATTCAATGAGCACCAACCAATCACCATCATAATGTGCCATGCCGATAAGCGTGGGCGGTCATGTTTCGCCATCTCGCACGATCACCAGAGTCGTGGAATAACTCAGTGTTCTTGTATTGACCATGCCAAGTGGCCAAGCCATCCAAGTATTTACGTCTCTGCCTTCCCCTTGTTCTTTTTCCCTCAATCTTGCCTGTTGTCACCAAGTTCAAAGTACAATTGCCTAGCAAATCAATCACAAACAGACAATAAATGCTGATTGTGATTGCAACGTCCTGCAAAGTATACGCATTTAAGTCTAACTCTTCTCATTGTATACCAACAGGCCGCTGGTTGCCTCTTTCTTATAAAATGTGCATGTTCTTTGCAGGACGTTGCAATCAACACCAGATTGATTTTCTAGGTAATTTTACATTCAACAGTTTATCATTGCCCTCTGAACCAGAAGTCAACGTAGTAAGTGAAATTGACTAGCATGTAGTATGAAACCCACATCCCGCCGTCATCGCACAGGAAGTTTAAGCTGCGAGCGTAATAAACCTCTCGTCCACTTTGACATATTTCTTATACAGAGTGTATTTTAATGACTGTGGGGTTTTTGAAAATATTGCCGGTCCAAGTTTTGTATTTACCTTTTATGTTGCTTGAACTTCACGGACGGTGACTACAAAACTTGGAACGGTAATATTTTCATAACCCCACAGTCATTAAAAATACATCCGATAGTTGTGTATAATGTTATAGTTTCATTAGCTTCTTTCAAGCAGTCGTTTAGTTACTCTGGCAGTCCAAGGAAGTCGCAACATTCGTCTCAGGAACCACACCTCCGTTGTTCCATCCATCCATCATGTGCCATGACGGTAAGCGTGGGCAATCATGTTCTTCTTAATTTCTTCATTCACATTTCACGATTCACTGGAACACAGTAAAGCGGAATCTGTGTAACATTTCAATATCCTCTTTCTGTTATAAGAGGATAGTGACTTATTGCATAAGATACTTTTCATGATTACGCAAATACGAGGGGGATCCAAATCAAAATCTTAAGTGTAAGTGTGTCACGCCGTTTTTGAAACTTCCTACTCCACTTATACACTTGCATATGCTGGACTGACAGGCATGCATCGCCGTACTCGACCTTCATTCGTTGACGAATTTCTATAGGTTTCACCCCTTCACTGATTGCAAAACTAAAAATCGTATAACAGAACGCTGCTTCTCTTTGGTGCATGTCAAAAGTGGAGTGGCAATATTTAAATAGACCTGCATTTACAGAAGATAGGTTCAATTACGACCTACTGTCAGCCACGAAAACCAACAGCCTGAATGCAGCCTACGACTTTAGTTCAATCATGTATTATGCACTGTCAGTATTGTGCACTATCATTGACTGTCAGTCAGGTCTTAGTCAGATATGACTGAGTTACCATATGACAGTAGACGGTACTACCTGCTTTCTGTCAGCGCCGAATGTTGGGCGGCGCTTACCAAATCCGACACCCCACATTGTGCCAACGGCTTCGGGCGGAAGAGCGCAATTGGGAGGGTACAAGCCTTATCCTGGTGCGAGGAAATGCAACCCAAAGACAAAATAAGTCATGGCAGGGCAGACCAGGCCCTAAGCCTTGGTGGGCAGCTGGTCTAGCATCGAAGCTCCGACAGGCGGACAGTTAGAGCATTGTTTTGTTGATCCGGCAGCTTCTGCAGCTTGTCTTCTTCCAGATATATAGGTGTTAACTTTCCTCTGGAGTGAACTAGGCAGGCCGAGAGAGGGATCATGCTGCATGGGCAACACATAATCTCTATATTTTAGCCCAGGCTTTGTGCTATGGAGAGGCAATAACTCCATCCCTGGTCTTAACCGGTATTATGCACTCTACGATTCTGCCATCGACAAAATCATCCACGGCATGACACCCTTCTTTTTTCTTCTGTCATCAACTTTTCAGTCTATTCCAGCATGTGTATATCTTCTTCTGTCATTAACCTTTCAGTCTATTCCAGCATGTGTATATCTTCTTCTGTCATCAACTTTTGCGTCTATTCCAGCATGTGTATATCTTCTTCTGTCATCACCTTTTGCGTCAACTCCAGCGTGTGTGTATCTTCTTCTGTCATGAACATTTGCATCTATTCTAGCGTGTGTATATCTTCTTCTGTCATCAACATTTGCATCTATTCTACCGTGTGTATATCTTCTTCTGCCATCAACATGTGTGTCTATACCAGCATGTGTATATCTTTTTCTGTCATTAACTTTTGCATCAATTCCAGCATGTGTATGTTTTCATGCTGGAATAGACGCTAAAGATGATGACAGAAGAAGATATACACATGTATATATCCTCCGTTTCTTTTTTCGTTAGCATTTGTTCTGCCGTTTCACATTTTCGTTTCCCGGGTATTCAAGACGTTGTGATGTAGTCGTTGGCAACATGTGGATTATTTAATTATTGTTGTGATACTTCAGTTTTCCATCAAGGTAGTCCAACAGGCTGCACTGAATGAGAGGTGCAGCAATTGATCCACCACAATTCACGACCAGGCGATGTGATTATCTACAGGAAGGCTCTGTGATAAGAGGTAAAATAAATGCCTGGGGTTCGTGGCAAAGGTTGGTGGATGGCGTTTGGTACAGGAGAGCCTACCATATGATGCCACAACATATAGTATGAGAATGGAGGTGGAGGAAGTCACGGTGGCGTTCCGCTGGCTGCAGGACAAACAGCATACGCATTTCGTGGTTGTAACGGACTCACAATGTGTGAGGACAAATGTGAAGATAAGCATGCTTCGGACAAAGTGGCAGGCTTCCATTCACCAATCAAACATAGAGAGTATCGAGTTGGATTTCTCTCTCCCCCCACCCCACCCCACCCCCAGGAACATGTTGGTGTGATGGGAAATGAGCAGATGGATAGATTGCCTGGGTCTGCACCCCTCGGTGAAGTATTGGTGCATGTTGAGGCGATTACAGTCGGGTCCCTTTGGTATCGTGTGTATAGTGCAGAATAACGGGTAGATCATCACGGATTGGAGAGAATGACGCTGCAGGGTGTGAACAGAGTATCTGGTCAACACTCCGAAGCGAGGCCAGACGGACTTTAATCAGGCTGCTACTTGTGTCATCAGTATTGGGACTCTTCGCTGGCTGTTGGGAATGTCCCGAGTGCTGTGATGTCGGTTCTTGATTCAACTCAACCCATCTAAGTATTTTTGTTCTGTTCTTCCAATACCATTAAAAAAGGTTTTATGTTTACACTGTTAATGGGTATAAAACATACTACGTAGATTACATTCATGAAAATTATAAAGAAATGCGGTGTTCTCTAATTCCCCCATCAAAGACAAGTCAGACATCCATAAATGTAGTGTTACAGCAGCGTAAAAATTGCTTTTCTCGCCCAGGCATTTATTTATTGCTTCTTTTCTTACATACTGTTATTTGAATGTGACAGATTGTCGAATAACAAGCGAACACCCGATCTTGACCATCTCGATCTCTTCTGTTTAGAACAGTGTTTCCCAACCTTTTTTGTGCTATGCCCCACCTAAGCCTTTCTAAAATTCTCATCCCCCACCCGCCCGCCCCCCCCCCCACATATAAATTATTTTTAATATTCAAACATTGAAATGTTCACTAAAGAAACTTGATTGATAGGTTTTAGGAAGAAATCACTAGGAAATTATTGAGAAAACACAGTAAGTAAATTTTCAAAACATATAATGGAGAACTGAAATTCAAGTACAAAATAATTTTAATGACAGATTTTTCTATATTATTTTAATTATTAGTAATTATTTATTATTTAAATTTAGTGAGATCCTGGCGCTTGATGCTTGCTGCAAAGAGATCGTATGTCAGGTTCCAATTTAGTTAACTTCAGTCTCAAGTCTCCCCGTTTTGTTATATCCAGCCGATTTCTTCCATTTTCGAATTGCCCCCCTTAACAATCGAATTGCCCCCCTGTGGGGCGTGGGCCCCATGTTGGGAAACACTGGTTTAGAAGCTGGTGGCTGCAGAAATCACACGCACTGACCGTGGTAGATGTGAAGGTCGTCTATTGCTACATCATCTTGTCCACTCACGTTTGCTTCAAACGCCACCTGGTGAGAAAACGAAATACTATTAATAACAGTCAAGTTCTGGACCCGCTCCCAATCATTGAAGTTTATTCTGTGTATGTTGCTATCCCCATATTTCTATAGACGAATCAGCGCTCAATGGGTGCTGTGTAAGGTGCTAGCTTCATATTTCTATAGACGAATCAGCGCTCAATGGGTACTGTACTCAATAGCCCTCCGACCGCCTTTACTTCCCACAACACCCCCTGGTACCACTTTTAAACTGGATCAATTTGGGAGCTCAAGTCAATTACAATAAAATCCCCGCCTCCATGAGGATTGGAACACAAAATCGCCAGGCCGACGGGCCAGCGTGCTAGCCATTACACTACTCCAGCTCCCCCCTCCCCCCCCCCCCCCATTAATATACCGACTAACGTTTTTAGATACATGCATATCTGAATTATCTGCTGGTGTAGAGTCTGATACAAGCTCATATAGCGAACATTGTTGACTAGCGTATGATAACTTTTAATTCGTTTAATGCTAATCGCTTGTTTTAAATTTAAGCATAGGCCATAGCATAGACTGATGTTTGCGTGTGGGTTAGCTTTCCCTATTACTAGTGTCCCTCGCCATCAGGTCATCCTACTCCGACTTCTGAGATGCTTGTAATTTACACCCCCAAGTCAAGAACGCGAAGTCAACATTGTAGTCCAACTGACCGGAGTAGGGGTTGAGCCCGCTACCTCGTAATCAGCACACCGGTACTTTAAATAGTGAGCGTTCTTGTCAATTCGGCCATGCCGACCCCCACTAAGGTATTTTGAGACATAATTGATAATAGATCACCATTCAAAACCATAGGAATGAAAAACGAACAATTCATCACGTCTTTATCAGCGGACAATAATGCAATAAGAATTTTTTTTTTTTGCATATCCTTTACAGGACATCGCTGTCAACACCAGCATCTTTCAGGTGTATGTTGATTTCTTGGTAAGATTACGCTCAGTAGTTTGCCATTGCTTTCTGAGCTGCCGGCTCACATACCCCGTAAGTTACCGATGCGATTCGAACCACTGCTGATTCTAACCGTCATCACGTTACCGACGAGGCAGTAAGAATACTCAACTAGAAAACTGAAGTACCCTGGTGAACTAGAATACTGAAGTATTCTGGCGAACTATAAAATTGAAGTACCATGGCGAAGTAGGAAGCTGAAGTACCCTAGCGAACTAGGAAACTGAAGTACCCTAGGAACTAGAAAACTGAATTACCTTGGCGAACAAGAAAACTGAAGTACCGTGGTGTACTAGAAAACTGAAGTACTTAGCGAACTAGAAAACTGAAGTACCCTAGCGAACTAGAAAATTTAAGTACCCTGGCGAACAAGAAAACTGAAGTACCCTGGTGTACTAGAAAACTGAAGTACCCTGGTGAACTAGAAAACTGAAATACCTTAGCGAACTAGAAAACTAAAGTACCCTGGCAAACTAGAAAACTGAAGTACCCTAGCCAGGTATTATTGGTTGTTTCGTTGATGAAGACGATGGCAAAAAACGTTAGTTTGTCTGTGTATCTTTCCTTTCATCGAGCTTCTTGGTTATATTTTGTGTTTATTCGTTGTTCAGTATCAGCTGACGGTGGTATAGGGGGTTCATTCCACGCACTAGTTGTTTGAACTTTAATGTTGACTTCTCGTTCAGAAAGAATTGGCAAACTACTGAATGTGATATAGCCTAGTGCATCACAAACAACCAATAGGAACTGAGGACGCCCTGCAAAGGAAGAGCAAATTTTAGAGAGGCTTTTGGGAAGTGACAAAGCTGGAGTGACATGCTCAGGCAAATTTACGTCATATTCTCACTGAGTAGTGTAATAAAGTGTCAGGTCTTAGTCAGATATGACTGAGCTACCGTATGAAAGTAGACGGTACTACATGTACCTGCTTTATGTTAGCACCAAACGTTTGGCGGCGCTCACCAAACCCGACACTCACATTGTGCCACGGCTTCGGGCTGAGGAGCTCAATTAGGAGGGTACGAGACTTATCCTAGTGCCAGGGAATGCAATCTAAAGACTAAATGCCGTGGTAAAGCAGACCAGGCCCTAAGTCTTGGTTGGCAACTGTACTAGGATCGAAGCTCCAATAGACGGATATTTAGATCATTGCTTCTGCAGCTTGTCTTTTTCCCGATGTATTGGTGATACCTTTCCTCTTGAGTGAACTAGGCAGGCCGAGAGAGAGAGAGAGAGAGAGAGAGAGAGAGAGAGAGAGAGAGAGAGAGAGAGAGAGAGAGAGAGAGAGAGAGAGAGACAGAGAGAGAGAGAGAGAGAGAGAGAGAGAGAGAGAGAGAGAGAGAGAGAGAGAGAGATCATGCTGCATGGGGAACACATGGTCTCTATAATTCAGCCCAGGCTTTATGCTATGGAGAGGTATAACTCCATCCCTGGTACATGTATTACCGCCATGGGTTGTAGTTATTATGCCGTTTTTGAAGCCCAATGTATCAAACTATCGTCTGACAAGACGATAAGGTGCCAGTTATATAATAAAACACATAGAAACCCGTTAGAACGTTAGAATGTTCAGTCAATTTGAAATAAACTAAATCTTATATAAAGATTGAAAAAATTAAAATTCCAGCGTGCGACATTTCTTATCTGATTCAGTACCAAACAAAAAGTCGGTTTGAACAAGACGTGGTACACAATCAACTGAACACGTATTATAATGTACATTTCCGTTCACCGAGAATTGAAATTGCTGAAGATTTAACGAAACAAAACAAATAACACGATGACCCTAGTACGGTTATATAACGCCCTTCGGTCTAAATGGTGAGACACATTTAGTGATATATTATCCTTCGGCATTGAATCAGTTAACAGAATTCGGCATTAAGCTGCAAAAATACAAGAACGTAGGTTTCAAGCTAAAATATGAATACATGAGCATAGCAATGACATACATGCTTCATTGAGATACCTCTGGATTCGGTTTTTCACGCCGTATCCAGCTGTGGTAGTGTCTTAAGTAGAAACAAAGCCATTAAAACTATGGCCAAAGCTATTTTTACAATAGAGGTTCTAATATAGAGCAGATGATTTCTCAGTTACCTGGTAAACGGCATTGGCAGAAATGTTCAAGTTTATGCGCGTTTGATACCATTGTTTGTGGACATTATTGTGGTAAGTCTTGATAGTTTGTCGATGCACATTTGGTCCATAGATCACCAGGTTGAGGTAGGAAGAGGACCCTGGCTGGTACAAAAAGAAATCGAAACACACTGATCCCTTGATTGAGGTAGGCAAGATAATTCTGGCTACACCATGATGACCGGAAGCCGTGGCTATCAGGTATGGATCTGGGGAATACATATTAAAATATCTGCCTGTGAATAAATGGGAAGAAAATAATAATTTCTTCTAAGTTATATCATGATTATATCTTAGTGTTTCTATCTATTTATTTCTTGGTTGGTGAACTGGTTTGCAGCTGTTCTGTATTCTCTTAGAGCGGTTCTCCGGCTGTATAAATTGACCTCTGAGTCTTGTGGTGCTCTCTGAACAATAGGATTGGAAAAGCTGCCCCCCCCCCCCCCCTCTTTCCCGCCCAAGCCTCACAATAAATGGTAGAATTGTGAGTAGAGAAAGCAGACGGAAGTACCTGGGAATCACTTTTGATAGACGCCTGTCCTTTAGGGATCATGATGAAGTGGTGGTTACAAAATGTCAGAAGGGGCTCGTTGCACCCAAGAAAGAGTATTGCAGCAAGGGACATGGAGCAGAAAATGCTATTCACACTTTTTAGCACTTGATTATTACAGTGGTAGAATATGGACTGAAAATTCTCACTGTCTCCGAAAGTCAGCTAATGAAACAGAGCTCATACAGAATGAAGCCATGAGGGTGATTCTGGGGTGTACACGGGACACCCCAATAGTGTGTGCGATACATCCTGGCGTTGCCGACCATTGCAGACCACACGCAAGGTGTTGCAGGCAAGGTCATACCTCAAGGTAGCTGCTTACAAGGAACACCGCCTGCATGATTCCCTGGATGCAGTCAAGAATCATGGGCTGCTAAGATGAAGATCATGATTATTCAGGCAGAAGATGCCATCAGAGAAGTGTGCACACTTCAGAAGATTGGCATAGGCAAGGAGTTGGTCAGAGTGCCGAATAGACATTCAGACTTGTGTGAAATTATAATGACATTGGGCTGTGAGTGTTGGGTGGGGGGTGGGGGGGGGGTGGGCGGTAGGCACTACGGAAAGTGACATTCAGCAATTAATTCATGGCTTCTATATTTGTGGCTTCTATATTTGTGGCTTCTATAATCTATTCTGTTGGAGAGAAACAACAGCGAGGAGTAGCAATTATAATGGATTCAGAGAGATCAAAATCGATCAAAGGATATTGGACTGTATTAGACAGAGTGTTACTGGTGAAGTTTAGTGGAATACCTTTTGATATCAACGTCATACAAGTTTATGCACCAACAGCAGACAGTAGTGATGACAGCATTGGTGAATTTTATAATGATTTAGAGAAAGCCTTCAAGGAATGCAAGAATTCTGAAGTAAATTTCATAATGGGTGACTTGAATGCCAAAGTTGGAAATCAACAGGACGGATGCATAGTAGGCAAGTATGGACTAGGGGAACAGTCTGAAAGAGGTTGCAGACTTATACAGTGGGCAAAAGAGCATGATGTGATTATTGGAAACACCTGGTATCAACAGCACCCAAGAAGATTATGAACATGGAGGAGTCCTGATCATAAGATCAGAAGTCAGATTGATTACATTCTCACCAAAAGAAGATTTCGAATGCCTTAAAAGTCGCAAAACTTTACCAAGCGCAGACAGCTACAGATTAATCTTATGCAATTTACATATAAATTAAAGTCAAATATACACCAAGAAACACAAAATTTGATCTACAGGCACTGAAGAGTGAGGAGATAACAGATAAATTCAACGTAGAGGTAAAGAACAGATTCGATGCATTGTCCGATATGGAAATATTATTTCAAGACGTTAGTGACCAATGAGAAATATTAAGGAAACCAGCCAACCAATCTGCAGAAACAACCATCCCAAAAATAAAGATAATAGGACGCAAGAAATGGATTACGGAAGACATCTTAAAATTCATGGAAATAAGAAGTGACAAAAATGATAAGGAAAATATGAATAGATTCACAGGAAAATTAGGAAGCTGTGCAAAGAGGCAAAAGAAACATGGTTTGAGAAAAACTGCAAGGAAATTGAAAACCAACACAACACCAGGAATACCAAATTAATGCACAAAAGAATTAATGACATCACTAACAAAAGAACACACACATCAACGGGTTGCCTTAAAACCAAAGATGGCAAAATCATAATAGAAAAAGATCAGATTTTACATGCGTGGTCAGATTATGTGAAAGACCTTTATGATGATACAAGAGAAGAACAATATATCATCGAAATAATAATGAAGGACCAGCAATTTTGAAGATAGAAGTTCAGAATGCTCTTAACCATATGAAAACTGGCAAGACACCGGGTGCAGATAACATCACAATAGAAATGATCAATGCCTTAGAAGAATATGGAATA
>JACEFZ010016525.1:0-54093 GCA_014155875.1 Cepaea nemoralis | reverse complement strand
AAAAAAAATTTCACCCCGATCACCAGAGCCTTGTATCAGTTATGTGTTCGTGTTCCGGTTATACCATGTAGCCCAACCTTTCTTGGTTGTCACCAAGTTTATGTCTTCTCATAACGTGCCCACGAAGTCTTGACCGTCTGCATCTAATGTCTATAATCAGTTTACGGCAGTGGTTCTCAACTTTTTTTGGCCCATGCACCCCTTCACCATATGTTCAGAACGGCACACCCCCCCCCCTTTTTTTTTGTCTTCGCATTCTCTCCCTATAAATCTCCCCATCCTTTGTGTTTTTTACACAGTATACGTAAAAATGGAAGCTAAATTTAATAGAACATACTAGAACAAGTCTAGACGTCTACATAAAACGTGTTTTGCGGGTCTACTTACAGTATAAAACGGATTTCAGGAGGGCGCGAAGTACGGAATCGTAAAGTATGGAGGAAAAAAAACGATATCAAGTAACCGGTTTTTATATTAACGCGATCCTGAAATAATCTTAATCCCCCCCCCCCCCTTCCCCGGAAACCCTAAGATTCCCCACTGAGAGGAATTTCCCACCAGTTGAGAACCACTGGTTTACGGGTTTCATCTGTTGTTCGTCCTTGGTATATTCTATGTATTTTCCACAAAATCCATTCTTTGTTCGTTTTTCTGTCCTTCCGTGGTATTTCTGTGCATTTTCCAGAATCTATCCGTCAGTTGCCTTTAATAGACAAGAGTGTACACTAGTGTTATAATTACTTGCATCATAAAACAGTATTTAGTACACAAAAATAAAAAATTAAAATTAAAAAACATATAAATATGAACAGTTCGAATATTTTTATTTGTACTCTTGACACACAACCACAGAATTATGGGATGCTTTAGGAAAATCGTGACGGCTTCCTGTGTAGTCATAGCAGTGTTTTGTCAGTCATGCCGGGGATGGCTAGTGACGGCGGTTAGTTTATTCACGGGACGTCGCTGCAAACTGGGGATATATATAACAGATATTGTTTTAATACTCGGATTTCAGGAAAGTGTAAGGAGTTGAATTATAGCTCGAGGTTACTGGGAGGAAGGAGGAGTGAGTAAGAGAGAGAGAGAGAGAGAGAGAGAGAGAGGAGAGAGAGAGAGAGAGAGAGAGAGAGAGAGACGGGGGGGGGGGTAGAAGCAGAGAATTAGAAGAGAGAGAATTACAGAGAGAGAGAGAGAGAGAGAGAGAGAGAGAGGCGGGGGGCTCCGGAAAAAGTGGTAGAAAGACATGATGAGAGAGAGAGAGAGAGAGAGAGAGAGAGAGAGAGAGAGAGAGAGAGAGAGAGAGAGAGAGAGAGAGAGAACAACAACAAAGAATTAGACAGACAATGAGAGACAGAGTTGAATGAGAGAAAGACAGCATGGGAGACATGAAGAGAGTGAAAGACACACCGAGAGATGTACATAGTAAGAAAATAGACAGAAACAGAGAAAGAAAGAGATCAGCAGGACGAGAGAAAGTGAGAGACACACACACACACAAATAGAGGACGAGAATGAGAAAGGGACATAGATTGAGATAAAGAAACATTATTACAGAGAGAGAGAGAGAGAGAGAGAGAGAGAGAGAGAGAATGAAAGAGACAATGAGAGAGGGGTGGGGGATGGGAGAGTGAGAGAGACAGAAATGTAAACAGACAGACACCGACCGGATGGGTGAGAGACTGAAGGCGAGAGCAGAGTGAGTGAGCCAGTGGCAGAGATAGAGGGAATGATAGTGAATAAGGGATACAGAGACAGAGAGATAGAGTGGGAGAGACAAGGAGAATGTTTGACAGACCGAGACAAAGATGAACCGAGAGAAAGAGAGAGTCAGAGAGAGGTACATAGTGAATGGAGAAGAAATAGAGTGACACAGAGACAGGAATAATGTGAAAAGAGAGAGAGAGAGAGAGAGAGAGAGAGAGAGAAGAGAGAGAGAGAGAGAGAGAGAGAGAGAGAGTATGAGAATGACCGAGACCAATAGGGACACGGAGAGTGAGTGAGAGAGAGAGAGAAAGAGAGAGGGAGAGAGAGAGAGAGAGAGGGAGGAGGAGGAGAGATGAATACTCAATGATTATTAAATCATTGATTTCAAGCCTGTTGGGCTCAGTAAAATATAAAATGTGTATTGACAGATTAAAATATAGTGCCATACAGACAACCAGAGAGACGCTCAGACAGGCAGACACAAGGACAGACGCTCAGACAGATAGACACACAGACAAGCAGACATAAATACACAGAAACAAACAGACGCTGAAACAGACAAAGAGACTCTCAGACAGATACACAAACAAACAGACGCTAAAACAGACAGAGAGACAGACAGACAATCAGACGTTAAAACATACAGATAAATGCCCAGACAGACACAAACAGACGCTGAAACAGACAGAGAGACTCTCAGACAGACAGACGCTCAAACAGACACAGAGAATCTCAGACAGACAGATACACTGACGTTGAAACAGACACATGGACAAACGCTCAGACTGACAGTCACACTGACAGATAAGCCTCCAGGTCAGCATTCGGCGTCCTAATCTGGAGTAATTTAATTAATAGTCTGCGTGACATTTTCAACATTCAGTACGCCATACTTTGACGAAGACAGTCACCAAGGTAGAAGGCATATTCTAGAGCAGTGGTTCTCAACCGGTGGGGAATTCCCCCCCCCCCCCCTAGGGGGGAATTGTAGGTTTTCCAAGGGGGGTGGGGGTATGAAGATTATTTCAAGATCGCGTTAATACAAGAACCGATTACTTGATATTGTTTTTCCCTCCATACTTTACGGTTCTGTACTCCTCGCCCTTCTGATATTCGTGTTATAACGTAAGTAGACCCACAAATCACGTTTTATGTAGACGTTTAAACTTGTTCTAGTATGTGTTATTAAAGTTGGCTTCCATTTTTACGTATATTATAAAGGGGCATTGGGGGGGGGGGAATTTATAGGGAGGAAATGCGAAAGGGGAAGAATGGCATTCTCAACATATGGTGAAGGGAGGCATGGGCCGAAAAAGGTTGAGAACCACTGTTCTAGAGGTTCTCCATTACGTAACAAAGGATGATAGTGATGATGATAATGACGAAAATTATGATGATGTTGCCGAACAAGAGCATGATGTTGATTATTATAATAATATCACTTTCTCGAAGTCCACAAATAGAAGATGTGCTGAATATGACCCATTTTCTGTCTCTCTCCCCCCCCCCCCCCCCCCCCCCCTCTCCCGACCACCAACGGATACAGAACGAACGAACGAACGAATACTCTTTATTTTCAAAGGGCAACAAAGTGGGCATGCCAGCCCGTCTTACATTCGGCGCTTTCAATCACTCATCATTCATTCATCAATTGTGAATGTTACATTCACATATAAAAAAACATTGACTTCTGCCCTTCTATAACTCTCTGTCATACATTATTTCATCCACACATCATTCAAGGCTAACTGAGAACAGCAACAATATAAAAGTTATGCATTATAAAGGCATGGGGAAAATGCAAAAAACAATAGAGTGTAAGGCAGATGTCTTGAAAACAAATGAACTCACAGAGAGAACTGGCTACTGGCCTCAGACTAACACAGTCCACACTCTTTTGGTATGTCAATAGAAGTGGCAAGCTGGAGTATGTCGTCATAACGTAAAAGTTGGAGTAAAGGCTATGGAAGATCGAGAGAAAAGATGCTGGGTAGTTTGACGTCACAGCATGGAGGAACAGGAAAGACTGGCAGTATACGAGATAGAAGACTCAGGACGATATAATCACCAAGCCATAGGCATGGATTATAAGACGAGGAACGAGGCTTCCATCTACCGAGTTATCTATTGTGCCTCTGATATGAAAATCTGCGTGAGGGCTTGTGTGTGAACATTTGCAGCCAGCCCCATCTCGCGTGTTAACCATATGTTTGACGTTTAAGTGCGGCTAACATTTCATGCCAACTTTTCTATTGAAAGTAAGATATCGCTTGCGTGTGTCTTCATTATGCTATTTGTTAACCCTTAGAATGCTGGGACACAGATGCAGTGGTTCATACATCGCCTCAAATTGACTAAACTACGCTTTGAGAAACCGGCGCTGAGAACTTGGGATAGTGAGATACGCAATAATGTGGATTTACCTTTGTGAATTTAAACAAGCTAGTTGCATATGCTATACAGGACGTCGCAGTGAACCCCTTCATTTTTGGCTGTTCGTGATTTCTTGGCAAGTTTACGTTTAGTGGTCTGCCATTGCTTTCTGAACGACCGGCACTCATAATCATTTTATAAAAACCGATCTGCTTCCGAATCGCCTGCAGCTGTGTTTCGGATGCGGTATGCGGGGTTACGAATAGCGTTTGTAACCCCTCGGTCACAGAGACGACAGAGTGGTTATAACCAACATGTGACACGATGTGGTGTCCGGCACATTTCGCAGCATCTCCTCATGTGCATACTACAGTTAGGCATCATATGATGTGAAGTGACTGATGCTGTTGGACAAAGTGAAGCGAGGGTTAAAATTAAACTGCGGGCGCTTTGGAAGCCGGTCGCTTTGAGTTGATTTCGCTGGTAAGAGGCGTCGGCCGTTCAGAAAGCAATGGCAAACTACTGAATCACAAACAGCCATTAATTATTGGATTGATTGCGGCGTCCTGTAACGGGCAACCTCTATTTTAACTCTGAGAATTTTCAGTGTTTGGTCTGAGTTGAGAGTGTGTCTATCAGTTGTAGAATCCAGAGAGGCTGACCAGTTCTCGCTCATGGACATTCAGCGACACCCACACGAACAGCAACAATCGCAGTAGCAATCCAGTAGATGACACTACTTTTCCAGATTAAGTCAAATGTATTCATTCATTAATTTATTCAGTAGCATGGTCTTTGCAGAACTTCGCTTCCATAACAACCGTACGGAAAACGTGTTGGTCATAAACAAGAATCCCGCGTTCTATACACCCATCTATAGATGTTCCTCTTCTTCTCTTCCCTGGCATATACCCCTCTATGATTGTTCCCTCCAAACTTTCAAAATGTATAGTTCGTTTAAATTCTTATCAGTTTTGTATGATACCAAAGGGAGTCAACACACGAATTGATCCATGCATGATTGGAGATCGCAATATATGTAGATGCATGATCGCCGACACCAGCCCGCAAAGCACTTGATGATGATGATAGTTCATATTCCTTTCCAGTATTTCTACAAGTCATTCGTGATAATTTGTGTGTTGACATGTGATGGCATCTTCAGGTATACGTTGATCTGAAACACTGAGCTTTCAATTACTATTACGTCAGGACCCAATGTGATGTGAAGTGAATCAGTGAATATTTCAATAAATCAAGTTCCACCTCCACAATGAAGGTTGGCTGCAATAGATCTCCAACACTATATGTCTCTCGCCTTGACTGTAAATTCTGTCAGGCTGATGCTCGTCCATCTCTTGATGTTATCTTCCCACTTGTATCGTTGTCTATCTCTTGCTAGTTTGCCCTCAGTCTTGCCCGCCAGTATCGTTTTTATAAGAGTATTATGTCTGTTAACGTGACTGAAATATTTCAATTGCCTCTTTTTATTTCTTTCATCAATTCTCTTTTCATTTCTAGCTTTTCTAGAACCCCTGTATTTGATTGATTCTGTTTCTATGAAACACGACACATTCTTCTGTATATGCACATCTGCAGGGCATCTATTCGACTTTCTAGTTGTTTGTTCAATGTTTAGGCTACCGCTCCCTACAATAGTGTTGACTGTACGTTACATTTGACAATTCTCATTTTTAATGCGTTGTTAATCTCTATAGATGTTAATACTGATTTCTTACTGCTGAAAGCATTTTTGGCCATTCCTATTCTCTTTTTAATTTCTTTTTAACTTCTGTCATCATCTGTTATTACACGTCCAAGATAGGAGAAACTTGTTACTTGTTCTGGTATCTCCTCGTTTACTATGATGTTCATTGATGACCTTTCCTTTCCACTGCTAGTTATCATAGTTCTCGTTTTTTTTTTTTTTTTTTGATGTTAATATCCAAGCCACATTCAGAATAATACTTAAGCTAAAACAATTTAAACATATAGTCACAGGTATTGCTCGAATGTATAACATCTGTTATCCCCAAGGTAATTTCAAATTTACAACGAATTCTTTATGTTTACACAAAACCGGCTGGGGCCGCCAGATAAAAAGTTAAGTGAATGTAAAACTAAATATCGACTGTGACCATGGCAACGCGAGGCAACGTGTATATGTGTGATCATTGTGCTACATTCAAAGCAATGTATTCACTTTGTGAATTCAAACAAAGAAGTTATATATACTAGGTTACACAGTGTGTTATCTTTCATATTTCGCTGCATCTCGTCAGGTGTATACTGCACAGTTAGATATCGTATCACGTGTGCAGATGAATCCTTTTTCAGACTGAAATGCATAAAACCGATATTCAATGATACTGTTGAAAGGTGGGGAATTTGCTATCCCCATGGTAATCGCAGATTCACTACAGAATCTTTCTGTCTGCTCACCTGACTGACTGACAGACACCTTGCCGTCTAGACCAGTGGTTCTCAACCGGTGGGGAATTCCCCCCTCCCCCCAGGGTGGAATTTTAGGGTTTCCAGGGGCGGGGGAAATAAGATTATTTCAAGCTCGCGTTAATACAAGAACCGATTACTTGGTATTGTTTTTCCCTTCATACTGTACGGTTCTGTACATCTCACCCTTCTAAAATTAAATTTATAATGTAAGTAGACCCACAAATCATGTGTTATGTGAACGTCTAGACTTGTTTTAGTATGTACTATTAAATTTAGCTTCCATTATTACGTATACTGTGTAGGGGCGGGGGCGGGATTTTTAGGTAGGATATACGAAAGGGGGGATGACGTTCTGAAAATATGGTGAAGGGGGGCACGGGCCAAAAAAGGTTGAGAACCACTGGTCTAGACAGATGATAGTTTTTTACATACATTCCAAACAGGCATAACGACTATAACCCATGGCGGTAGCGAATGTGACTGGACAGATTAATTCGCGCGGTAAATGTTCATCCACAATGGATGCATGTGAACACCTGGTCATTTCTCTTTGCACAGCAATGGTTTTAAATCTACTGGGAGGTCAGCAAGGCCGAATGGCTAAGGCGCTCGTTGTTAAAACATCCGGGTGCTGATGCCGAGATAGCGAGTTTAACCGCTACACCGGTCGGCTAGACTAAAATGTTGACTTTTAATCCTTGACATGGGGACGTACATTATAAGTAGCCTTTGAAGTCGGAATGGTTTTTCCTTGATGGCGAGGGACACTGGTAATATTACTAATACTATTAATAATGCTAGTACTACTAATATAATACACTGCTAATCCACACGCAAAATTTGGGATTTGGGACCACGGCATCCATAGAGTGCCCATTTTCTGCTAGCAACATATACCTAAATACGTCTCATGGCTCGATGGGGAATTCTTAACTTTACTGATTACTGTGAGTTGGGCGGTGTATGCTGTAGGAATTCTTAACTTTACGGATTACTTGTGCGTTGTGCCGAGTCTGCTGCAGGAATTCTTAACTTTACTGATTACTTGTGCGTTGGGCGATGTCTGCTGTAGGAGTTCTTAACTTTACTGATTAATTGTGCGTTGGGCGATGTCTGCTGTAGGGATTCTTAACGCTGCTGATTACTTGTGCGTTGCGCCGAGTCTGCTATAGGAATCCTTAACTTTACTGATTACTTGTGAGATGCGATGTGTCGGCTTTAGGAATTCTTAACTTTACGGAGTACTTATGAGTTGCGTGGTGTCTGTTGTTGGAATTCTTAACTTTACTGATCATGTGTGTGTTGCGCCGACTCTGCTGTAGGAATTCTTAACTTTACTGATTTCTTGTATGTTGCGCCGACTCTGCTATAGGAATTCTTAACTTTACTGATCATGTGTGTGTTGCGCCGACTCTGTTGTAGGAATTCTTAACTTTACTGATTACTTTTGCGCTGCACCGTGTGTTGCTGTAGGACAATTTACATTTCAGACTTTGTAAAAGAATAATCTTCTTTGAAACAAAAAAACAAACAAATAAATAAACAAACAAACATCTGGGTATGTGAGGTGCTAGGACATCATCTTTTTAGATCTGGTTGCACGGAGAGGTTAAGCGGACAGTCTATTCCTCCCATTGCGAACGTCAACAGCTGACCTCGAACCCTCGTCGGACCGCGCGCATGCCATTATCATCATCATGATCACACCTGAGCCATTACCCCCAAGCGCACACTGAGCAACACCAGCAATGGTACAAATGCCGTTAAAAGAGTTTAAGTTGAAACGAAAGGTCGAATATTAGACTGCGCTGAGAGCCCAAATTCAAAACCCCTGTAAAATGCATTCACTCATGGGCTCTCGTAGTTGCGGGTAAAGCCACACTGGGGCTTTAACAGGAATTGGGCAGCTAATTCCCTAAACCCAAACCGTTACAGTGGGGGGCATGCACGTGTAACCATAGAAGCGGAAGTGCCACATCGGGTCAGCGGTCTGTCTGCCTGAGGAGATGATTGCTGGAACTTTCCCGGGACTAATTCCTTCTATGCAAAAGGGGGATTTGAGGAGAGAGGGGGGGGGGGGGTGGTGTTGGCAGCGGGGGGAAAATGGCGGCAAATCTATGGTCTTTTCATATGTAATTCTAACTTGGTGCAATACAATACGGCGCTACGTTAGTACATAGTTAATGTACGCATAAAATTAGTGGAAATGTGATAAAGCTGTGAACGTGTCAACAATATAAAATAATACATAGTTAATGCAGCTTTACGGGACACAATTACGGAAGACACAGGACGGTGTGGCGACTAGCCTTCACCAGCAAACAAATACATACACAGAACACAACGCATAATCACAAGGAAGACACTATTGTGACTACATTAAGGCATAAGAACTGGATGAGAAGAATGGAAAGACGACAAAATAAGAACAATAAAACGAGAATGAAAAAATGACAAAAATGTCTCAGAATCCCAGACTGTGATACTCAGTAGTGTTTTGAATTTTTCATATTTTCAATTTTCTCTTCATTGTTCTCTTTTTTTTTTTTTCATCTGTCCATTCTTCCCCGTGGTTATATGTTGTGTCTTGTGTGTGCATTTGCTTACTGATGAAGGCTAGTCACCGCAACACCCTGTGTTTTCTGTAATTGCATTCTGTAAAGTTGCATTGTTATGTGAAATTTTACGTTCAGTAGTTTGCCACTGGTTTCTAAACGACCTACGCTCATTAGTTAGTTAGTTAGTTAGTTAGTCTTTCCTCTTGAGCCTAAGACCCATAGGGCAGAAGTCATGGCTCTCCATGTCCGGCGGTTCGCTGCTGCCTGTTGTAGATCCTGGATGTTCACTTGGCCGTTGATGGGCCTTCTCTGATGATGGTTCTACACAGGGTCTCTCTTGGTCTTTCCCGTTTTCTTTTCCCTACTGATGACCATATGAGGGCTTCGTAGGGGAGTCTTGTCTTGTCCATTCTGAGCACATGGCCGATGTAGTTCCAACGGCGTTTTCTTGTAAAATTGGATACAATATCTTGCTTAGTCTCTTGTCTTATTTGCGCATTGGTTTTGAAATCTGTCCGCTGGATGTTTAGAATTCTTCTAAGACATTTGTTCTCAAAATTGCCAAATTTTTTATCTAAAGCTACCGTTGATTTCCAACTCTCACATCCATACGTTAGCATTGGAATCACACAAGAATTGAAGATTTTAAGTTTCGTATGTTGGCTGAGTGACTTTGACTTCCAGATGTTTAACAGTTTATTGAAGGCACCAGATGCCAGTGAGATTCTAGATAATATTTCTGGTGTTGAGTCCCCTGTAGATGTCATTTTTCTTCCTAGGTATGCGAAGCTGTTGACTTTTGTTACAAGGACATGGTTGCTTAATTTGGTGTCGTTCATTCGCTCATTCCATTATGAAAATCAAAGCAAGTGTTCTGCCTTCAAAACCCCCTGCGGCTGGTTTCCAACCAGGAATGTGGGTTTGTGACGGTACATTCACCGCCCCTACGCCACAGTGGTCGGCGAATCTATAACACTTGACGGCATTCGTGTGTTGACATGTTTCCATACCAGAAAGTACGATGGTGTGTTTTCTGTTTCCTCTGCCTTGTTTTCCATTATAGTCCAGGTTATTTTACTCAGTGCTAAACAAAATATTAGGTTTGAACCAGGCATGGCACACAATCAAATGCACAAGTATTATAATGAAGACTTCAATTTATGAGCATAGAAATCGAGTAAGATGTCACGAAGCAAAAAAAAATAACACGATGACCAGAGTATGGCGATATATCGTCCTTCTGTCCAAATGGGAGGTAACATTTAGCCTTATATTATCCATCGACACTGAATCAGTTAAAATAAAACATTCCTGTCTCGACATTGATTTGAAGACATAACTACAAGGCCGACAAGAAGCTGCGTGCCTGTTACACCAGTACCACGCACGTTTTATAGTATTGCAATTTTAATTGATACTACCTTTCCATTAAGTCCAATGCCTTTATAACTGCCCCACCTTTGTATATGTGTCGCTCTCTCACTCCCTCTGTTTCTCTCTATATATATATCTTTCTTTCAACCCTCCACCACCCCTCTCTCTCTCTCTCTCTCTCTCTCTCTCTCTCTCTCTCTCTCTCTCTCTCTCTCTCTCTCTCTCTCTGTTTCTTTTCACACACCCTCATTTGTTTCGTACACACACCAAACGCACACGGATGCTCACTAACGCACATGTTCACACAGTACAATTAGTGTGAGTGCACGACCCAGCAGATAAGAGTAAGTGATTCACTGTCTGATAAAGCGTGCAGCTTCAAAGAGCAGCCGCGGCGCGCAGAAGGCGGGTCGTACTTTGTGAGAAATAGATACACCGCAGCTATTGTTGTGCAATGATCAATGGTCGAGATGAATTTGGCATACAGAGGCACATAGCCATATTTTAATCATAGGCAGACGAACCGGCAGACACATAAGACATAGTCAGATAGATAGTGGGGATTTCGTGGGGAAATGATTAAACCGCTTGAATCGCGCATCGAAGGTTGTATGTTTGATTTCGAATTCCACCATTTGGTTCATGAGTACAATTTTATGCGAGACTTCTGGGGGTGATCACTGGAGCTAAGGAGTTCGTGCTTGCGAACGTTCATCAGCACGCCTTTGGTAAAGAGAATGATCCATACGGGATAAAACCCGGTGCGATGAAGTTGATGGTATTGCCTTTAAACCTTTAGGTAGTTAGAAAAGACTGATTAAATAATCCTGTAAGATATAACTGGAGCCTATGGCGTAGAGGGTTAGTGAAAAGCAGTCTGACAATTCCCCGACATACCGAGCTGAGTGTTCGAAACCAGCCATGGGAGATTTTCAAGCAGATAGGTTTGCGTTGAATGTAATGTTATGAGGCGTCGGCCGTTCTGAAAGCAATAGCAAACTACTGACGTAAAACTATCATTAAATCACCAAGAGCCAATAAATGCAGGGGTTGATCGCAACGTTCTATAGAGAATATGCAACAAACTGACTTGCGTTCCCAGGTCGATCCAGCCAAAGATAGGTACCAGAAAATTGTCCGGGAAATAAAGGCGGTGAAAGTGATATTGAGTTAGATCACTTGCATCCCTTTAGATTTGCAATATTAAGTCGGGAAAGCCTCGCCATACAAGAAGAGCGGGAGTACATCTAGAATATCTTCGGCAGGAACAACGCGGGTGAGGCGGGGTCCCGACCGCTCCAGACAACGGGTAACCGATTACAGCATTCAACCTGTGGACGAGCACGTAGCGAGAGCTAAACCTGGCCTTGTGTGAGTGCTGCTTTGATCGCTCTGTAAACATTGCGACACAATTAAGTGGCTAACTTCTACCTTTCTTCTTCTCCTGCTAATTACTCGGATAGATGTGGCTATTTCTGGTGAGACTACTTGTCATACATAGATGATGTGGCTATTTCTGGTGAGACTACTTGTCATACATAGATGATGTGGCTATTTCTGGTGAGACTACTTGTCATACATAGATGATGTGGCTATTTCTGGTGAGACTACTTGTCATACATAGATGATGTGGCTATTTCTGGTGAGACTACTTGTCATACATAGATGATGTGGCTATTTCTGGTGAGACTACTTGTCATACATAGATGATGTGGCTATTTCTGGTGAGACTACTTGTCATACATAGATGATGTGGCTATTTCTGGTGAGACTACTTGTCATACATAGATGATGTGGCTATTTCTGGTGAGACTACTTGTCATACATAGATGATGTGGCTATTTCTGCCGAGACTACTTGTCATACGTACATGATACATAAATGTTTGCATATCCTTTACAGGACATCGCTGTCAACATCAGCATCTTTCAGCTGATTGTTGATTTCTTGGCAAGATTACGCACATTAGTTTGCCTTTGCTTTCTGAGCGGCAGGCTCACATTCGAATCACTGCTGATTCTCACCGTCGTCACGTTACTTACGAAAGTATACGAGATTACGGAGAAAAGTCGCTAGCCTCTAGGCAAGGAAGCCGGCCATACGTTGATAGGTGCAGCTATTCTGCTGAGACTAGTCGCCATACGTCGATAGTTGTAACTATTTCTACTGAGGCTACTTGTCATACATAGATAGATTAGCTATTTCTACTAAGACTACTTGTCATACATATATAGATATAGCTATTTCTGCTGAGACTACTTGTCATACATATATAGATATAGCTATTTCTGCTGAGACTACTTGTCATACATATATAGATATAGCTATTTCTACTGAGGCTACTTGTCATACATAGATAGATTAGCTATTTCTACTAAGACTACTTGTCATACATATATAGATATAGCTATTTCTGCTGAGACTACTTGTCATACATATATAGATATAGCTAGTTCTGCTGAGACTACTCGTCATACATATATAGATTTAGCTATTTTTGCTGAGACTACTCGTCATACATATATAGATATAGCTATTTCTGCTCAGACTACTCGTCATAAATAGGTAAATGTAGCTATTTCTAATACGACTACTCGTCATACACAGATAGATGAAGCTATTTCTGCTAAGACTACTCATCATACTTCTTCTTTTTCTTCTTCTCTGTTAGTATTTTTTATTCACTTTTTTCTTCTTTTATTTATTTTCTCTTTCTGTCTTTGATCTGTCAATCCATGTGAGGCGAATAAAAGAAATGATCGATATATTCTTAATTTGGAGCTTGTCTCAATAACTCAGCTGCCAGTTTGATCAGATCCTGGCGTCCAGGCCCGGGGGTCATCCTGAGATCCATACATCACGCAGCATATTTTCCCTGAGCCTATTTCAGAGCGTAATGTTCTCTGCACGAATTCCACAGAGCAGTTAATAATTGAACAGAAGACACATCGCATGGTCGCCGCGAAGATGTAAGACTAGGGCAGTGGGGTCTGCATGGCTGAATGGGTAAGAGAGCGCGATCGTAAACTACCTGTGTGCTGATGTCGAGATAGCGGGTTCAACCCCTACATCGGTCAGTTTTACTGAAGTGTTAACTTCTCGTCCTTGACTTGGGGACGTACATTACAAGATTCTTAGAAGTCGGAGTGGGTTCGCCTGATGGCGAAGGACACTGGTAATAGGGAAAGCTATATCGCACGCAAAAACCATTCCAGTGCGCTAGAAGTAATGGCGCGAGTATATGGTGATGATGATGATGATGACGATGATGATGACGACGAATGATGATGATGATGATGATGATGATGATGATGATGATGATGATGATGATGATGATGATGATGATGACGACGACGACGACGACGAATGATGATGATGATGATGATGATTATGGTGATGATGATGATGATGATGATGATGATGATGATGATGATGATGATGATGATGATGATGATGATGATGATAGAGAAGTTAAAGCTACAACGCATTGTGTTCTGTTAAACACTATATGTTTAGCGTATACATTTATATACATCTATTCTTATAATTCTTCGTTCACCTACAGATGTCAGTATGAATACATCTAGATGTTTCCTATCGAAGTAGTTAAGTCGCCTGCCTCGAACTCCTGAAGGTTGTTGATCGAATCCAGACTCTGTCATAGGTTCACGAGTGCAGTTTTCTCGCAGACTCCTGGGGGTCGTCGCTGGAGCTACGGAGTTCGTGCTTTGTGAGACGCTTCCTTCAGGCCACTCTGCGGAATTAGACTCAGCCAAATGGGATAAAACCCGGTACAATGAATCGATCCTATCCGTTTAATATTCTCTTTATACCTTTAATACGAATAAATGCAAAGAAAGCAGTAGTCAACTTAAGCCAAACAGTGTGTCCTCGAATGGAGCGGCTGTTGGCCAAAGTAATTTTATCTGTTCTACATATGTTGGACACACCTAGCAACACATGATGTGCTATCATTTTACCAGTCCGACAGTATCATACATCAATATCTCCTACATTTAGTTTATAAACCATGAGGTATCTCATCTCGTTGTGTCCTGCCCGGAGTTTAAAGATTTTAACTTGTTCTTTTCGGGTGAATTGGTAACATACATCACCTTTCTGATGACCTGGGTGCTCTGATTGCCACTAGGTTCTATAATTGCTTTTTATCAATCTCCTCGTCTCATCATCGCTTGTTTATATCAGGCTGAAGTATTCTCCCAATTTCCTTTGCTAGTCTGTTGACTTCTTCGTTTCCAAACATATACATCTTTTCATTTCATCCGTTGTGTGCTTTGGATTATTCATGAGCCTTAAGCAAGCTGATACGGTGATTTACATTAAATATATATTCCCAATGTTTTCCAGATAAGGGTTTTTCTGTTGTTTACTTTCTTTTCCTGCATTAAGTAATTTTTGTTATCCCAGCCTTTTGAGATCTACATTTATTGCAGTCAGTGGATGAATTTATCTTGCGTGCCACATCCTCTACATAGACATCGGCGCTGTGTGTGAGAGAATCGGTGTAGAACACGCCTTCTTCTTCCTCAATATTACTAAGACCTGTGCGTTTATGACTTCAATCGCAGATGTAGGTAGTCTCAGGGTCATGCCGATAATGTGCTTGTTTTGGGTGGAAAGGAAGTGGGGTGATGTAATATTTGTAGACGTTAATTACTCACGTTAGCTCTGTGGCTTAGTGACAGTGACCGCGTTTTACAGTTCCCCGATAGACCGTGTTGAGGATTTGAAATCAGTCGCATGCGATCTGGACACTCAGAGGTAACGCAAGACGGATATATAATCAGGTTGCAAAGGGCACCATTATTATTATTGGAACTTTTCGCTGGCTGTTGAAGATGGGGGATGAGCGTTCATGGGAATGCCTCGAGTGCAGTGATGTTGGTTCTTGACTCAACTTAACTCAACTCAACTCACTCAACTCAACTCAACTCAACTCAACCCAACCCAACTCAACTCAACTCAACTCAACTCAACTCAACTCAACTCAACTCAACTCAACTCAACTCAACTCAGCTCAGCTCAGCTCAGCTCAGCTCTCCATGATCTCTACATTGGTGACGCTGTCCTACCAGTTTATTTCCATTATTCCATGTAGGCAACAATTCGTCAATGTTAAAATATTACAGATAGACTGGGTTATTTTAAGAACTGTCTACAACTCGTGCAGTTCAGCAAAGTATATCACATACTTAGTAACTAATCGCATTATCGCTTGCCTGGTGCAGAAGAACTGCTCTGCTCCTCTCATCGGCCTAGCTTAAAATTAGTATCAGGTAATAATGTCTCGGGAAGTAAAGACTTTCGGCATGATACAAATCCCATCAGATTGGTTGGCCCATCCGTCTATAAAACAAATTATCGGCCAAGCACCAAACGCCTAATGCGGCGTAAGGAGTGTGATAACTTCCTTTACTTATTCTCCTGAAGGAAATGGTGTGTGGAAGCGAGCTGCTCACCGCATTTCATAATACATTTACTCTGTATATGTGAAGCTCTGTCATTGTAGCCGATGTAGCGTAGTGGTTAGACGCTCGCCTGCCGGGACGCAGAGGTGTTTCTAAGGCACCAGGGCCAGGTTCTATACTGGCCAAGACCTACTAACACGTCCTAGTCGTGCGTCCTGGGCAACTGGTCCCTTCGGGGTCCTGGCTAACGTAGTAGGATCGCTGATTCTTCCGAAGTCGGAGAGTATCTGCCTGCACGGCGAGGAACCACCAGTCTGCACACCAATCAGCCAGACATGGGGCAAGGGATACTCACGCAAACCTCAGGTCCTGTATGACATCACACTGATGTTGGACAACAGGATGTCTTCATCCTACATACAGGACTTCACACTGGAGGTCACAGCCAGCGAACGCAAGCAAGCAAGCTCGCATGCCGGCCCAGTGGTCAAAGGGTTGGATCCCCATCGCGGTAAGTTCGAATATTAAAACAACTGACCTGGGCTCTGTCATGAAAATCACCGTGGATTAACCAGTTGAGGATAATACAGGCAATCTGATTAACGGCATGTTTGCAGGGCCCCAATTGTTTTTTAACAATACAGTAAAAGCAGGTCGGATCCAAGCAGAAGTGCCCGGCTCGGGAGATAAAACAGTCCCGTCTGTCATTTAGAATTTTCCGACATCAAACGAAATGGCGGCTTTGCTTGTCACCACATGACAGAAAGTTGTGGGCTTGTTATTGAGAACATTGGGACACCTGCAGGACATCAACAACGTCACGTGAACAATTCAAGGCTGTTTGAAAAAAAAACATGATTGGGGGAGACAGTGTAACTCAAATAGTTGATTTAGGCGGACGTGCTTTGGCACTGCAGTTATGGACTGGAAATATGTCTACCGTGTGCGAATTAAGTGAATTTAATTTTACACGTGCCTGTCATGGCAAATGTAGATGTGATTTGATAGAACTGCAGTGTTGCCTAAGGTAGTTCATATTGTATAATTAGTCCTAATTAATTTAGGCAGTAGCATGGTTGAAACTAAATAGAGTAGTGAAGTGTTGATAAGCTCTACTTGTTGAGAATTGAGTAATGGGGGATAATTGGGATCTTCCAGTGGGTGCTTCCTGGTGGGGGGGGGGGGGGTTTCTTCTCGCTTTGGCCTGATGAAAACCTATGTGTTCAGTTCATCTGTCCCTGACAGAGTTAGGTTCACTGTATTTTTCTGAGCGAGGCCGATGGCACACGATCATCTAATAAAGATCAGTGACGGGGAGGCTATCACCAGTTGTATTATATATTTTACAGGTTCCCTCTGCTTGGGATGAAGAACACCGAACCATTGAAAAATCAGATACCGGATATTTTTTGGTGCAGGAAGATTGGCCGGCAACTTTCTCAATGAGCCTATACTAGAAGAAGTTGATAAACATTGCTCGGTGGAGCTGAATGGTATAAATATCCCACATGATAAATACTGATAACATTACTAAGAAGATTACACACTACCTGTGGACCGCAACATAGTAATGAGTTTTGAGTCATACCATTCGTGAACACACCAGTGGTGATGGATGTTCAGTCCACTTATTACTAGAGCAATACAATGACTGTTTTAGAGTGAGAACTGTAGAACATTTCGCAAGAAGGAAAACGTCATGTTCATGGGACAGTGTTTCATTTTTTTCACTGCGCAGGAATTGTGAGGACTCAGTTTCTACAAACTATTAGGAACAGTTTTTTTTTAGGAACAAATAGTATCGTTCCCGGACTGTAGTTTTGAATGGGAATCAGATCTCATGGTAATCAGAGCTCCTGGAGGAGGACATGTCTAGAGGGAAGGACACGACGTTTGGTGAGGTGCAGTGTGCTGATTCTTGTAATGTCGTGTAGTCCTTACCATGATGAGTGGACTCTGATCATGAACTTTGTGGTCTGACCTATACCCTTACATTAGAATACACGACACACATTTTCTTCGCATACACGTCTCATATACGTTACACTTTTCATTTAATAAATTAATCTTTATTAATTTTTAGAAGCAAGAGTTGTTGAAAATGTTGCGTTGGGGAAGTATGAGAGGGGGCATAGTACGACAGTGAGAGAGAGAGAGAGGAAAAGGTGTCCGTGAACCGAAGGAGTGTGTTGGACGGAAGCTGGTGGATTCTCCAGGATACTGATAAAGTAAAAAAATATATATAATGTGGGTGTTGACTCCCCTCACTCTAGGGACGACACTTTAAAGTAAGACACGACAGGCTCCCGGGTCGACGCAGCCTAAAATGGGTAGCAGGAAATGTTTTGGGAATTAAAGACGGTCGGCGTCATACTGACCACATGACCCATCGACGAGGGTTGATTGGTCTATACAAATATGGGTCTGGCATCATATACCCAATGTGTCTATGGCATGTAGAAGAACCCGTAACCCTTTACAGTGTGCCGGCGCTGTGGCGAACGGGTTACTAAAGCGATTCGCAATCCCACATACCGCTTTCGAAACACAGCTGCGGGCGATTAGGAAGCAGACTGACTTGCTCAGGCTTTTATACAATGTATGAATGCCCGTTGTTCGAAAGCAATGGAAAACTACTGCGCGTAAACTTGCCTAGTATATCATAAACGTACACACATGCTGGGATTAACTGCGACGTCCTGTAAATGACATGCATCTAACTAACATATTAGAGTGAAACAGGAAAAAAATGAAATGAATCATCATGTGCCATGCCGATAAGCGTGGGCGGTCATGATTCGCTATTTCACTTGATCACCAGAATCGTGGATCACCTCAGTGTTCTTGTCTCGACCAAACCACGTGGTCAAGCCATCCAGATATTTTCTTCTCTGTCTTCCACCTGTTTTGTCCCCTCTATCATGCCAGTTGTCACCAAGTTCTCCAATTTATTTCTTCTCATAGCATGTTCAAAAATTGTGACTGTCTACGTTTAATTTCTCTAATGGATTTAAGATTATCATTTCTTTCTTGTAGGACTTGATGTTGGTTTTTCTGTCTGTCCATGGTATTCTTTGCATACTCCTCAGAAACCACATTTCTACAGCCATCAGATGTTTTTCAGCCTGACTGCTCATTGTCCAAGCTTCACATCCATACAAAAGTACAGGCTCTATATAGCACCTCAACACTCTTTTTTTCCGTTGCAATTGACATTTTTGTTATTTAAATATTGAGCACAACCCACTACTGGCAACGCCGATCGCATTCTGCTATGAACCTAAGGCCTATCCACGTCAATATGGAATCACTATACTCGAGTTTCGCCCTCGTTTGAGTTCGTCAGTAGTGCATATCTCTGACCGGATCCGGAAACAGTCCCGGATCACGCGTGTGAAGCTGGTGTGTAACCACGCGGCACACACTGGACACACCAAATTATCACAACAGAACATCACAACGCTACCCATCGTAGGCTATATTTTTGTTATTGGTCAGTATGTTTTTCATCTTGCTAAAAAGGCTACTTTCGCCATGGCAATTCTTGTTCTAATCTTTCCAAGGCATCTCCCATCAGATGTTATGACTGTTCCGACATAACTGTATCGATTCACTTGTTTAAGAATACTCCCATTTACTTGTATATTACATTTTGGTGCTTCTTTTTTCCCAGTGACGACCATAATCTGTGTCTTTTTACAATTTAATTATAACCCTACTTGTTCACTGTGTGCAACAATCTCATCTGCTATATTTTGCAAATTCTGCTCATATTCTACAAACGATACTCTATCATCTGCATTTCTAATATCATTGATGTTTTTTCCTCCAATGATGATTCCTTCCATATCTTGTACATTTCTGAAATTATTTTCACTATACAGAGAAAACAGATCTGGAGACATTACACATCCCTGTCTCACACCTCCTGAAATAGGCTGATATTGACCTACTTCATTATAAATTCTGATGACAGCTTGTTGTTTCCAATATATGTTATCCTCACGGTAGTTTCAAATTCGACACGAACTTTTTCTATTTGCATAACATTGGCTGGAACTAACTAATAGCGGTATATACCCGACAAGATGCAGCGACATGTACCAGGCAATAAATCCTGCAGCATATTGTTTGTGACTTCTGTGATTAAATTCGCTAAGGGAATATTAGCATTGTGCCCTCTTAGCAGGATGGCCTGCATAAAGCACCATCTCTGTTGCTCCAGCGACGGCCCCCCTGGAGCCTCAGAGAAAACTGGTGAACCGAACGACGTGGCGCGGAATCAAATCCACAACCTTCGGAACACGAGGCAGGCGTTGTTAGCACTTCGCGACGGAGCATGGCATGTAAATATAACCATGTCCTTACCTAAGATGTGTTGGAAGAAGACGTGAAGACGAAGACACCTGTACACACGGAGTGGGCAACACCAAGATATAGTCTGGAGCACGCCTGTACGAAGGAACCATAAAGAGACAGACACGAGGCTCCTATAACTCATTGAAGCTGTCCCTCAATGCGAAGATGGCACTTGATCATGCTGATCGCTTCACACCGTTCCGGCTTTATATGCTATGCAATTGCGGTTGCTTTTATGTCCCAAAAAATCCTTGATTTTGACAAACAACCGCTCTTGCTTGGATCAACGGCACACAAGCTGGTGACGCAGGAATGCTAATTACGCATTTTGCCGAGCTTACGGCGAGGTCTGGTTGTTGCTTGTTATTGCTGTGCTTGCATGATGGCGTTACATACATTCATTGCACTTGAATTAATGAATTTGCCACGAGGAATAATAATCGTCTCCGAGATAGTAACAGATTTCAGGCTTGTAGTGGCAGACGTTTAATCTACGTTCTTTTACTTGCTCCGTCTGTCTGTCTGTCTGTCTGTCTATCTATCTATCTATCTATCTATCTATCTATCTATCTATCTATCTATCTATCTATCTATCTATCTATCTATCTATCTATCTATCTATCTGTCTGTCTGTCCGTCCGTCCGTCCGTCCGTCCGTCCGTCCGTCCGTCCGTCCGTCCGTCCGTCCGTCCGTCCGTCCGTCCGTCCGTCCGTCCGTCCGTCCGTCCGTCCGTCCGTCCGTCCGTCCGTCCGTCCGCCCGCCCGTCTGTCTGTGTTTCTGTCTTTCTGCCTGCCTGCTTGCCTGCTTGTCTGCCTGCCTGTGTGTCTGTGTGTCTGTCTGTCCGTCCGTCCGTCCGTCCGTCCGTCTGTCTGCCTGTCTGCCTGCCTGTCTGCTTGCCTGTCTGCCTGCCTGATGCCCGTCTGTCTGTCTGTCTGCCTGCTGTCTGTCTGTCTGTCTGCCTGCTGTCTGTCTGTCTGTCTGTCTGTGCCTGCCTGCCTGCCTGCCTGCCTGTGTGTGTGCCTGCCCGCCCGCCCGCCTGTCTGTGTGTGCCTGCCCGCCCGCCTGTCTGTGTGTGCCTGCCTGCCTGCCTGCCTGTCTGTGTGTGCCTGCCCGCCTGTCTGTGTGTGCCTGCCTGCCTGCCTGCCTGTCTGTGTGTGCCTGCCTGCCTGTCTGTGTGTGCCTGCCTGCCTGCCTGTCTGTGTGTGCCTGCCTGCCTGCCTGCCTGTCTGTGTGTGCCTGCCTGCCTGTCTGTCTGTGTGTGCCAGCCCGCCTGTCTGTGTGTGCCTGCCTGCCTGCCTGCCTGTCTGTGTGTGCCCGCCCGCCTGTCTGTGTGTGCCTGCCTGCCTGCCCGCCTGTCTGTGTGTGCCTGCCTGCCTGCCTGACTGTGTGTGCCCGCCCGCCTGTCTGTGTGTGCCTGCCTGCCTGCCTGCCTGTCTGTGTGTGCCTGCCTGCCTGCCTGCCTGTCTGTGTGTGCCTGCCCGCCCGCCCGCCTGTCTGTGTGTGCCTGCATGCCTGCCTGCCTGTCTGTGTGTGCCTGCCTGCCTGCCTGCCTGTCTGTGTGTGCCTGCCTGCCTGCCTGTCTGTGTGTGCCTGTCCGCCCGCCCGCCTGTCTGTGTGTGCCTGCCTGCCTGCCTGTCTGTGTGTGCCTGCCTGCCTGCCTGTCTGTGTGTGCCTGCCCGCCCGCCCGCCCGCCCGCCTGTCTGTGTGTGCCTGCCTGCCTGCCTGCCTGTCTGTGTGTGCCTGCCTGCCTGCCTGCCTGTCTGTGTGTGCCTGCCTGCCTGCCTGTCTGTCTGTGTGTGCCTGCCCGCCCGCCCGCCTGTCTGTGTGTGCCTGCCTGCCTGCCTGCCTGTCTGTGTGTGCCTGCCTGCCTGCCTGTCTGTCTGTCTGTGCCTGCCTGCCTGTCTGCCTGCCTGCCTGCCTGCCTGCCTACCTGCTTTCTGTCTGTCTGTCTGTCTGCCTGCTGTCTGCCTGTCTGTCTGCCTGCTGTCTGTCTGTCTGTTTGTGCCTGCCTGCCTGCCCGCCCGCCCGCCTGTCTGTGTGTGCCTGCCTGCCTGTCTGTCTGTGCCTGCCTGCCTGCCTGCCTGTCTGTCTGCCTGCCTGCCCGTCCGCTTGCCTCGGTCGAAGTCAGCTGCTGGCCATTTGGAAGCAGACCGCTTTGCGTTGATCTATAACAACGGTATAAGCGTCGGTTTTTCAGAAAGCAATTTCAAACTGCTGAACGTAATCTTGCCTGGTAAATCACAAATAGCCTAAACATATGCGATTGATTGCTACGTCCCGTAAAGGACATGCAACTAAATTGTGTGTGTGTGTGTGTGTGTGCGCGCGCGTGTGTGTTTGTGTGTGTTTGTGTGTGTGTGTGTGCGTGTGTGTGTGTTTGTGTGTGCGTGCGTGTGTGTGTGTGACAAACGAATCAGTTCCTAACAAATCCTGATTCAGTTAGCACAGATGAATGTACACAATTTTCGGAACTACAGATTGTATAGGGCTATGGCCCTTCCCGTTGGCCTGTGATTGTGATTAGATAATGGGCCAGCTGTCCATTTATGACATAATTGTACAATCATTTTTGCCAGATCGCAATATGCTTGCCCATGGGGTGGCGGTTGATTTGATTCTGTATGATTTTGTGTTGTCATATTCATTTTTATGTTCATTTCTGTGTTATGTTTTCATATACAGGAAGGCTCCGCTATACGTCGCTTCGGTTTACGTCGTTTCGCAATATCACCTTTGTCACAGTGGGACATATCTTCACTTTACGTCGCTACGTTCCGCCATAACGTCGTCACCTGTGTTGCTATGCCGCGTTAACGTCGCCATTTCACATTTTGTGCAGTACGTTTTTCAAGGATTTTACAGTGTTATTATCTATAATAATGAGTTCAAAGCGCACAGTAAGTGCTGATAGTGTGTATGGTTGTAAGAGAACCAAGAAAAGTATTACTCTTGAGGTGAAGTTAGATGTGTTTCGTCGTTTAGAGGCTGGCGATTGGGCTGTTGATATTGGTAAAGTCCATGGTTTACCTCCAACAACTGTAAGGACAATTCGTGCAGGTGCTGACAAAATCAAAGAGGGTGCTAAAGCCGTAACCCCGTTGAGGCTTACAAGATCACTCATACCAGAAGTACTCTTATGGAGAACATGGAGGCACTGTTGGCCGTCTGTATTGAAGACCAGAACCAACGGAATATGCCTGTGAGCAAGATGGCTATCCAAGAGAAAGCAAAGTCTCTCTATGAGGATCTAGCTAAGAAATCGGGAGAGAGCAGTGCTGATGAAAATAGCGCGCTTTCTACGTCCCAATAATTCTAACACTCGCCCTCCAACCCACTTTTATTTAGCCAATCAATATCAACAACCATCAAAATAAACATTAAATAATATACTGTATTTAATTTAATTGTATGGGAAATAGTGTTTCGCTATACGTCTTTTCACTTAAAGTTGCTTTTTCCAAGAACCTAACCCCGAAGTTAACCGGGACCTTCCTGATATGATTGATCTACATTGACTGTCCCAAGATCATACACCAAATGTTTGTGTGTGTGTCTCTCTCTCTCTCTCTCTCTCTCTCTCTCTCTCTCTCTCTCTCTCTCTCTCTCTCTCTCTCTCTCTCTGTATATATATATATATATATATATATATATATATATATATATATATATATATATATATATATATACAGGTATGTAAGTAATCTAAGTATGTATATATGTATGTAAGTATGTGGATAGGTAAAGTAAGAAGAGAGTAATGTAACGGTATTAGAAATCGGGCATCTACGCACTACAATGATGGATAGTATGCACCATGATAGACGCACAGCAAACGTTGATCACAGCAGTAAAAGAAGAAGAGGAAGAGAAGGAGGAGGATGAGGAAGAGGCGAAGGAGAAGAAGAAGAAGAAGAAGAAGAAGAAGAAGAAGAAGAAGAAGAAGAAGAAGAAGAAGAAGAAGAAGAAGAAGAAGAAGAAGAAGAAGAAGAAGAAGCAGGTGGAGGAATAGAAGAAGAGGAATATGATGCTGATAATGATAAAGAGGTGGTAGAGTATTAAGGGAAGAAGATAAAACAACAACCTATTTACAATATTATCCACAAATGACTCTACACTTAACGACGCAAGCAGACTGACAAGTCTAAGTTAATGACTGCATGAACTTTTCAAGAACTGAGTCTACGAAATATTGATAGTTCCCAAAAACAGAAATGTCATCTTCAGACTGTCTGACGGTAGTCATGATTCCTGGAGGAAAAGCATCAGCATATACGTCCCCCCTTCATCTAACATCCCTCCCCCAGTTAACAAGCACACATCTCCTTGGAAGAAACACAAGACAGTCTGTAGAGGGTATCGTTTAAAGCAAAAAAGATTCTGCGTCATTCGGCTCTTTGGTACAAATCTCACAACGAGGCGAGGAAATCCTTTCGTTTTGTGTGGAAAGTGGACGAAGTGTTTTGATCTTTGTTTCAAACGTTATCTTTCTGTTGCTATCCATTACAGAGGAAGATTTGGTTGTAAGAAGATGCAGAGACCAGTTGTTGGCTATGAGGAATACACACATGTTGTTGCGTTCTGGAGAGTTTAATAACTGAAGATGGGTATAAAAATAGCGCGCTTAGATCTGATATCCGAAGCATAGGTTCTCACTTCAAGTAATTTACCTGCGGAGAAACATGCAGTGTATACTTCTGTATGTCGAGGTCAACCGAGTGGGGGGGGGGGGGGGGGGGGGGAGAGAGAGAGAGAGAGAGAGAGAGAGAGAGAGAGAGAGAGAGAGAGAGAGAGAGAGCGTTATTTTCAAAATGGTCACAAATTGGGCACGCCGGCCCTTCTAACCACTCATCTTTTGTACATCATGTTATCTATTGTGCATGTTATTTCACATATAAAAACACTGTCGAATGAATGCTGTGATCATCAGAAATGTATATTACCACGCTATAAAACAAGTTGAAACATACAAATACACAGACACTCACAGACGCATAAATACATACATACATTCTTACATACACACATTCATGCATACATACATACATCATTTACACAATCTCTCACGTTTATACCCACACTCAGTAACACATATATACACCCTCCTTCACATACCCACTCACAATCGCATATACTGTAGCCAAGACACACCACACACACACACACACAATTACACACACACACTCACAGGCACACATTCTTTACTAATTTGTGTGTTCATTAGACATCAGCCCTAACATTTCATATCTATGGGATTACCTCTGGAACCAAATATTATGCACTTCAGGTCAAGTATGGCGGATAGGCAGTCGAGCTGTTAAGGCATCCCGAGTATTTTGCCTCTCTACTGTTAGCTTACTCTTGTTTCTCAATTTGGACTAGTAGACATGGTTCTGTCGCCTAGCTACTGAGTTAAGCGCGTGGAGCGACACCGTCGGTTTTATATTTCACGTGGAATACTTTATAATCTGTCCATAGTAGTTTGTATTGTGAAATGCATGTTCAGTAAAATGACGGACGGTCGGTTGCTGAACTGGCTGGTTTTGCCTTGTGCAGTGCTATGTGTGCACTGATTTCCTAGTGACTGCCGCTTCCATCGACGATGAACTGTAATTTTAGTGGCGGACTGTTGTGTTGGCATTTTGTCAGCGGCTGTTTGTATATATGCCTATGCGTGCTGTTGATTAATCAGAACTGCTGTCTTTTCCGTTTTTCTCATGGGACATTGATTTGCATTTTGTGTGATATTCACTGGCACAGGAACGGAGCATTATGGGGTGACCCTTTGCGTGAGGTTGGAACCCAGACTAACGACTAACCTATTAAGATAAAAATCCACTAATTTCTTCTGTATTGATCGCGAAATGGCCCACGACTCACATCCATATGATGCCGGGGCCTCCGTGGCGACGTGATTAAGCCTCCAGCTTCGCCTCCGAAGGTTGACTGTTCGATTCCGTACTCCGTCGTTTTGTTCACGAGTGCAATTTTGTCTGAGACTCCTCGGTATCATCGCTAGAGCTACGAAGTTTGTATATCATATTCTAGTTTCATTAGCCTCTTTCAGGCAATCGTTGTTAGTTACTTTGGCAGTCCATGTGCTTACCTTTCCCTACCATATAATAATTATGTATTTTATTGTCTAACCTCAAAGGTAGGGGCTTATTGCATAAGATGTTCCTATCGGCGAATGTGTTGAAGGGCTTCCACACGTGATTCGTAATCCCAGATACCACGTTCGAAACACAGCTGCAAGCGATTTGGAAGCAAACCGCCTTCCGCAGGTTTTGATGCAATGCTGTAAGTATTGATCGTTCAGAAAGCGATGGCAAACTACTGAACGTAAACTTGCCTAGAAATCACAAACAGCCAAAAAAAAATGCATGGAGTGACTGCGACGTCCTATAAAGGAATTGGAACTAACTTTTAGAGAGTTCCGAATAGTAAATCAGTATAGAACTGATATAGACACGGATCAAGTCACTGATGTAGACACGAATATAGACACGGATATAGAACTGATATAGACACTATTATAGACACTGTTATAGACACTGACTTTAAAATGTGGAGAAAGTAGACCCGGTTACATGGTAAACCGTCATTACAAATAGGAGTCCATTAAGAGGGAATAAGAACTAATGGTGGAGAAAAATACAACACTCGGGATGTTGTTGACAGAGATCAGAGACAGACGGCTTATACAAATACTCACCTTTTATCGGAGCCGCGTCCTTGGGTTTATGCGCTCACGTTTGCACGCGCCGTAGACTCCAGGTAAGTACTTGTATTATTATCTTAGGTAAACTTGACCTGACCGATATGCATGCCGCCTCAACAGATCTTCGTCTGCTTGTTAGCGTTCTGGTCATTGGTCATGCTCTGTCTGCAGTCCAGTTGCCAGGGCGAAGTCCATTGTCTTCTATAGGCCAACACGTGAGCCTGTAACTTTGTTTCTTCGTCTGCTTCTCAGCGGTCTGGTCATTGGTCATGCTCTATCTGCAGTCCAGTTGCCAGGGCGAAGTCTATTGTCTTCTATAGGCCAGCACGTGAGCCTGTAACTTTGTTTCTTTTTTTTTTTTGTCTCTAGCTTTTAACTCATGCGTAGTCCGTACACTTGCTACTTCTTCTAGTGCTCGGCACTGGACTGATCTTTCCCTTTTACCAGTGTCCCTCGCCATCAGGCGAACAACCCCGATTCAAGGACGAGACGTCAACATTGTAGTCCAACTGATTGGTATAGAGGTTGAGCGAGCATGCTTATCAATTCGATTACATAAATAGACACACATAGTATTATTTGGCGCTCACAGAAGAAGAAGAAGGAAATAGAGATTAGAAGACGCACTAGACAACATAAAATTTGAAAGCTATAGTTACCGACCTCAGTAATCTCTGGTTAAAAATGTTAGTTGCATATCCTTTACAGGACGTAGCAGTCAACTCCAGCATTGTTTGGCCGTTTGTGATCTCTTGGCAAGTTTACGTTCAGCAGACTCTCTGATTACTCGTAATAAAGAGAAATATCAACTTTGGGAAACAAAAGAGGCCACTACGCTCCCCTGCAAGCCTGGTGGTTATTGGTTGGAATTTGTATTAAGACGAAGTTTTAAAATAACCTGTGATACCAGGTCGACCTAGTTTTACATGGACACCAGAAAACGTCTTGGGAAGTACGGCCAGATACTGACCATATCACACCTGGTGTGCTGGCTGACATATGACAACGTGGGTATAACACCTTAAAGTGTATAAAGGGGATCGTTACTGACTTTACTTGAGAATATTACTTACTTTTTTTTATTTTCTATTTTTTATTTTAAAATTCCATATCCTATTTACAGGCCATTGCAGTCAACACCAGCATTTTTCAGCTGCTGTTGATGCCTCGGCAAGTTTTACGTTAAGTAGTTTGTTATTTTGCTTTCTGAACGACCGGCTCACATACCCTTCCGTAAGAAACCAGCCCGACGCGATCTGCTGCTAAATATCGCGCAGTTGTGTTTCGAACGTGGGTATATGGGATTATGATTAGCGTCCTTCGCCAGGGAGACCGGCGACTTACTTTACTCAAGAATACTACTTATTTTACTCGAGAATATTACTTACTTTACTTGTGAATATTACTTACATTATTTGAGAATATAGTAGTAAAGTTAAAGTAAGGGTCTCATTCACACGCTTTATGCTGATTTAGGTATATGGTGATGGTCCCATATTTGTGTAGACCAATCGGCAGTCAGTGAGTCACGTAGTGTACATCACGCTAGTCTATCGAAGTTTCGTGAGAAAACAACATGACAAATAAATGTCATGTTATTCCTTGCGCTACTTCAATGGGATCATGGGTTTTCTAACATTTGGTAATTTTGTGTATTACGTACAACGCAGTGCATTCAAGCAGGGGTTTTTTTTTTTTTCTTTCTTCTTTTTTTTTCTTTGAATTTTCGTAATATACTAGACCCAAAGTTAGGGTCCTATGTATTTATTTGAGCTTTACGTGGTTACTAACTGACTGACTGACTGACTGACTGACTGACTGAATGGCTGACTGGCTGGCTGGCTGGCTGACTGACTGACTGACTGATGTCTGACTGACTGACTGACTGACTGACTGACTGGCACTTTGCCATCTCCACTGACAATAGTTGTTTGTTCATCATCATCATCATCATCATCATCATCATCATCATCATCATCATCATCATCATCATCATCATCATCATCCATCATCATCATCATCGTCATCAAGTACCATGCCGGCTGACATAAGCGTTCATGACTTTCCACAGATCTCGGTCTTTGGTTTTCTGGATCAACTCCGCTGTTGATATTCCTCCATGACACCGTCTCAGTCCACCCAGCATCATTTCTCTTGGTCTGCCTTTGCCTCTCTTCCCCTCGATCTTTCCAGTTGTTACGATGTTCTCCAATGTCCCTCTTCTCATCACATGACACCCCCTCTCTCCCCCCCCCCCATCCAAAAAAGGGATATAACTATAATCCATGGCAGTAGCTACGGCCAGGGATGGAGGTATGCCTCTCCGTAGCACAAAGCCTGGGCTGAATTTAGAGACCATGATTTGCCCATGCAGCACGATCTTTCTCTCGGCCTGCCTAGTTTAATCCAAAGAAAAAGTAGCACCAATACACCTGGAACAAGACAAGCTCCAGAAGCTGCCGGACCATCAAAACCATGGTTGGATACGAATTATATTCATATTACACAGTCGTAGGTTTAGAATGTGATTCCTGAGGTGAATGTTGCGAATTTCTTGGACTGCCAGAGTAACTAACGACGATTGCCTGAACGAGGTTAATGAAACTAGAACATTATGAATGATAAGAAAGAGACAAGCTGCTTTCGTTGGTCATGTGATCAGAAGTAGGTCAGCATGGTCGAATGGATAAGAACTGTGTTCTTAAACATTCGGTGTGGTGATGCCGAGGTACGGGGTTCAACCCCTACACCTGACAGTTGGACTAAAAATGTTGACCTATCTTCCTTGACTTTGGAACGTAAATTACAAGTACCTCTGAAATCGGAGTGGGTTCGCCTGTTGGCGAGGGACATTGTTAATCAGGAAAGCTAATCCACGCGCATAAATTCAGTCCAGCACTACTAGAAGTAGTGTGTATACACCACGCTTGAGTTCAAAGCGAGCACGAAAAAAAATAGGTGATCAAAAGAGAGGCATTGAAGACCATTGCAACAACTGGAAAGATCAAGGAGAAGAGAGGCAGAGGGCGACCAAGAGAAATGATGCTGGATGGATTGAGGCGGTAGGCATGGAGTATTATCATCCAGAGCACCAAAGACCGAGATTTGTGGGGAGACATGAACGCCTACTCCAGTTGACAGGACACTTGAGATGATGATTACTTTGAGATGGATGGTAGATCTACCGGTCTCTGTGGCTAATGGACCGGTCTCTGTGAACTCTGTGGGCTTGCGAACGCGGTTTGTGAACTCGTATACCCGGGTTCGAAACACGGCGGTGCTGGTTTTTTCGAAAAAGGTATAGGAGCCGGTCGTTCAGAAAGCAATGGCAAACTACTGAACGTAAAATTTGCAAAGGAATCACGAACAGCGTAAATGCTGGGGTTGACTGCTACGTCCTGTGAAGGACATGCAACTTAATTAAAAAATAATGGATGTCTAGTTGGTCGTAAGTCGACGTTTATTTGTTCCTTAAGCGAGGTGCTGTCCTAATTTGGAGGCGATAGGTTGGAATCCAAGTGTATCTACTTTACTTTTCAATATTTGCAGTGTCTAGTGCAGTGGTTCTCAACCTTTTTTGGCCCATGCCCCCCTTCACCATATTTTCAGAACGCCATTCCCCCCCCTTCCTATCAAAAATTTGGCCCTCCCCCCCCCCCCCCCCCCCCCCCCTTTTCACCGTATTTTCAGAACGTCATTCCCCACCTTTCATATTTCCTATCTAAAAATCCCCCCACCCCTATACAGTATACGTAAAAATGTAAGGTAAATTTAATAGCACATACTAAAACAAGTCTAGACATCCACATAAAACATGATTTGTGGGTCTACTGACTTTATAAAATGAATTTTAGAAGGATGAGACGTACTTAACTGTAAAGTATGAAGGGAAAAACAATATCAAGTAATCGGTTCTTGTATTAATGCGATCTTGAAATGGTCTTCATCCCCCCCCCCCCCTGGAAACCCTAAAATTCCCCCCTGGGGGGGGGGGGGGGAAATTCCCCACCGGTTGAGAACCACTGGTCTAGTGCGTCCTCTAATCTCTACTTCTTTCCTCTATTTTTATATTTAAAAAAAAAAAATCAACGAAAAACGTTTTTCTCCCAAATTCACCTGCGGCTCACATAGAAGCCGGTATGTCTTATTTGTGAAACTGCGTTCACTACCACTAACCCACAGACACCGACCTATTTATCTGAGTGCCAATAATACATGTGGGCTTCTGTCTCAAGCCTATCTCAGGTTACATCTAGGAGCCCACAGCCAGGTAAACTGAGCAGTCCTTCAAGATGTGATCAGGCTTCTAGATTTCATTCCACTGGGGGATTGCCTTGTCTGGGAGTCTTTGAGACGGTGTGGATGACCGTAAGAAATTACACTCGGATTACACCGTTCACATGAGATTAACTCTCAGCGAACATGCTTGAAAACCACCTTTTTAATAGTTCATGTTTGGCGGGTTTTCTACCAGGCATGCTTTTTCATGCATCATGCACCATGCAATGATTATTTTAATAAAATGGTTAAAAGGGCAAGATGATCGACTTCATTGCACCGGGTTTTATCTCATTTGGCAGGGCGGCCTGCCGAAAGCGTCACACACAGCTCCAACTCCGTAACCCCAGGGAGGATCCTCAGGAGTCTCCGATAAACTTGCACTCGTGAACCGAACGACGTACAGCGGAATTGAACCCACAACCTTTGGAGCAAGAAGTAGGATCGTAACCAATTCGCTGCGGAGACAAACTGACTCAGTGTGTATCCTCACATAGATCGAGATGGGCTGCGGCATTCGAAAACAGTGGGTGTAGTCTCTGAGGAGATGAAGCCTGATAAAAATAAAGTTTATCTTTGTGCCAGGACTAGCGGGTGTTAGTCAGCAAGCTGATAGGCTTGCGGGCCGGGTTGCTGTTGGACATCAAATGAGCAATGGACCGGAATGATATACGGAGAGATAGGGATATTGAACGAATCAAGAGACAATGGGAATCTGCACCCGTGCCCAGACGACTGCAAAAGCATCCAGTGAAACTGGGTGAAGCCAGACACGAGCGCCAAGTTGGTAGTCAGCAAGCATAAAACTGGTGTCGTCGTCCGCTGCATGCCGAGGGAGAAACTGAGGAATGGATTTGAGCACTTATGGACTGAACAGTCCGAGACGGAGTGAGATCGAATTATTTACTTACAAACTAATTAAAAACGAGCAAGGGTTCGGTAGCTGTAACGGTCACCCCTACGTGTCTCCGAAAGCGAATCCACAACATTTGTAGTGCGAACCAGGTGGTTTGAACACTTGGCCATGGAGATTCCCCCGGACAAACAAACAACTAAACAGCCAGAAAATAGGCATCGGTGCCACCACACTGAACAACCCAGTCCAGAGCAACACAGGAATCCATACAAAAAACAGAACCCAGCCAGCAGTTGAGAAACGTCGCCTACACCAGTTGGGAAGAGCACTTGACGAATATGATGATAATTTATAAGAAAACTTCCATAATTATTGATCGATGTCATGCTGGTTTTAAGAGCACTTCAGCATCTGTGCTGCTCACATTTCAAGCCACATGATTTCACTTCGGCTACAATTTTTGTGACTAACTGATGTAGGCAGCAGACAATTATTGTTATTATTATTACATTTCCTTCCCTGCAGTGGTTTTTTATTTTTGTTTTAATGATTCTGAATAAAAACGCACAGGTGGAAGACAGTGGTTAGAATGGAGTAGAGTTGTAGACTGTTTTCGTAATAGTGGACTTCAATTGTTCGTTTGGTATCATTTCTTTTCATCAATAGGTTATGAGGAGTGTAAACGGTTTTCTTCGTTCATTAGCATTGTTAGACGTTTTTGGAGAAAGCTAAGGATGAGAAGGATGATAAGGAGGGGGGAAAAGAAGGAGGACGTAGAAGAGGAGAAGGGACAAGAAGAATGATTAAGAGGAGAGAAGATGGGGAAGAACGAAGAAAAATATACAAGGAGAGGAAAATGATTACAATAAATAGGAAGGGGGTGACGGAGTGAAGAAGAAGGGGGAAGAAGAAGAAAGAAAACAGAATAAAGAAGAAAATCAAAAGAGCAGAAGATGACGGAAAAAAAAATTGGAGTAAGAAGACGGGAGAAGAGAAGAGAAAGACAGACAGACAGACAGACAGACAGGCAGGCAGGCAGGCAGGCAGGCAGGCAGAAATATAAGTAGAAGTAGAAGAAGAGTAGGAGGCCAATGATACGGTTTCATGTGATACATAATCCCTAATTATACTCCAACAAGTTTACATTCAACCACAGATACCTAGTAATACTAATCATGAAAATAATGTTGTTAAGTAATCTTTTATCCCGAAATATACACGAAAATACACTTATCTTCCGTCCTCCATCTACATCATCAAAGCTTCTGTGATTTCATGGTGCCCGTTTACAGCGAAGCGGTGATACATTTATCCCTTCCGATCAACACAACCGGCTTCACTATAGCGTTTTTAGGGCACCTGGATTGCCAGTCCTTTCCGAGCCCTATTCTCTCGGGCAGACTACAGCTACGCTTCCTATTTTAATCCTCACTACATTAGGTTGTGTCAAGAACCAACATCACAGCATTTGAGACATCCCCTTACGTACTCCGCCCTTGTCTTCAACAGCCAGCGAAGAGTCCCAATACTAATGGTACTAGTTGCAGTCTGGTTATGTGGCCGCTAGCGCTCTCCTCGCAGTACTGCGTGCCGGTCAGACCCTCTGGTCAGTCCCTGGTGCACCATTATCTCTAGGCTATGGTTCCCCCTACTATTTGGTGTAGTAGAGTCTTAGTTCCTCAGCACTGTTTAGCCGATCCTGATGCAAGTAGTCAAGCTGTGAATCACAGCATGCACTTATCTTTTCGCCAGAAATAAATCAGCACATGCTGGACTGTTTATCCTGACTCAAGAAGCATAAATCTACAACATTATGACAGTTTCCGACCGGAAGTTCGTGGAGCAGTGTTAGCATACACGCCTCACACGTTATGGAGCGGGTTCTTAATACCAACGTGAGACAAAGGGTTTTACATATCGTTCTGACTGCGTTGGTAAGCGGTCATTAAATACCAAGCCCATAAGAATTCTTCAACAATAAACATACATCTATTGTTAGAAGCTCTCATAATTGTATTCATTTATGAACTGTCTTAATGGCATCAAAAGGTTCCCCAATTGATATTTCTGTGTAAAAAATAAGGATTCCTGACAGACACCAGCTCACCATACCATGATGATGAGTATCAGATAATAATCTGATGATAGTTATGATGATGATGATGGTAGTGGTGATGATGATGATGATGGCGATAGCGATGATGATGAACATGATGATTGCTATAAAGCTCATGGAGACACCGCTGACTAAAGTGGGCAGGCCGATACATTACCATGTCACCCCAACCCCGAGTGTACCCAGACCGGCTCTTACTCCTAATAATTTATTTCCCTTTGTCAAGGTTGACATATGTAATCAATTTCTTTTTTACTTTCAATAACAGCTTTTGGGTTTTTTCCCTTCTTTTCAACGAGTCTTCTTCAATATAAACTGTGGGATTGTGTGTTTGTGTGAAAGCACCTGTGCGGGCACTTTGTGTAATCACTGCCGTGAGAAGCAGAAATGTGCCGATTGATGTTTTTGTTTTTGTAGCTGTATTTCTGTGGCGGTGTGACTGTAGATTGAAATCAAATCGTTTGAAAACTGAAATAATGTGTGTGTGGAGTTCGTTGTGAAATGCGAATGAAAAGTGGGAGAATATGTGCGCGAGTTCGTTGTGAACTGCGAATGAAAACAGTGAGAATATATGCGTAAGTTCATTGTGAGCTGCGAATGAAAATTGAAAGGATATGGGGGTGAGTTCGTTGTGAACTGCGAATGAAAACTGAGAGAATATGTGCGTGAGTTCGTTGTGAGCTGCGAATGAAAACTTAGAGGATATGGGGGTGAGTTAGTTGTGAGCTGCGAATGAAAACAGTGAGAATATATGCGTGAGTTCGTTGTGAGCTGCGAATGAAAACAGTGAGAATATATGCGTGAGTTCGTTGTGAACTGCGAATGAAAACAGTGAGAATATATGCGTGAGTTCGTTGTGAACTGCGAATGAAAATTGGCATAAGTGTGTCTGGATGATGAGACGTCTAGGCACACTTGTTCCTTCAGCAACTGTAGGAAGTATTTGTAGTTGACAGGCTGCAATCCTGCTTGGCTTTATCTTTCAGTTTTTGTGTCGTCTGATAATTTGGGCACTTTGTCATGCCCGTAAAATGACAGATAATAAACAGCATATTCACACCAACCCTATGCTACCAATCTCAAACTTGTACTTTATCCAAATTACACCTTCGGAAAATCAACACCTGCGAAATGAGATGCCTAAGGAGAGCTGCCAACTTAACAATCCGAGACCGAGTAAGAAATGCTATTATCAGACAGACTGTGGGATCAACACCTTGTGCCACATTTATTGAAAGACAGAAGATCAAGTGGTTTGGCCATGTCGTTAGAATGCAACATCAGCAACTACCATCACTGGCCTTACATCAAAGATCATCTGCGACGAGACCACGAGGACGTCCAAGAAGAAAATGGATTGACGACATCAGAGACATTGTACAACCACACGGAATAACACTATCCAGTGCCGCTCACCCGGCGCTGGAACGCAAATTATTTCCTCCCCACGACGCTTGACGACAGAAGTGGAAGATGATGATGATGATGATGATATTGATGATAGTAGAATAATAGATGATGTAACCTCCAGCACAGTATAATAATTAAAACAGTACAATTGTATATAACTCATGATTTGTATATTACTCAAGAATTGTACTTATATATTACTCAAGAATGTACCGACTTGGGGGATTTGGGATGGGAGAGGGAGGGGGTGGGGAGATATGTTTGAAGATAACCACCGAAAGATAACTCTACTCAGGAAAACAAAGAGAAAAACAAAATATAAGTAATAGTAATGTTTGAATCTAAAGAGCTGAAGATTCTCATCAAAAACGAAGGCTCATCAAAACTTATCTACCCTGTTAACTTTTTTTTTTTTTTTTGAGGTTAATGAAGATACGTGGTCGTAGAGCGAGTCTGTGGCGTTAAACGAAGATATGAGAGATTGTAAGCGAAATATATCAGGTATGGAAAGAAATATTTTACGGTTTTTATTTTTTTGTACATAATGGGGAGCGACGGCCGAGAGGTAATCGTGCTGTTCTGCAAGCTGTAGGCACAGATTCATGACCCGGGGAATGCAACAGTCCTGTTTAGCAGTTAGGTGTGCAATTAAATCAACTACACAGCCGGTGCAATGTCTGGCGGTAGCAAGGTCATGCAGTCTGTATAAATGCGATTTCTAACACCAAATGACAGTCAGTGGTTGTTGCTGTTGTTGTTGTTTGTTGTTGTGTGTTGTTGTTGTTGTTGTTGTTGTCTTTTACTTATGCGATTAGGCGATGTGGGGAAGGGTATTGAAGTTCCAGCGGCTTGACTAGCGCCTTTCCTCCAATTTTCCCCATGATTCATGAGTATATTCCTTCTAAGATCAAGTAAATTTGTGGCCCGTTTGCTAGATCTGTAGCAGTGGTAAAACACGCTGGTTATTGTAGATTCTTTCGTGACCCTGCAGCGAAGCGCTGTTGTCATTTGGAGGTGAAGGTTTGAAACCAAATGGGATAACTACAGTTTGCATGTTTATGTTGTCTTGTGCATCTTCTAGAGTTTACTACTGTTTTTTTTACTTATATGAGCGCCATGATGATGAGTATTAGATTATAATCTGATGATATTGATGATGATAATGACGACGACGACGATGATGGTGATGGTGGTGGTGATGATGATCATGATGATGATGGTGGTGGTGGTGGTGGTGGTGGTGGTGGTGGTGGTGGTGATGATGGTGGTGGTGATAATGATGATGACGACGATGATGATGAAGGTGGTGGTGGTGGTGGTGGTGGTGGTGGTGGTGGTGGTGGTGGTGGTGGTGGTGGTGGTGGTGGTGGTGGTGGTGGTGATGATGATGAAGATGATGATGATGATGATGATGATGATGATGATGATGATGATGGTGATGATGATGATATTTAATTGGGAACTGAGAGAAGGCTTGTCTTCGAGTATCAAAACCCCCACCAAGACGGTTAATTGGTTTAATTAACCCGGGATTACATGTCCTCCCAGTCTAAAGTTATAATCATATTGCACCATGAGGTTAAGCGTGGTCATTCATGGCCCGTCATGCCACAGTCTTGAATCAAGTTTGCGTCCCTATTCCGACTATATAACGTTACTGAAACCACCCAATTGTTTATCTCTTTGCCTTCCCTTTGCTTCTTTTCTATTAATTTTTCCGGTTGTCACAAAGTTTTTCCAGTTTATTTCTCTTCATAAAGTGTCTATAAATGTCTTGACTGAATTGTCTAATGTCTGGAGATACTTTACTGTGTTCATTTGTTTCTTGTAGAATTTTCTCAGTCATTTTTCTGCCCGTCTAAGATATTCTTTGCAAATTCCGTAGAAACCATATTTCCACTAGACGTTCCTCCGTGTGTCTGCTTATTGTCCATGTTTCACTAGACGTTCCTCACTGTGTCTGCTTATTGTCCATGTTTCACTAGACGTTCCTCACTGTGTCTGCTTATTGTCCATGTTTCACTAGACGTTCCTCGGTGTGTCTCCTTATTGTCCATGTTTCACTAGACGGTCCTCGGTGTGTCTCCTTATTGTCCATGTTTCACTAGACGTTCCTCGGTGTGTCTCCTTATTGTCCATGTTTCACTAGACGTTCCTCGGTGTGTCTCCTTATTGTCCATGTTTCACTAGACGTTCCTCGGTGTGTCTGCTTATTGTCCATGTTTCACTAGACGTTCCTCACTGTGTCTGCTTATTGTCCATGTTTCACTAGACGTTCCTCACAGTGTCTGCTTATTGTCCATGTTTCACTAGACGTTCCTCACTGTGTCTGCTTATTGTCCATGTTTCACTAGACGTTCCTCAGTGTGTCTGCTTATTGTCCATGTTTCACTAGACGTTCCTCACTGTGTCTGCTTATTGTCCATGTTTCACTAGACGTTCCTCAGTGTGTCTTCTTATTGTCCATGTTTCACTAGACGTTCCTCAGTGTGTCTGCTTATTGTCCATGTTTCACTAGACGTTCCTCAGTGTGTCTCCTTATTGTGCATGTTTCACTAGACGTTCCTCAGTGTGTCTGCTTATTTTCCGTGTTTCACTAGACGTTCCTCAGTGTGTCTCCTTATTGTCCATGTTTCACTAGACGTTCCTCAGTGTGTCTGCTTATTGTCCATGTTTCACTAGACGTTCCTCAGTGTGTCTGCTTATTGTCCATGTTTCACTAGACGTTCCTCAGTGTGTCTCCTTATTGTCAATGTTTCACTAGACGTTCCTCAGTATGTCTGCTTATTGGCCATGTTTCACTAGACGTTCCTCCGTGTGTCTGCTTATTGTCCATGTTTCACTAGACGTTCCTCTGTGTGTCTGCTTATTGTCCATGTTTCACTAGACGTTCCTCCATGTGTCTGCTTATTGTCCATGTTCCACTAGACGTTCCTCCGTGTGTCTGCTTATTGTCCATGTTCCACTAGACGTTCCTCCGTGTGTCTGCTTATTGTCCATGTTTCACTAGACTATCCTCCTTGTGTCTGCTTATTGTCCATGTTTCACTAGACGTTCCTCCGTGTGTCTGCTTATTGTCCATGTTTCACTAGACGTTCCTCGGTGTGTCTGCTTATTGTCCATGTTTCACTAGACGTTCCTCGGTGTGTCTGCTTATTGTCCATGTTTCACTAGACGTTCCTCGGTGTGTCTGCTTATTGTCCATGTTTCACTAGACGTTCCTCCGTGTGTCTGCTTATTGTCCATGTTTCACAAACATATTGTCCATGTTTCACAAACATATGGGAACTGTTCCTGGAAGTAAAAGCGGCCGTAATGATATTGAACACATATCCCATCGAGTGTGCATTGGTCTATAAACACACGAGCCTGGCAACATATAGCATGTCCTTCCCAAGACACGTTAAATGGTAGTTTACTTGTGTTGCTACTGATAACCATGGCATAATGAGCAGGGCAGCCTCTCAGTTTCACAAACCGTTTCACCTGTCAGAAAGTAGCCTTTCTTAATATTGTTACCACACACGTTGGTCAGGAAATTCACAAATATATTCTGTGAGTGAGTGAGTCTGTGGGTGTGCGAGAGAGTGAATGTGAGCGTGACTGAGAGTGTGAGTGAGAGTATGCGAATGTGAGTGAGATAGGTATAGTGCGTGAGAATGTAAGTGAATGAATGATTGAGTTAGAATCAGAAAAACACCCGATTAGGAACTTAACACATATATTCTGTGAATAAGTCAGTCAGTCAGTCAGTCAGTCAGTCAGTCAGTCAGTATATGGTCGAGTAAGTGAGTCTGGGTGTGAGTGAGTGAGTGAGTGCGTGCGTGCGTGCGTGCGTGAGAGTGAGGGAAAGTGGGTGAGAGTACGTGAGAGTGAGTGACATAGGTATAGTGCGTGAGAGTGTGAGTCAGTGAGCGAGCGAGTGAGTGAGTGAGTCAGTGAGCGAGCCAGTGAGTGAGAAAGTTAGTGAGTGAATAAGTGACTAAGTAAATACGCACAACGGGGATAAAAATAACGGGTTCATGACATTGAACAATGCAGTTAGACAACAAAATCTCAGGAATGCTAGCCTGGTCAAAAATACACGCTAAAAATGGGATGTGTTGGCCTAAGGGTTTCGACCCAAGGGTGCCTAAGAAGGCACACCGCAATCACATCTGAAAAAACATTCCGGATGAACGCAAAGAAGAAGAAGAAGAAGAAGAAAACAAAACCCTTACCCCACAACAAAGTTTACTCTTTCGCTGTTTCCAAATCCCCTACACTTCTGTAAGCGAATGCTACCAACAACTGGTCACTCTTTCCGACTCTACAAGTTTCAGCCATTCCAATACAGCTTACTCATTTGTGTGGTTAGTTTAGTTGCTCTCGATACTGCCTTTCATCCCTCTCTCTGCAGGTCCGCATGGCCGAAAGATGATAAGAACGCGTGTTTTTAAACATCCGGTGTGCTGATGCCGAGGTTAGTGGTTCAACCCCTACATCGGACAGCTGGACTAAAATATTGACCTGTCGTCCTTGTTTTGGGGACGTAAATTACAAGTACCTCTGAAGTCGGAGTGGGTTCGCCTGATGGCGAGGGACACTATTAATAAGGAAAGCTAATCCACACGCAAAATTCAGTCCATCACTACTGTTAATATAGTGTGTGGACTACGTTTGAGTTCAAAGCGAGCGAGCGCAAAAAAGTCTCTCTCTTTCGCTTTCTCTCTCACTCTCCACTTTCTCTCTCGTTTTTTCTCTCTTTCACTCTTTCTCTTTCACTCTCTCCCTTTCAGTCTTTTACTCTCTCAATTTCTGTCCTGTCTGTCTGTCTGTCTGTCTGTCTGTCTGTCTGTCTGTCTGTCTGTCTGTCTCTCTCTCTCTCTCTCTCTCTCTCTCTCTCTCTCTCTCTCTCTCTCTCGTATTCTCAACCCTTTTCTCTCTCTATTTGTCTTTCTCTTTCTCCTCGTCTTTCTCTTGCTCTCTCTCTCTTACCCTTTCTTTCTTCCTGTTTCTCACTTTTATCTTTCGCACTTTCTTTCTCTGCGTCTTTCTTTCTCCTCCTCTCTCTCTCTCTCTCTCTCTCTCTCTCTCTCTCTCTCTCTCTCTCTCTCTCTCTCTCTCTCTCTCTCGATCTCGATGTCTCTCTTTTCCTTTCTCTCGCTTACCATTTCCTTCTCTATTTCCCTGTCTCTCTCTTTCTCTTTCTTCCTTTCTCTATTTCTCTTTCTCTATCTCTCTTTCTCGCACTCTCCCTCTCTCTACTCTTCTCTATTTTCTCTCTCTTTCTCTCGCTCACTCGCTCGCTTGCTCACCGCCTCTTAAATTCGACCCCTGGTATTTAGTGTATGTAGTACAGGTGAGACCGGATCCGTTCAACAGAGCTTGACTGCTCCCCTGACATTTACCCGTGTTTACCGACTACCTGCTAATCCACCGTTAGCTCATATACACCAGAGAAGAGGACACGGTGACCGCAGCAGCGAGATAGCAGGAAAATTAAAAGTAATATGTGGGTAAAGAAACACATGAGAGTCACATTAAAAAAAGATATAATTAACGTGGTTTTTCTTGCCACGAAATATATGTCTTTGAAGAGGCGAGGGTTATGTAGGGAAATGGCATTGAGTGCGTCTCTCGCAACATCAAATATGAAGCAACATGTTTTGGTAGTACTTATAAATAAGATTTGATATTACTTTCGCAAAAGAGAATAATAATACTTTATTATACTTTGGCAAACGACAGAAATAAGAGGCACTTTGGCTTTTCCAAAGAGAATTAGGCTGGGGGCCTACATTGGCAACTGATAGAAAGGAAAATGTGTGATATTTACTTTTGCTACAGTGAAATATGTTGTGGTTCTGATTTTAAGTCAGACATGACAAGTACGTTTGGCAATAGCAATAAAAGCTTTGAGTTTACTTTGCCAACTGGCAGAATTATAGAATGAGAAGATGGAGGAGGAGGTGGTGGAGAGGTAGGAGAATGAGGAAGAGTAGGAGGGGAGAAGGCTGTCAAGATTAATCAACTCAACATCTTATTCCATGAATGGCATCTAAGTTTCTTCAACTAATAACTTTTCCTTACACATATTTTAATCTAGTACATTAATTTTACCTTTTAATATCATGTTCTACCGCCCTTGTTAACTCTCGACGGTTTCATGTTTCTGACAACGTCTACGGCCCTTGAATAACTAATACACTCAAATACAATGCTGAAAAATGAAAGGTCAGCATCGATAGAGTTGCAGATTTGCTGACGTGTTTGCTAAATGCATTTTTACTTTGCTTTCTGATGAGACATTGAGTATTCAAATCTTGAAATAAGCAATCTGATATCCTTATGTGGTAAACAGAAATTAGAAGCTTGCGAATACAACAATATAAATATGTTTTGTCTGAATAAACTCAAGATTTAAAACTGTTTGCTTACGCGTCTGAAGTTTCAGTCTGTTACTTCGTTATACTTACTTTCTTATTAGCTGTTGTTACTTGTGTCACACATTTTTATACTAGTTGTTTCGTAAGGCATTTAGATGGCAGCTGTTTGTTTGTTTGTATTTCAAGTATTACCTGAGACAGGCTTCTGTGAAAACATCGGTAGCGGATGTGTGTTACAGAAAAGCTCACCTTGGTTGTTGGATTATGTTTCTGACCTCAACAAAACACACTTGTGTAGAAGCATATCATTGACGATACATTACATGAAGTTTAGGTCACACATGTAACACTGTGATGCAGGAAAGAAAAGGAAATACAGAACAACACAAGAGCAAGCAGAAGAAGGATGAAAGGAGGGGGAAGTAAAAGAAGAAGACGAAGAAGAAGAAAAAGAAGTAGTAGTAGTAGTAGTAGTAGTAGTAGTAGTAGCAGTAGCAGCAGCAGCAGCAGCAGCAGTAGTAGTAGTAGTAGTAGTAGTAGTAGTAGTAGTAGTAGTAGTAGTAGTAGTATGAGCAGCAGGAGCAGCAACGGCAATAGCAGTAGGCTGCATCACCACCACCATCAGCATCTTCATCGTCATCATCACCACCACCACCATCATCATTACCACCACCACCACCGCTATCATCATCATCATTGGCGTCTTCATCATCATCATAATCATTATCATCTGATCGTCATCAAGAAGAAGAAGAAGAAGAAGAAGAAGAAGAAGAAGAAGAAGAAGAAGAAGAAGAAGAAGAAGAAGAAGAAGAAGAAGAGGAGGAGGAGGAGGAGTGGGAGGAAGAAGAAGAAGAGGAAAAAGAAGAAGAAGAGGAAAAAGAAGAAGATGAGAAAGAAGAAGAAGAGGAGAAAGAAGAAGAAGAAGAAGAAGAAGAAGAAGAAGAAGAAGAAGAAGAAGAAGAAGAAGAAGAAGAAGAAGAAGAAGAAGAAGAAGAAGAAGATAAAATAAAGATGAATATGATGTATAGTAAATATTTCCTGTAATGCCAGAAAATTGCTCTCTGTTGAGCATGACTTTTATTAGCTGTTCTGTTTGCTATCTCCAACTTGTCAAACAATATTATCGACCAGGCAAAGGAAAGCAGCGCAATCAGCCGCGGACAAAATCGAACGCCGCTGAAATACGCAACAAAAGTAAATAGAGATATACAAGTAAAAGCGTAATGTAACCACACAACAGATATTGCCGCAGGGGTGAAACATTTAATGAACATTACACATCTAAATAACTACTTTATGAGGTGGGCGACAAGTTCCTATACTGGCAAGTTTCACTTTCCACAAGTCTTAGAAAAGGTTGTCTGTCGTATAGGGTTTGAAAACTGATCACCCAAGTAACCGACACATCAAGGAGAAAGTACACTATGATATGACTTCTTACAATATGAGGAATGATAAACATGGGGATGACTGACTGACTGACTAGCTGGCTGGCTGGCTGGCTGGCTGGCTCACTCACTCACTCACTCACTCACTCACTCACTCACTCACTCACTCACTCACTCACTCACTCACTCACTGTGCGTGTCTCACTCATTTTCTTACTCACTAATTCACTCTCAAGCTCACTCACTAACTCTCAAGAACTATACCTTTCCTACTCACTCACTCACTCACTCACTCACTCACTCACTCACTCACTCACTCATTCACTCTCTCACTCACTCACTCACTCACTACTCACTCACTCACTCACTCACTCACTCACTCACTCACTCCCTCCCCCACTCACTCACTCACTCACTCACTCAGTCACTCACTCACTCACTTACAGCTTCGTCGAGTAGACAAGACACCAAAAATATATGAACTAACAGCTGATACACATGAATGTCAAACGAAACAACGGTAGCGTAAAGTTCAGTCATAAAACCTACCAACTGACACTAAACAAACACGAATAGCGATTCTTCAAGAGGCCAGTCTTTTGCAGAACTTTGTACCCACAACAGTCTGTCGAAATGTATCTCTATCATAAACTAGATATCCGCCTCTGTTATATCTCCATTATCACACTTTGAATCGATCTGTGTTTGTATCGTTATTCTCGCCATAGTTATCCATTCCAAACATTCGTGTGTCTTTACATGCGTAACATATTTCATTTTCTAAATGTGTGTTTATCTCAATAACAATTCTTCTCCAATATTCAGCTCTCGTTGGCTAGATCTGTTTTCCGTTTCGTCCAATTAATGTGTTCTTCTGTAAAACACTTACGAGGGGAAGTCAATAAATAAGACACAAATGTTTATAGAAAAATAACTAAATATGATAACAACTTGAAACTAGTTTTTTTTTTTTTTTTTTTTTTTTTTTTATACATACATTGTCCCTTTATTTCTCAACATAATTTCCACCAACATTGATGCACTTATCCTATCGTTTTATTAGTGCTCTCAAAATTAGTGCGTAGAACTGCGTGGTCTGTTTTCTAAACCACGTTTTCACTTCACATTCAACTTCGGCGTCATTCGCGAAATGTCTGCCCCCAAGGTGGGTTTTCCTCTTGTCTATTTAAGTCCCCGCTAATCACTGGTATCATGAAGGCTAATAGACTACAAAGGCTGGGGCATATAGAAAGAATGGAAGATAATAGGGAAACAAAACTCGCTTACACTCAGGAAATAAATGACCGTAGACCCCGAGGTAGACCAAGAAGACGGTGGAGAGATATTATATATACAGACCTACAAGCACTTGGAATCAACGACTGGCAAGAGAAGGTCAACCAGAGAGACGAATGGCGACGGATTGTATCTGCAGCAAAGAACCTCAATGGCTCGGAACGGTGAAGAAGAAGAAGAAGAAGAAGAAGAAGAAGAAGAAGAAGAAGAAGAAGAAGAAGAAGAAGAAGAAGAAGAAGAAGAAGAAGAAGAAGAAGAAGAAGAAGAAGAAGAAGAAGAAGAAGAAGAAGAAGAAGAAGAAGAAGAAGAAGGTTGGTTTTCAGAGGACCAAAAAGGTGGAAATTACTAGGGGCTAAGTGGGGCTGTAAGGTGGGTGTTCCAGAACTTCCCACCTTAGTTGGTTAATTGTCTCCTGAGTTAATCGAGCCGTATGTGGTCTGACATTGTCATGCAGAAGCAACACTCCTCTAGTCAGCAGTTCTGAACGTTTTCTTAGAATTGCATTATGAAGCATCGATAGAACGTCACAGTACGTATCATAATTCACATGGTCACCTTTTTTCTTGAACTTAGTCCTTTTGCCCACAAAAAAGGAACTACAGTACGTTGCGCTTTGGTTGTATACTCCGTAAGTACAGACGCCACTTTATTTATTCGCTGCGCATGCGCACGAGACACCTAGCGCCACCTGATGAACGGGAATATAAAATTCGATGTTGCTGTCACCTAATGACACCCGAAGAAAACACCAACTACATTCACCTGTCATCCCACAGAGCTGTGTGACTTACTTATTGACTCGCTCTCGTATATTCAAAGGCTTCTGCTTTTTATGTCTATATATGTTACCCATTCTTATATTGTTTTCATACAAATACTTCATTGTCGCTGTAGATTACGGTATTCGTTTATCACATTAATGTGTTCTTCTGGGATTAGTTGCATGTTGACGTTTCACACCCGCATGTTTCCTCAGGAAATATATATGTCCTTAGACTTATTTTTCTATCTGCTCCAATCCATATAGGTTTTAATTGCTTTCAATGTCATAAACCGGTGTTCCATCGTCTTGTAATATGTGTCATCATATTTCCATTGCCAGGCAGGAAGAAGCCAATCTGATCACGAAGGGATCATATTGGTCCTGATCGATGTTTTCTCTAACAATTCTCAGGATGTTTTCAGTATATAGGTTAAACAGTTACGATGACTAAATGCAATCTAGTCTCTGACTCCATGCAATCTAGTCTCTGACTCCATACTCTATTTCAAACTAATCTGTTGTATCATCACATATTCTCACAGCTGCCTTTTGTTCAATGCAGAACGTTCCATGATCTGTGTCAAGAAAAAAATGCGCTCTTTCCACAATTTCGCCCCGTTGATAAGTATGAATGTTAGCATATTTATTTTATCTTTTGCTTGGTGTTTTTGTTTGTGTTGAGTGAATTATAAACTGTCTTTCACTGTATTTCCTGCTCTGACGTTATGAGCTTCTCAAAACCCATATTCATGGTTTATAGCAATACGGAAAGTAGGGTAGGTTGGTGGGGGAGGGGGAGGATGGGGTGGGGGTGGGGTCGTGGTTGGGGTTACGGGAGTTCGTGCTTTGTGCGACACATTTAGCAGGTCTCCCTGCGTGTAGAGACCGAGCCATGTGGGATAAAACCCGGTGCAATTAAATCCCCCCTCGCGCCTTTCGATTCCTTTCTTTATCTACTACAAAACACATAAAATGCTTTAGCGATGGCCTCTCGAAAAGTCATCATTGTTACAAAATTTAGATTAATTATTTTTTGTTTTCAAATGGGTCATCGAGCTCCCGGGTCTTTCTTTCCCGCCTTAATAAGTGATAAATCGAGAAGAAGAAAAAACGATACAAAAATGCTTACAACGTGGGGATTATTATATAGGAGAGGCCATAACACACAAGAAAGAGCACGGAAAATTGTAGCAAAATAATGCTCTTAAGGGATATAACTCTGGTTGACACACTGCGTCACATTATGGACAGAATGCACGAGACTTCAGGAGAAGTTTAAACAGTCAGTCAATTTCTAATAATGAAATACAGAACACCGCCGCCATATTAGCTCGCAAGAGAGACCCGTTTCAGTCATCCTATGAAACAAGAGTGAAAGAACAAGGGCTCGCTAGATTAACGAAAAATAATAATCTTTGCCCATCTGATGAAATGAAAATAATATTCTTCATCCATCGGAACTATGGCAACTCCCCACAACTCCCGTAATCTGTAATGTAAGTTCTGTGGTGTAATTGTCTGAGGATTAATATCTCGACGTCTGAGAATTTGGGATGAGTGAAGTGTTAAGCAAAACATTCTAATTCCTGCAACCTAACTTCTGAAGATTTCTCATGTTTCATGTCAAACATACTTTCCTAGAAGAGATAACTAAATCCTCGCTTTTCTTCTTTTTTTCTTTTTTTTTACTGCGACGTTAATTTCATTTAAATGTTGTTTTAGTATTATAACACTTGGTTTGTTATTATTATTTAATTACCAGCTATAGCAAAACATTGAATGTACATGTCAAGGCTATATGCTTAAACAAATACCAGAGAGAGAGAGAGAGAGAGAGAGAGAGAGAGAGAGAGAGAGAGAGAGAGAGAGAGAGAGAGAGAGAGAGAGAATATGAGGGCAGATTAAGTGCTTGTAAAGAAAGATAAACAGTAAATTACTTCGCGCTGTCTATTAATATTGCACACGTTGCAAAATAACATACATTTTTGGAGAGATATACACGCGCATGCTTTGCAGGCATGTACAATTAATATAAATCTGCATTTCCCATGCATTAGTTTCCATGTGAGTAAAGGCAACTGATGAATAGTGTGATCGTGTTTACCATGAGGAAAAAGTATATAAAGTATATAAAAGTATATAAAGTATATACTGTTGTTGAAGGTGGGAGTGAAGTTCCAAACACTTGGTAAAACGCAAGGGTAACCATTTACAGATAACTAAACAGTCTGTTAAAAAGAAAGTCGAAAATATTTCAGAGGAGACCTTTAAGAACAATGTGGATTCACGACACCATTTAAAAGCAGACATAGTGGGAACATTTAATTACCGATGGCATATTCCAGATAAGCTTATTTAAGCCTAAGAGTTTGTGCATGTGCGAGTTGTACATATATAATCAACGATTGCAGTTGTATGAATCGCCTGGAACAATCTGCTTCAGACTATTTTAAAACTATATAGTTCATACATATGTTTATTTAGCAGCGAGTTATTGATTATTTAGCAACGAGTTATGTTACCATTTTGAATCATCTGTGCGTTGATACATAATACTTACATAAAATAATGAAAACGAAATTGCAGTTGTTGAACAAAAATTGTGTAATCTCTCAGCCCAGACTCTGACCTACTGACCCAAAGAACAATACTCATTTGGAAATCATTTTCCCTGGATTGGGGTTCAATGTGATTAACTCGTCAACCGAGACATTTTCAGTAAGAAGAAACTCAGACACATTCTAGCGGAGGAAATATCCTATCACTTCTGTTTCCCTACAATCACCACCACCACCACCACCACCACTATCACCATCACCATCATCAAGTCTGTCAGCTATAGGACTGGTTGTGAAGCTACATAACTATTCCATCGCATAGTTTTATTCTTACACCGCTGTCTTTATTTCACATACGCCTACATTGATGGGCCTGTGTATTCGTGTGCTCTTTACCTTGATAGAAAATCGCTTCTAACCTATATTCAAATGAACGAGTAAAAATAAACTGAAGAACAATGCTGTGCAAACACAGTGATGCATTATCCCGATGGAACTTCGATATTTTGAATCCATGCACTTCATTAAATAACAACAGATTAAATATTGAGCACAACCCACTACTGGCAACGCCGATCGCATTCCGGTATGAACCTAAGGCCTATCCACGTCAATATGGAAGCACTAGACTCGAGTTTCACCCTCATTTTAGCTCGTCAGTAGTGCATATCCCTGACCGGATCCGGAAACAGTCCCGGATCACGCGTGTGAAGCGGGTGTGTAACCACGCGGCACACACTGGACACACCAAATTATCACAACAGAATACCACAACGCTACCCATCGTAGGCTATGCTCAAGATTGCCCAATCGCCGCGACCGACGTCCGTCAATCGATGGGACCCGAACGATCAGGACTTCTCACTGGCAAGGAACACCAGGCCTCCTAAAATCCTACGATGGGTAGCGTTGTGGTATTCTGTTGTGATAATTTGGTGTGTCCAGTGTGTGCCGCGTGGTTACACACCCGCTTCACACGCGTGATCCGGGACTGTTTCCGGATCCGGTCAGGGATATGCACTACTGACGAGCTAAAATGAGGGTGAAACTCGAGTCTAGTGCTTCCATATTGACGTGGATAGGCCTTAGGTTCATACCGGAATGCGATCGGCGTTGCCAGTAGTGGGTTGTGCTCAATATTTAAATTTCAAATCCCGAAACAACCACATAATCAATTTGATTGTTGCTCACTGGATTTTAGGAGGCCTGGTGTTCCTTGCCAGTGAGAAGTCCTGATCGTTCGGGTCCCATCGATTGACGGACGTCGGTCGCGGCGATTGGGCAATCTTGAGCATAGCCTACGATGGGTAGCGTTGTGGTATTCTGTTGTGATAATTTGGTGTGTCCAGTGTGTGCCGCGTGGTTACACACCCGCTTCACACGCGTGATCCGGGACTGTTTCCGGATCCGGTCAGGGATATGCACTACTGACGAGCTAAAATGAGGGTGAAACTCGAGTCTAGTGCTTCCATATTGACGTGGATAGGCCTTAGGTTCATACGGGAATGCGATCGGCGTTGCCAGTAGTGGGTTGTGCTCAATATTTAAATTTCAAATCCCGAAACAACCACATAATCAACAACAGATTAGATGGTTTCGTCACTTCAAAAGAATGTCCTGTCACCATCTGCTACAAAGAGTCACATTGAAGAAATAAAATGGATACAGAGCAAGGGGAAGACCAGTGTAAACGATGAAGTGTTGGTATCAAGAACAACTTTAGAGAAACGAATACCAACTTAACAAACAGCTTTATACAGAGCGCATAAAAGAGCTTTATATCTCATCCCAACACTTCATCTGAGGTAAATGGAGGAGTAGTAGAAGAAGAGAAGAGAAAAAAGAAGAAGAAGAAGAAGAAGAAGAAGAAGAAGAAGAAGAAGAAGAAGAAGAAGAAGAAGAGGAAGAAGAAGAAGAAGAGGAAGAAGAAGAAGAAGAGGAAGAAGAAGAAGAAGAAGACCGTACATTAAAAATACATCCAGAAGTACTGACTGGGTCATTGCAACGAAACAATTTTTCATATTTAAAAAAATACTTCTTGAGCATGGACTTTTGGTTTAATGTTTTCCGCCATTTTTATTTTTGCGGTAGTTATGTAAACATTTTAACAAGGTAATCCAAACCCTTATTGTTAGATTGCTTCTCTGTTCCAGGCCGTAAGGCGTGGCGTGTTTTCTAGGCTGTTCGCTTGTTTGGTAGGTCTTTGAGAAAGAGTTGTTTGATGGATGTGGTGAGGTGTAGGTATGTGGTGAGGTGTAGGGATGTGGTGAGGTGTAGGGATGTGTTGAGGTGTAGGGATGTGGTGAGGTGTAGGGAGAGAGAAAGAGGCATTTTGCATTGTTCAAGAAACAGACGTACTAAAATATATGAGTAATTATTACAATTGAGAAATAAATAGTTAGGAGGATGAAACGGTTGCATAAGGTAGAAGGACAGGTGGACATACAGACAGACAAACAGACACAGACAGGCAGACAGACAGACAGATGTTTAGGTAGATACATGTAAAGATGAATGGATGGAAGTATGGATAGATATATGGGTGGGTGAAATGATCTATCGATCGATAGATAGATAGGTCAGGTGTAGCAGGCAATAATTAGACATACATACACACACGTAGACAGAGAGAAAGACAGACAGACTTACAGAAGGTAGTCATGTGACAGTGAAAGAGAAGAGAGAGAGAGAGAGAGAGAGAGAGAGAGAGAGAGAGAGAGAGAGAGAGAGAGAGAGAGAGAGAGAGAGAACAAATGACAGAAGCCACCATTCGTTGTCATAGCCAGCCAGCTATAAATATAAAACCAAGAGGTTGCACGTTCCCGATGGTCCAAGTGCACTTCTTGATGAAGGTCGATTTCATCATTTGGAGTCAACAGGTTCGAATCTCGAGCAGCTGCACGTGCCAGTGTTCGTGTTTATTGTGTCTGCTAATGGATACTTCTTTCAGTGTCAGTCAGTGTGTGTCCATTGATTACCTACAGCCGTCCACTGTATGGATTGTGATCTTTCAACATGCAGAGAAGCTGCAGCATTATGCGACTGAACGAAATTGTGTAGCCATGTCTCTCCTTGCTGAAATTTTGTCGATGTTTCCTTACTTGCTGAAGTTATGTCGTAATTTCTCTCTTTACTGATGTTATGTCATCATTTCTCTCTTTACTGAAGTTATGTCGTAATTTCTCTCTCTACTGATGTTATGTCATCATTTCTCTCTTTACTGAAGTTATGTCGTAATTTCTCTCTCTACTGATGTTATGTCATCATTTCTCTCTTTACTAAAATTATGTCGTAATTTCTCTCTCTACTGAAGTTATGTCGCCATTTCTCTCATTGCCGAAGTTATACAAATGTTGCATGTCTTTTGCAGGATTTGCGATCTACATCAACCCCAGGTTGATAATCTTGGCAATGTTACCTTCAGTAGTCTTCTGAACGAGAAGTCAACTTTGTACTTCAACTAACCGGTCTTGGGGATGAATTTTCTACATTACCATCAGCGTAAAGGAAGATTAAGAGCTAGACCGCTGAAGTTGTATATGTAACCAGATCGTCAGTGTTTGGATTATTGTTAGCCAATAAATTCATGGCGGTGATGGGGAATCAATATCTACCAGTATGAATATATTTCTAAAGCTATCAATAGATTCGCGGGAAACCCCAGCAATTAATAAAATAGAAATTGTATCCACACTGCCTGCCTGCCTGCCTGCCTGCCTGCCTGCCTGCCTGCCTGTCTGCCTGCCTGCCTGCCTGCCTGTCTGTCTGTCTGACTGCCTGCCTGCCTGCCTGCCTGCTTGTCTGTCTGTCTGTCTGTCTGTCTGTCTGTCTGTCTGTCTGTCTCATGTCTTTCTATCTTTCTGTGGGTGCTTTCTCTTTTGTCTTCCTGCTCCCTTCTCTATTTCTTACTCTGGACATTCGTTCATTATTATTAGTTTATTTTCTGCTTACACCCATTTCTGTTGTATTCTGCTGTGTTTCTTTCTACTCCCTTTCATTGTGTCAGTCTACCATCGTTCTGTACTTTCAATTTCTCTTCTTCTTTTTTTGTTTTGTTTTCAAGTACGCGTTCGCTTTCTTGATTAATTTTTGTCTGTATGGTGGCTTTATTTTCTCCATTGTCTGCGATTCTCTGGGGACTGTCGTAAACCCGAAACTAGATAATTTCATTACGGAGATAAGCGCGGAGATCCGGGCATGAACAATGATACATATTTCTCAGTGGGGTTGGTCTATCTACAGGTCAAATAAACTGTTTGTTTCTTCTGTTCATTTTCACTCTTTTCTGTCACTGTCATTTACTGCCAATATAGTACCTTGCGGTGTATAGCATGGGGGTCTTGAACCCGGGGTCTGTCTGTCTGTCTATCTGTCTGTCTGTCTGTCTGTCTGTCTGTCTGTCTGTCTGTCTGTCTGTCTGTCTGTCTGTCTGTCTGTCTGTCTGTCTGTCTGTCTGTCTGTCTGTCTTCCCGCCTGTTAGCCTATTTCACTATCTGTCTACCTGTATGTTTCTCTACCTGTCTACCCCACTGTCTGTCTGTCTGCCTGCCTGTTTGCCTTGTTGTCTTTTTGTGTACCTGACTGTCTGTCTGTCCGTCTTCCTGCCTGTTAGCCTATTTCACTATCTGTCTACCTGTATGTTTCTCTACCTGTCTACTTGTCTGTCTCTGTGTTTACCTGTCTGTCTCTGTGTGTACCCGTATGTCTCTGTTTACCTGTATGTCTCTCTGACTACCTATATATCTCTTTCTCTGTCTGCCTCACCAACTCTTCTGTCCATTGTGGAATCGTTCCACACAGGTATGAAGGGTATAATGAAGTTTGATGGTGCAACTTCTGAAGAATTTGAAATCAAGAGTGGAGTTAAGCAAGGTTGTGTACTAGCTCCCACCCTCTTTGGAATATACTTTTCACTTCTACTGAAATATGCCTTTCGTGATCAGGATGGTGGTATATACATTCACTCACGCTCAGATGGCGGCCTTTAAAATGCTCAGAGATTGAAGGCCAAGACCAAAATTGGGAGGGTACTGATCAGCGAGTTGCTTTTTGCAGATGATGCTGCAGTTACGACCCACTCTGAGGAAGAATTGCAATGTCTACTATCTGCATTCTCCAATGCTTGTTCTGAATTTGGTTTAACAATTAGCAAAAAGAAGACACAGATTATGTCACAAGGTGCACATGGGGTACCATCAATCTTTATTGACGACGCCGAACTAGAGATAGTAGACCATTTTACATATCTAGGATCAGTGGTAAATAGCAAATTATCCCTAGATCAGGAAATCAACATCCGGATTGGTAAGGCAGCAACAACAATGAACAGGTTAAGAAAAAAATCTGGGAGAACAGGAAGCTTACTGCAAAAACAAAAGTCCTTGTCTATCAAGCCTGTGTCCTTAGTACCCTTCTTTATGGCAGTGAAACCTGGACAACTTACTCACACCAAGAGAAACATTTAAACAGCTTTCATATGCGGTGTCTGCGAAGAATTCTTGGTATTAAGTGGCAAGACAAAATCACAAATACTGAAGTATTGGAAAGATCAGGTTGTGTGACAGTTTATTCCATGCTCAGTCTTCGTAGACTTAGATGGATAGGACATCTTAGGAGGATGGATGATGGTAGAATACCAAAGGACATCTTTTTTGGTGAATTACAGATGGGTAAGAGATCTCAGGGTCGGCCTCTACTACGATACAAAGATGTGTGTAAGCGGGACATGATTGATACAAGCATTGATAATGCACATTGGGAGCAAGTCGCCGCTGAACGTGTTGCATGGAGGGTAAACATCAGAAATGGAATAAAGACAAAGGAGAAAATTATTGCAGATAAGTCACACACCGAGCGGTTGAGACGTAAGATGGTGCATGATGGTGGAAATGACCACGTGTTCACATGCACCCACTGTGAACGGACATTTACAACGCAAATTGGCCTTATCAGTCACACTTCGCTACCGCCATAGGTAAAAGTTATTATGCCTTTTTAAAGCAGAAACTATCGTCTGTCAAGACGGCAAGGTGCCAATGAATGTCTGCCTCTAAGTCCGTCTACCTGTCTGTCTCTCGATCTATC